>OX465112.1:1571764-1772474 GCA_949987565.1 Luidia sarsii
CTAAACATGTTTTCTTTTTTACTTGGCCTAACCATTTTGCGCCGGCCATTTTTCCAGTGGCCATGACCGCCATACGGCGTTTTTTTTGTTAACAATGCATCATTTTCAAATCTTGCTATAACAATATATCTGTGAAATAAATCAATAAGGGTGTACTACTGTATGGGTACAATGGAGTAAAACCTGGCACAATGTGGACACTGGTGTGGGATTTGTCATGGGATTATCCGTTCGAAAAAGGGCCCGTTGTGCTTCGCCAATGGACTTCAGGGAGCTTTGATGAAAATGAAAATTAAATGAAAAAAGCGTATCTTCAGCTGGATCTTAAACTACATGTAGTCGAGGGAATGGGGGCTATGAATATACACCGGTAGTTCATTCCAAGGGATAGGGGCAATTACTGCAGTAAGGCCTGATTACCATATTCTCTACACCTGTAATTGTACGATGTCCAAGAGTTAACTGAGAGGTCCAAGGGTTAACTGAGAGGTCCAAGGGTTAACTGAGAGGTCCAAGGGTTAACTGAGAGGTCCAAGGGTTAACTGAGAGGTCCAAGGGTTAACTGAGAGGTCCAAGGGTTAACTGAGAGGTCCAAGGGTTAACTGAGAGGTCCAAGGGTTAACTGAGAGGTCCAAGGGTTAACTGAGAGGTCCAAGGGTTAACTGAGAGGTCCAAGGGTTAACTGAGAGGTCCAAGGGTTAACTGAGAGGTCGATGATGGGTCGAAGAGAAAGATTCGGTCGGGTGAACCAGCTGGCATGATTGCGCCTTGTCTTCTGTTGCAGCTACTACGCAGTGAACGAGGTGCACAGGTACTCCTACTCCAGGGCTTTCCACCGGGAGACTAAAGACAAAGACAATGAGTTCAAGGTGAGCACCTTCCTGGTGAAAGGTTTGCAGTGACACCGGGGGTTTGAATCCCACCCGAGCTGCCTGAAATATTTTCATCAGGCATCGGGCAAAGCACTGAGCATTCAGTGTTTGTCACGTCGACCAAGGGCAAACCCTCAATGAATTACATTCTCCTCGACGCAAAACATCATGTTATATCTATGATGCAACGCGGTACCCGCCGCTATACAATATTTGAATCCACCACACGACCTCAACCAGCTCGGTGGTCAAGTGGGTAAGACATCTGCACCAGAAAGCGGGAGACGCGGGAGTAATAAACTATTTCTGACACTACAGAACGGTGCGTAAATCATGACGGTTTTTGGCATTTTCTTCTTTCTTAGATTACCATTTGAGCTAAAACCTTTGCAGTATTGCTTTTTTGGAATGTTATTTTTTTTTTTACCATTGTTGTACAATGTATAGGGCCTTTTTTGCCGTACATCCCCCGGGGTAAGCATGGGTATCAGACATAACTGGGGCTGACTTATAGACCCGGGGAAGCCCCTGCACTGGAGAAAGGTTATGCAGCGCCCTCTACCGTGTGCGCACGGAGCAGATAAGCCTCCCCCTCTGACCTTTAGCCGGTGCCAACCTTCTCCCGCTCTCCTTCCTTCTCACAGACCATGTGCATTGAGAGGACGTACTACACCACCGCCTACAGGCTGCCCGGTATCCTGCGATGGTTTGAAGTCATGAAAACGACCGCGGTAAAGTTCCTTTCCGGTTCCTTTGCATTTAAAAAAGGTCCTGCTAGGATCAAAATATCAGGCCCTCTTAATTTTTGAAATCCTCCTAGATCTTTCTAAAAGGTCCTGCAAGGATCAAAACATAAGGCCCTCCTAATTTTTGAAATCCTCCTAGATCTTTCTAAAAGGTCCTGCAAGGATTAAAACGTCAGGCACTCTTAATTTTTGAAATCCTCCTAGATCTTTCTAAAAGGTCCTGCAAGGATCAAAACGCCAGGCCCTCCTAATTTTTGAAATCCTCCTAGATCCTTGCAGGACCTAGAACCTTAAACTAGGTTCTGCAAGGATCAAAACGTCAGGCCCTCCTAATTTTTGAAATCCTCCTAGATCTTTCTAAAACTAGGTCCTGCAAGGATCACAACGTCAGGCCCTCCTAATTTTTGAAATCCTCCTAGATCTTTCTAAAACTAGGTCCTGCAAGGATCACAACGTCAGGCCTTCCTAATTTTTGAAATCCTCCTAGATCTTTCTAAAACTAGGTCCTGCAAGGATCAAAACGTCAGGCCCTCCTAATTTTTGAAATCCTCCTAGATCTTTCTAAAAGGTCCTGCAAGGATCAAAACGTCAGGCCCTCTTAATTTTTGAAATCCTCCTAGATCTTTCTAAAAGGTCCTGCAAGGATCAAAACGTCAGGCCCTCCTAATTTTTGAAATCCTCCTAGATCTTTCTAAAAGGTCCTGCAAGGATCAAAACGTCAGGCCCTCCTAACTTTTGAAATCCTCCTAGATCTTTCTAAAAGGTCCTGCAAGGATCAAAACGTCAGGCCCTCTTAATTTTTGAAATCCTCCTAGATCTTTCTAAAAGGTCCTGCAAGGATTAAAACGTCAGGCCCTCCTAATTTTTGAAATCCTCCTAGATCTTTCTAAAACTAGGTTCTGCAAGGATCAAAACGTCAGGCCCTCCTAATTTTTGAAATCCTCCTAGATCTTTCTAAAAGGTCCTGCAAGGATCAAAACATCAGGCCCTCCTAATTTTTGAAATCCTCCTAGATCTTTCTAAAAGGTCCTGCAAGGATCAGAACATCAGGCCCTCCTAATTTTTGAAATCCTCCTAGATCTTTCTAAAAGGTCCTGCAAGGATCAAAACATCAGGCCCTCCTAATTTTTGAAATCCTCCTAGATCTTTCTAAAACTAGGTCCTGCAAGGATCAAAACGTCAGGCCCTCCTAATTTTTGAAATCCTCCTAGATCTTTCTAAAACTAGGTCCTGCAAGGATCAAAACGTCAGGCCCTCCTAATTTTTGAAATCCTCCTAGATCTTTCTAAAACTAGGTCCTGCAAGGATCAAAACGTCAGGCCCTCCTAATTTTTGAAATCCTCCTATATCTTTCTAAAACTAGGTCCTACTAGGATCGAAACGTCAGGCCCTCCTAATTTTTGAAATCCTCCTAGATCTTTCTAAAAGGTCCTGCAAGGATCAAAACATCAGGCCCTCCTAATTTTTGAAATCCTCCTACATCTTTCTAAAAGGTCCTGCAAGGATCAAAACGTCAGGCCCTCCTAATTTTTGAAATCCTCCTAGATCTTTCTAAAAGGTCCTGCAAGGATCAAAACGTCAGGCCCTCCTAATTTTTGAAATCCTCCTAGATCTTTCTAAAAGGTCCTGCAAGGATCAAAACGTCAGGCCCTCTTAATTTTTGAAATCCTCCTAGATCTTTCTAAAAGGTCCTGCAAGGATCAAAACGTCAGGCCCTCCTAACGTTTGAAATCCTCCTAGATCTTTCTAAAAGGTCCTGCAAGGATCAAAACGTCAGGCCCTCCTAATTTTTGAAATCCTCCTAGATCTTTCTTCTAGATTTTTTTCTTATTCTTCATCTCCGAGACAAGGAAACCGTGGTTTTGTATTTGTGATTTACATTGTTTGGCACTGGTTTTAATTTTTTTTTCTTCTTCTTCTTCTTCCTCTCCTCGTCTTCTTGTCCTTCCTGTCCCGCAGGAGGAGTTGACGCCTATCCGCAACGCCATTGACAGCATGGAGGATGCCAACAGCAAGCTGAAGCAGATGATTGGCCAGTACCAGGCCGACTCGGGCCTGCCAATCAACCCACTCAGCCTGCAGCTCAATGGCGTCATTGACTCCGCCGTCATGGGCGGGCCGCCCAAATACGAACAGGTGATGCGACCTAAAAAAATGTCTTAGGAAAAAGAAAAAAAAATTGAATTGAAAAAAAAAAAATTGAATTGAAAAAAAAAAAAATGAATTGGAAAAAAAAAAAATTGAATTGAAAAAAAAAAAATGGTAAAGAAAACTTGCTTTGACTGGACCTATGATTTTGCATACCAGCGCTCTTTCCATCTGAGCCGTCCAGACCTTAGAAAAATTAACAGAAATGCAGGCAGACTGCCTTAATTGGCCAAAGTTAACAGGGGCCTACGGTATGTCACGAGCCCAGCTGGACTTTTCATAAAGGCACTGCTGGAATCACACCGTTTGGTGGAAAAGAAAAAAAAATTGAATTGAAAAAAAAAAGATGGTAAAGAAAACTTGCTTTGACTGGACCTGTGGTTTTGCATACCAGCGCTCTTTCCATCTGAGCCGTCCAGACCTTATAAAAATGAACAGAAATGCAGGCAGACTGCCTTAATTGACCAAAGTTAACAGGGGCCTACGGTATATCACGAGCCCAGCTGGACTTTTCATAAAGGCACTGCTGGAATCGCACCGTTTGGGCTAGAGGACCTCTCTGTTGGAATAGAAACATCGTTCCCTCTTTTAGTTGTTGTTTGAGACTACGCGTAAAGCGCAATGGTAATGGTGTCTGACGACCCGGCGTGGTTGGGTTCTTTTTTTTTGACAGGCCTTCTGCACGGACGAGTACGCCAGCAAGTATCCCGAGGACGGGATCCACATCACGCGGCTCAAGGAGCTCTTTGCCGAGCAGGTAGGTGACGGACCGGACCGCTGATCACAGATCTCCTTCTCAGAGCGCCGTTTGCTTTGCTGTGAGTCTGCATTGCGATGCTGACCCCTCCGTAATGGACTGTCACGATGACACGATGGTAGGCTTTAGAGGTTTAGAGAAGATTGAGACACCAGACAGTTTGCTGACGATGGGCAGAGTGCACGCTCCTCTCAATGGTGCGTTTGATTTGAAGTGTTATGGCTATTACACAGTGGCTATTGCATGGTGTACATGCACAGCTTGGCTTGAGCTCAACTCCAGATAAGATTTGGGGGTTTGCACGGTGGAAGGTTTGCGTCTTGTGAGATGGAGTGTGGCTCATTTTCTTGGATGATAGGAAGACGGGTCCAAAGCCAGCATCGTTCAGAGATAACCCCCCTCCCCTTCTTCTCCCCCCCCCCATTCCCCTCACCCCCCTCACCTCCCCTCACCTCCCCTCACCTTTTTTCTCGGGTCTTCAGGTGGCGCTAGTGGAGGTCGCTCTCTCGCTGCACCGGAGCAAGATGAAGGAAGACCTTCGGCCGTTCCAGATGAAGATGGAGGACATGTTCGTCAAGAGGAAGGAGCTGGTGGAGGAGAGATACGGCAAGAAGGTCAGCCCAGAGAGGTTGCTTTCGTGACTCCCGGGGGGGGGTTTTCCGTCCAGGGGAAGACACATGCATTCCTACGTACTTTGCTCAGTTATTCCTCTTTTTTTGTATTCCTGATTTCCTTTTAAGCGATTCTCTAGATTAACAGACTCCTGATGGGCCAGCTGTGGGTGGACTGGAGGAGGAGGAGGAGAAGGAAGGGGGGGGCATGCCGTGGGGGTTTGAATGAGGTCGAGCTCCCGTTTGGAGTGAACGGATTTTGTATTTTTTTTTTCTCAAACGCCGTCGTCTGTCCCGTCTCTTTCAGCTGGTGGAGGGTTTTGCTCTGACGCCCAACGACCGCATGATCCAATCCTACGCCAGACGGCTATCCAGAGGCCGGGCAGATCGGCCACTCTCCACTATGTCCAACTCGTCCACGTCGTCCGACACGCACGGCTCCCGCAGCAGCATCGTCTCCAATCCAGACATGATGTAAGTTAAAGGCTCTCTCTCCGGCCACCCCAGTCTGCTGCCGCTACGAGTACAGTCTCTTGACATAACGGACAATATTGAGTCTGGTATTGAGACTACATGAAGCCATTTCAAGATGGGACACGAGTCAATGAGATGATCAGGCTGGTATTGAGACTAGGCAACTCCCCCCTCCATTAGCTAACTGATATGTGGCTGGTGTGAAGACTATAGACCCTGCTAGCCCCACAGGCGGACACGAGTCAATGAGATGATCAGGCTAGTATTGAGACTAGGCAACTCCCCCCTCCATTAGCTAACTGATATGTGGCTGGTGTGAAGACTATAGACCCTGCAAGCCCCACAGGCGGACACGAGTCAACGAGATGATCAGGCTGGTATTGAGACTAGGCAACTCCCCCCTCCATTAGCTAACTGATATGTGGCTGGTATGAAGACTATAGACCCTACAAGCCCCACAGGCAGGACACGAGTCAATAATTTTGTCATTCAGTTTGTGCAAAATTAAAACATTTTGTTGATCACCAGCAACTTTTGGCAATATTGTAATAATTTGGGATATCTTGATTTGTTTTTCGATTTTTTTTTGGCGATGCAAGGAATTATTTAAAAAAAATCACAATTAAAACAAAACAATAATAATAATAATTGCCAAAAATTAAACAAAATCACATTTAAAAATCATGAACAGTGGCCAACTGTTTTACTCCTCCCCCTGCCTTTTTTAATCAACCACCCAGGAGTTACTTGCAAATAGTCAGTTCCACTGTTAGCCAGCACTGGAACTTTAACCTATCAACGCCCCGGCGTATGACTGAGTCCTCCACCTATGTCAGAGGGTAACGAAACTTCCGAGGCAAAAGTCGTCTCTCTTTCCACTCTCCCTCTCTCTCTTTCTCTCTCACACACTCACACACACATTATTACACACACATAGCCACATCTGCACTGAGTACATTGCTTCTTTCCTGTGCTTTTGCTGTGATTCTAAGTATCATGCTTGGGTGCATCTGTTACGATACGGCGTAGACGCTCTGACGTTCCCGAGTAGGCGTGCGTGCACCGTTTTTTTGTTTGAGTGCCTGGTGCCTGCACTGGACTGGCGGCAGTGTTGTGCGTGAGACAAGACAGAGAGACAGAGAGCACCAGGTTTTTGTACTGTTACTGCACAGGGTTTGGCTTTTGCTCACCAGTGTGTGGGTTTGCTGTCCACCAGGTTGAAATTCTTGTCTCGAGTCGTTTGACAGTTTCCTTTTCTTTCTGTGTGACATGTGTCGTCAAAAGCCGCGTTTCCACTGGACTTAAAAAAATTAAAAAAACGGGAAATTCAACCGAGACCATGCTTAAAAATTTTAAATGGGTAAATCTTACCACCATTCCCACTTTGACCTTTTTTGAGTTGGGTAAATCTAACTGAGACAGGGGTTAAGGTAATCAAGCTGGTAATATGGCATGACCTTTGAGGTTTCATGACGTCAATAGCCAAGCGAGATAAGACCACTTTCGGCCACAACACGAAGGAGTTAGAACATAGTGTGTGCCACGTACTGGTACAATTGTATGCAGAAACCTTGTTGTGGCAGTGACCAGATGTTTGACCAATTTTATCGAGTTGCATTTTACTGATTGGCACGTTAAAGTTACCCGGTAAATTTTGATTAGCACGTTGGCCAGTAAGAGTAACCACCGGACTCGGTTGGGAGTAACTGAGATGAAATTTGACTGGGCCATTTCAACTGGCCTTAGAATGGGAAGAGTAACCATCGGTGAGATTCAATGAGGGTTTGCCCTGCTCGATGTAATAACCACTGCTAATAAGCCTTTTGTCGAGCAGGGCAAAACCTCATTGAAGTACATTCTCCTCGATACAAACATCATGTCATATCTATAACCATCGGTGAGTTGAACAAAGATCAGTCCAGCGGAAATGTGGTTTTAGAAGTAGATGCTCTCATGTCTTAGCACTTTGGTCTTTCCTCCATCATGGAACAACGAGTATGCAAGCTTGTTGCCAACTGCTTACGGACTTGAGGGCCAAAAATGACTATGGTGAAGGACCTGACGTTTCGATCCTAGCTGGACCATTCTCAATAGCGAAATGTGTTTTTGAGCTTTTATCCTTCAGTGCTTAAAAGATTAGATTTAGACTGCCCTATGTATGGATGCTAGCTGGATCTCTCCCAAAGGATCTCTCCCGGCAAACATTAGTTGACTATCTGGGAAGGTTGCCATCTACAGTAAGGGCTGGATAGCTGAGATGGTAAAAGCACTGGTACGCAAAACCAGAAGTTTTATGTTCAAGTCCGGGTCTGAAGTTTTCGATGCCATTTTTCAAACAAAATTGTTCCAAAACTTCCAGTCAGTCTTTCCTTTATTTGTTTGACTTTCTCTCTAATCCACAGTTTTGTGTATTTTTTTTTTACAACAAATTTGAGAACTGTTTTGTAGTGGTTGTTTTGATAAATTACTTTCTTTGGTCTCTGTACTTTTTACACTACAAGGCATCAATCAGGCCTATAGTTTGTCGTAAGTAACCCCCCCCCCCAGGCTAGTGGAGATCCAGAATTGTTTTCCAAACAAAATCAGTCTCTCTTTGGCTATCTTTTTTGTTGAGGAAAAAGGAGAACAGCTTTTTCAATTCCTTTTTTCTTTTCCCATCTCATTCCTTTTCTTCACCTCGGTTATTATTAGAAGAGAAGTCCAAGAAGGATTCTCTCTTTTTCTCTTCGCCCCAAATCAGATCGTTTCTAATCCCAGGATAGGGCACACATAACTGCCAACCATTCCTATTTTGTAGGAATCATTCCTCGTTTTTTGGTAAATAATTATCACTTTTTACAAGCTCTTGATAACAGATTCTGATTCTTGACTTGGATTGATTCCTGTCAGGTTTTTTTTTAGCAGAAGTATTCCTAATTTCCTTTGAGATAGATTGGCAGCTACATGTAAGGGCACACTCCAGCGACTTTCACATAGCTTTTAGACCTCAGTAAAGTAGTGTATCTGTGAGCTTGATTTATAGCAACATACCGTGGCTGATACCCATATTGTGCAATCGTTGGAGTTCCCAATCACTGTCACATGCCCATGTAGGATGCTATTGCTACCGTACATCCACTTGTGAGACCCATCACGACGGTTCTGGGCAGTTGGCATGCAATCGGTGGACTTCCCAATCACTGTCACATGCCCATGTAGGATGCTACATCCATTTGGCAGACAATTCACCACAGGTCTGGGCAGTTGGCATGCAATCAGTGGACTTCCCAATCACTGTCACATGCCCATGTAGGATGCTATTGCTACCGTACATCCACCTGTGAGACCCCTCACGACAGTTCTGGGCAGTTGGCATGCAGTCAGTGGACTTCCCAATCACTGTCACATGCCCATGTAGAATGCTACATCCATTTGGCAGACAATTCACCACAGGTCTGGGCAGTTGGCATGCAATCAGTGGACTTCCCAATCACTGTCACATGCCCATGTAGGATGCCCATCCATGTGTGCATATTGTGAAACTCACCACAGTCACGCACGGTTGGCGTGCTGGTTCAAGGGGCGGATTTCACAAAGCTCTTGCGATGCATCGTAACTCAAGAAATTGAGTTACGATGAGCAAATTTTGACGCTTACGGGGCTTCATGAAATTGGCCCATGATCAATTGGCTTCAATGCCAAGGGTGGTTTGCGGTGACGCTATGTGAGAATGTCACTTATTGTTAGCATAATGTGTACCGTAATTATAATCCTGCGGCCAATTTCATAGAGCTGCTTAAGCGTGAAAATCTGCTAAGCACGAAATTTCTCCCCTGGTTAAAACGAGATTGCCAACCATATGTCACTTGATGCTTGTTGTACTTGACTCATATTCTACTATTGGTTGCTTCATGTGAAATACAAGTGGAATTTTTTTGCTGGCAACCTGATTCTTTTGAAGAAGATTTTTCATGCTTGAGCAAATTTTGGTGCTTCATGAAATGAGCCCCTGGAGAAAACCAGCAATCAGTTCTCTTCAGAGTCACTCTTACTCACTATACGTGGCATACAAACAGCCATGGATTCGCTACACCCACCATTAGTAGCCTGCTGCTGATTTCACAAAACTTCAAATGTTCCGTATGCAACATTTTGTTGCGTATTGCATCATTTTGCTGCCCTTTCTAAATATTGCTAAAGAGAGTCATTGTGGCGACATTTGTACGTTGCGTTAACTTACATCGGCTGCTGAACTCTCCATCAGTATCACTTCCAGTGCGTAACAACACTGCCAGCGCTCGGAATTTAAAGGTCCCGGTATCGTTGAGTGGTTTAGTGGTTAAGCGACTCTATGTCATCAAGCGCTGGGATCTCTTTCTCACCAGTCGGTCACTTTGGGGATGTGATCCCTGAACATTAAAAACCACAATCAGAGCTCCTCCCCCCAACAAAAATCACACATTAGTCACCCGTAGCTAGCCTCTCCTAGTCTCATGCCTGCCTCTCATGCAGCTGTCTTCTCTTCAACCTCCGTCCCCAAGGCAGTAGAGTTGCTTCATCTGTAGCTCCCTGAGCTTGTAGATTTTGCGACTGATCCCTCTCGCTCTCTCTCTCTCCCCCTCTCTCCCCCTCTCTCCCCCTCTCTCCACCACTCTCCGCCACTCTCCCCCTCTCTCCCCCTCTCTCCCCCTCTCTCCCCCTCTCTCCCCCTCTCTCCCCCTCTCTCCCCCTCTCTCCCCCTCTCTCCCCATCTCTCCCCTCTCTCCCCTCTCTCCCCTCTCTCCCCTCCCCTTTCTCCCCATCTCTCCCCTCTCTCCCCTCCCCTTTCTCCCCCTCTCTCCCCTCTCTCCCCTCTCTCCCTCTCTCTCCCCCTCTCTTCCCCTTTCTTTCCCACTCTCCCCCTCTCTTGCCCTCTCTCCCCCTTTCTCCCCCACTCTCCCCCTCTCTCCCCCACTCTCCCCCTCTCTCTCCTCTCTCCCCCTCTCTCTCCGGCGTGGTTCCTCTCTTCTGAGCAGACAGGGCACGCCCAGCGGCAAGTCGTCGGGCCAGCACAAGGAGAAAGGCTCAGGCAGTCCGGCCAAGAGGAACAGCAAGGACCTGTCCGTGGAGGACTCGGGCTCCAATGCCAGCACGCCTTCCAAAGAGACGGCTAAGCCCATTATACTGGACGAGAAGGTGACGGGAGGGGAGAGGGGAGGGTGAGGGGAGGGTGAGGGGAAGGTGGGAGAGAGGAGAGGGCCACAAAAGAGGCGCACCAGAATTAGGAGATTTTGAAGGTCTGTGTGGTTGATGTTCAGAATGGGAAGTTTTCTGTGATTTTCGGGCCAGTTTTCAAAATCCGGCTTAGGCTCAGGCTCCAAGAATGTAATGGGTTTCAGCATCGTATAGTCAGTGCTTTGCCCGATTGCATGCATGGAAGTACACAAACACAGGCAGCTCTAATTATTTTCATGTTGACGTTTCAATCCTAGCAGGTCCTGCTAGGATTGAAACGTCTGGCCCACTAATTGAGGTTTGCATTTTATTAATTTCATTCATTAAGCAGTTAGCAACATTTTTGTGTATTTCTCTATTTTCATGTTGATAACGTTTTCTCTTTTTTTGGGGGGGTGGTCGGATATTGTTCCTCACAGATTTCCAGCGCCCGACCTCTTCGCAAGGACATGAAGAAAGCAAACGCCTCCCCTTTGCCTAGACCCCTCAAAGCCATGTCAATGCACATCCGTAAGTAGACGGACGACCCGATGCTCTTTGTCGAGAACGGCCAAAGTGCAGAGAGAGGCCCCGTGAGTCTGGAAAACCATGGCCTCAGCCCATCAATCTCGCTGGGCCCTTTTGGGAGCCGTAGCTTACATGCTGAATTTTTGTCAGGACCTCTTTCCCGACAATTTTAAGTTTGATATTAAACTTTGGAGGGCCTGGCGTTTTGATCCTAGCAGGACCATTCTCAAAGGTGGAAAGGTCCTGCCTTTGTGGAAGGTCCTGCCTTTGAGGAAGGTCCTGCCTTTGAGAAAGGTCCCGCCTTTGAGAAAGGTCCTGCCATTGAGAAAGGTCCTGCCTTTGAGAAAGGTCCTGCCTTTGAGAAAGGTCCCGCCTTTGAGGAAGGTCCTGCCATTGAGAAAGGTCCTGCCTTTGAGAAAGGTCCCGCCTTTGAGAAAGGTCCTGCCTTTTGAGAAAGGTACTGCCTTAGAGAAAGGTCCTGCCTTTTTTTTTTCAGTAAGCAGTTTGCAACATTTGTGCGTATTACTTTAATCCAAGTTGAAAATAGATCAAAATTTGCTCTCGTTGTCATTAAGATGCAGACATTTATTTGTTGCAAACCTTGACTGTTATTTGGTTTTTGTTGCGGCACCTGTTCATCAGCCATGGCAGCCACCTCCCCGGATGAGCCCGACCTGCCCCCAAAGCTGCCCCCCAAGGCAGCCTACAGTGACTACTCCAGCCTGCCCATGTACGACGCCGCTCCCAACCCGCTCCTGCCCAAGAAGCTCAGCCTCCAGCTGGGGGCCTCGCCCTTCAAGGACAGGGTGAGCACTGGGTCTTATCACGGACCACCGGGGGGCAACAGATCCAGGAGTTGAGGACCTTGGGGGACTTGAGTCTAGGTCCTTTTCAGATCTAGATCATGGAGTTAAGGACCTGTTGGAACTAGATCTTGGACTCTAGGACCTTGGTGAACTAGATCTTGGACTCTAGGACCTTGGTGAACTAGATATAGGAGTCTAGGACCTTTTTACATCTAGATCATGGAGTTAAGGACCTGTTGGAACTAGATCTTGGACTCTAGGACCTTGGGGAACTAGATCTTGGACTCTAGGACCTTGAGGAACTAGATATAGGAGTCTAGGTCCTTTTCACATCTAGATCATGGAGTTAAGGACCTGTTGGAACTAGATCTTGGACTCTAGGACCTTGAGGAACTAGATATAGGAGTCTAGGTCCTTTTCACATCTAGATCATGGAGTTAAGGACCTGTTGGAACTAGATCTTGGACTCTAGGACCTTGGTGAACTAGATATAGGAGTTTAGGACCTTGGTGAACTAGATATTGGACTCTAGGACCTTGATGAACTAGATATGGGAGTTTAGGACCTTGGTGGACTAGATATGGGAGTTTTAGGCCCCTTGGGGAACTACATGTAGATCCTTGTGCCTAGGGCCTCTGGGAACTACCGGTAGATCTTGGAGTCTGGGACCTTTTGGAACTATATGTGGGAGTCGAGGATGTTTGGGAACTGGATCTTGGAGTCTTGGTCTTTGGGGAACTTAGTCTAGGACCTTGGCAATTACATTTTGGAGTTTAGGCCATTGGGGAACTAGATATTGGCGTCTACGGCATTTGGGAACTAGATCTTGGAGTCTAGTGCCTTTGGAGCTAGATCTTGGAGTGAAGGCCCTAGGGAACTAGATGTGGGAGTCTAGGGTGTCTAGTGTGGCAACTTAAGCCACAGAATCTTAATCTTAAATAGGTCTGCTTTTATTCCCAATTTAAGACCCTGATTTATTTTGTCCTCATCAGATGCAAAACATTGATAACTTCACTGTTACATCTTGAGTACAATAATGGCTGTATTTTTAAAATTAATTTTGTTTGGGTGTTTGTTTTGCATTTATTGGTTTGTTTTATTGGTTTGGTTTTCTCTGGTCTTCTCAGCCACCCCCACTCCCGGACAAAGAGGCCGGCGCCACCACAACCCAGATGCCTCAGATGAAGGAACCGCTCCTGCCCACGGGCTCGCCCTCCAAGAAGCCCGCCCCTAGCAAGACGTAGTCCCCGCCCAACCCGGGTCAGAGGAAGGGCCCTCTGCCTACCCTCCCCCCCCCTCCTCCCTCTTCCATGTCCCTGTCTCCCCACCTTTGCAGCTGGTCTGTCACCCTGGCATTGATGCCATGATATCCCGGTTCACTCTGAGAGTATCTTGAGCGTGTTCATAGCACCTGTCTGGACACTACGCTGTTTGTTCACTCTGAGTTCACTCTGAGAGTATCTTGAGCGTGTTCATAGCACCTGTCTGGACACTACGCTGTTTGTTCACTCTGAGTTCACTCTGAGAGTACCTTGAGCGTGTTCATAGCACCTGTCTGGACACTACGCTGTTTGTTCACTCTGAGTTCACTCTGAGAGTACCTTGAGCGTGTTCATAGCACCTGTCTGGACACTGCGCTGTCTGTGGCTACGTGGAATACCGTAATGGCGACTCTCTTGACAGGCAGGCAATAATGACTCCCCGGTGTGAATTTCACAAAGCCTAAACGATGCGCCGTAACTCCACTTTACGATGGATAGCAACGCATCGTTAGTTGTGGATGTGATACACCGCGCGGTTTCCGCGTGGCATCGCTCATCGTCTTGCGATTGATCGTCAGTTAGGATGGGGTTTGGTGCGATAGACGGCTGCTAGGCCAGCTGTGGGGGTGGACTGGAGGGGAAGGAGGAGGAGAGCGCAGCATAGCTGTTTAATGAGGCCTGATGTTGAGCTCGTTGTGGGAGTGAACAGGCTACAGCAGACCCTGTAATCAGCTCTAAGCTAGGTGCCAGTGGTTTATTGCTGCTTCTTAAGCAAGCAATTAGTCCCCTGCTTTGTCTGATAGGCAATTCACGATCTGCTATGGTATCCCATTGATACCATAGTGCTAAGAGAGGGCGGAGGGGAAGGACGTGGTGTCGCAAAGATCCCCACAGACGGTCTTCAGGGGGTGTGAGTCACGAGTGGAGTTTAGTGTCTGATGTCGTCTGGAATCCAGACGCTCGCGGCTGGCTCCCAAAACACTCGTCTTGGAAGCTGGGCTATCAGGCCACTTAACACTGGGGCCACTTTTGAAGTTGCCCATGTCTGCCGCACGGTTTAAGGAGATCATGCGCCATTTTCAAACAATGGAGAACAATCAATACCTTTGAAATACCAATAACAGTCAAACCTGGCACAATCGGAACGTCTGCGTGGCTTTTGTCACGCTACGTATTGTTTTGTGGTAAGGCAGAAAAAAAAAGAGTCTCTTTTGAAAACTTGGACAAGTGTTGGTGCCCGGATTCAGAGGGCCCCTGCTTATACTAGCAACACCACCCACGCTCTGAATTCGGAGATCCTCGGCGCGATATGCTCCTGTCTGCTCTGAATGCTAACCAATCCTAACGGGGAGTCTGCCATGTGTTCAAACATGGCCTCCATCATGCGTCTCAGAATAGCTTCCCCATACCTTTGATGCCGTACGATTTCTTTTTCCTTTTTTTTTTTCATCTGGAAAAGAGGAAGCTCTAGTCTGGAGAGGTAAAATTTTTTTTTTAAAGGTTATAAGGCGCCGTAAGAGTTGTAGATTCTACCAGTACTGAATCCACTGCGTGTGGTTTGTAAATGATATACGCCGAAAAAAACACCAGGAGAAAAGAGAGAGAAGTTGGTTAAGGATAAGTAACCATAAACAGAACTGGGGAGAGAGAAATCCGCAAAATGCATGAAATATTGTCCGTGTTGTCATGTAAAGTATCGTGATGAGAAACCTATGCCATAGAATTGTCTGCCTTGATTTGGATTTTTTTTTTTTTGTATTTATCGACGACAAAACGGGCTTAGCTGTGGTGCTACAAGCAGCCGATTTGTGCTGACACAAACAAAAACAATCAGTCAATCAATCAATCAATAATAATTTGTTTACATAGCGCATATCACAATCATAGATGTCTCAATGAACATTAACAAAGAAACAGATATGAATTAAATGTCAAAACATCGTTAAAAGTCAAACATTTCCTTTTAATCAATCAATCAATCATTCGATCAATCAATCAATCAATCATTCGATCCATCAATCAATTACTCAATCAATATCAACAACCTAACCATGTGATGATTGATTGTGACAGACTGACAATACAGTTCTAACTTGCACATTGGCTGAGAAATATTGAGTACTAAAATCCAAGCAACACCTTGCAACATTAAAAGATTATTTATTCCAGTACTTGTCAAAACTATCTCTTGAAAATGTGACCTTATAGAAGGTCTTGTTGATTTTTTATCATAAAAAAGGAAGTACAAATACATTTTGTAATCAGATTTGTAATCACAGATTTTTAGCTG
Organism: Luidia sarsii; assembly: GCA_949987565.1. Taxonomy (NCBI): domain Eukaryota; kingdom Metazoa; phylum Echinodermata; class Asteroidea; order Paxillosida; family Luidiidae; genus Luidia; species Luidia sarsii. Next base: position 1,587,431 of record OX465112.1, read on the forward strand.
TGAGTGATTGGGTGGCAGGTGAAGATTTGTGGATTTTATTTAGTGTCTTTTACCAGATACTGTACACAACCATTTCTTTCTCTTGTGTTTTGTTCTTGATTCTTTTGTTAGTCTGGTTATGGGGAAAGAGAGATATATACTCTCCAAATGTGTGCTATGTGTTTGAGTAACGACCGGATGGATTACACACAATAATTTGAAGGTTATTATTCAAAAACCTTCTTTTTTTTCAAAATCATTAGTGTTTTTTTTTCTTATTCATTCCAGATTAGACTTAAGAGGGCATTTGAGATGAAATTCTCAGAGAGGTATGAATCGTGTACAATGGCAATCCTGGGTGCTTTAATTAATGTTTGTTTTTTGGTGGGTTTTGAGGTTTTGTTTTGTTTTGACGTGGTGTCGACCGTTTCTAACCCTGATCAACAGCTATAAATGAGGGGACTTTGGAGAAAAATGTACGATTGCTGTGATCCAGTGTCAGGGATGAAATCCTTCTCCCCGATGGTTTTTTTCTCTCTCTCTTCAGATCTTTCTAACTTCGAATGCAGACAAAATAGCCGGTCTATTTTTTTTTATGCAGATAAATGTTTGTGATGTTTGAGTCAGGTTCCGAAGGGGCCGGCCTATTAACTTCGACTATGACGATGCGGGACCAATCTGCAAAGGTCCCTTGACCGGAGAGGATCAAGTTGAGGGCCTTTGGGAACTAGATCTTGGAGTACAGGGCCTTTGGGAACTAGATCTTGGAGTACAGGGCCTTTGGGAACTAGATCTTGGAGTATAGGGCCTTTGGGAACTAGATCTTGGAGTATAGGGACTTTGGGAACTAGATCTTGGAGTTAAGGGCCTTTAGGAACTAGATCTTGGAGTTTAGGGCCTTTAGGAACTAGATCTTGGAGTTTAGGGCCTTAAGGAACCAGATCTTGGTGCCAAAGGCCTTTGGACTCCTCATGCAAGAAAGAAGTCTGTCGATTTTGTATCCATAACTCTTCACGATCCCAACAGTGGCTAATTTAACTACGAAGAAACAACGTAAAGAGTTATTCTTGAAAAATATTCGGAGGCAGGCTATATTTGTGTCTTTTTTTCCCGAAGGATTTACTGCTGCAGGAATATGATAATTTTGTTCTCATTTCTAATTACTGAATTGATTGTGTCGATATTACTTTTGATGTTTTTAACCCCATTGAAATGGCGTGTTATTTTTATCAGTTACGTTAGCTCAAAGTGTCTTTTGTACATAAGAGAAGATGAAATCTACAATACCTAGTCCGGTCTTTTTTTTCCCTGGTTTTCGTGTCTGTAAATTATTGTAAAATGGGTAGAAGTGGCCAGTTCATCTGTGTCGGCCAAACCTGTAGTGGTAGTTGACTGCGGTAATATCCACTTGTATGTTACTACAGAGTAAAGACCCTATAATTTCTCCCTGTTTTCCCCATTAATTTGTAAGCAAAGGTAGTTGCCTATTTGGGAGGTCCGCCATTTGGCTGGATAACTCCGGTGGTAAGAGCGCTGGTACGTTAACCCAGAGGTCTCGGGTTCAAGGTCAGGTCCTATATTTCATTGTTTTGGGGTGGTTTTTTGTTTTTTTCATTTTTCAAAATCAATTTTAAAGGTGATTTCATAGTCAGTTGCAATTGCGTTCTTTTCTATTGCCTCGGACTCGTCTTTGATTTAGTTTTGGCGTCTGGTCTGACAGACGATTCGAAGTTGGCTGGTGTTTTTTTTTAGAGCTGAAATGGGTCCGAGGGGGCCGACGTTTTCAATCCTGGCAGGACCATTCTGAAAAGCCAAAGACAGCTCCAATTCGACCTCAATAACCTCTGCCCGTGTGCAAGGGATGTAAAGTTCGGGTACTAGGCGCCCTCTAGTGTGGAAATGGTGCCACTGTAGTTTTTAATTTTTGATAATTGCCGTCGGACTCAGTACAATCCCAACTTAAACTTCCAGTAAATGCGAATAGTTAGCTCCTAAACCTTGTTGTACTTAACGGTTTACATAACCATTTTTTTGATATATACATTTTGCCATGTGTAATATATTTATGTTGTTGGTTTGTTTTTTTAAGTTTTGTTAACTGATTGGCCAAAGAATGGAGTTTATTGTTTTAAGATGATTCGCTATGCAGATATTCAGCCGGTCTGTGGTGTCACGGGGCATAGAACTCGTCAGAGTTTATCTCTGCTGCTCGGCTTAGTGGTCTTGCCCTAGGTCACACCCTTGGTCACACCCTAGGTCATGCATTTAGTCCCCCCCCCCTTGAGATGATTAATACCAAAAAAACAACCCACAACAAACCTGAGTGATAAATCGACGTTCCGGCCAGTATGCTCTGGCCGACATCAGGCATACAGAGTATAGGCCCCTACCGTACTGGAACGTCGAGTTACCATTCGGGTTCTTTTCAGAACCATACCTCTTCCTAAAGAGACCTTATACATTGTGTCATCGCAAGCCCTCCTATACTTGTTTCACCCACCATGCAAATCCTTAAATCTTATTCACCATGTCGGGAAAAAAAAGACTTCTCAACTGAACTATTGTCTTTCGTACAGCTTTGATTGCCAACGACCTTTTGGTATGACGTCATCACGCCGCCATTTTAAAAGCAAAACGATGACGCAACATTGGTAAACGCGAAGTGCGCACATGTATGTGCGTCCAGCGTGAGCGGCCGATAAGCTGTCTTATCTCTTTCCATTTCTTTGCCTCTGGACGAGGGCGCCCTACTGAAATGACGTCATGTGCGTGGGGGTTCTCCCCAGATTGTGAAGTCCATGCAGGTTCCTTAACCCCTCCCCCTTCCCCTTCCCGGTTGTCCCGTAGTTCTTTTCAGATAGTTGTCAACACAACTTCGAAGCAAAACCTTAGACAGAACCGTTTTGACCTTCGAACACCGTGCACAAGTGGTAAAGCGCACTGGTATGCAAGTTCCGAATAATACAGACTGGTACACCGTCCCGTAGATGTTAAGTTGAAGTTTAGTTCGTACGGTCCTTAAAAGAGATGTTTTCACATTTTGAAGTGCTCTTCCGTTGTCTGGCACGATGCTCAGTCTCAGGTATTCTGTCGTAGTCGGGACGACTCTCACCTCCCACGCTCACAAGTGCCAAACCACCCCGGTGCAGAAATTGAGTTGCGGCTCTTGTGGCGTCGAAGCTATGCATTTAAAATCTCCCGTGTGGTCCTACTTTTGTTTTTTACGACCATGCAGCCCTGGCCGGCTGAGCTACCAAGACTTGTGGGATGTCACTTCCCTCCAAGCCCGACCGATCAAGCCCTCAATTATCTGCTTGCTCTAATACGTACTGCAGACTCCCCCCCCCCCCCCACACACACACTGTATAATGTAACATTTTGCCATGTGTACAAGTGGCCTTGCTCTACCGGAGGCCGCGCTTTTGGTGCATATAACTCGTGGAATGGATGTCGAACCTTGTGGAGTCCCGTTTTGTTTGGAATAACTTCCCTTTTTTTTATGTCGAGCAGCTATCGAGCACGGAGACGTGGAGTTATGTGTATACGTGTGACCAGTCCCCCTCCCTCTTTTTATCGACTCTACATGTAATGTGCATTCGAACAATGTACTAACTGATTGTATTAAAATAATGTACAATGTTTTATACAAAAAAATAATAATAAACATGTAATTGTTGAACCGATTGATGCTGATTTTTTTTTGGGTGATTTGATTTTAATAGACCCGTTTTGCAAAGCGAATAGACAGTTGTGTTCTTTCTGGCGATGCCCTTTCGTTTTCAGTTAGTGACACTAATTGCTTTACAAAGGCGTGGAAATGGATTGGTCCGGCGTTACTGTGCAGGCATTTTTTTTTCCAGAAGAGCGCCTCGAGCAAAGACTAGTCCTGACTGAACGTCATGAATTCTGACATTTGCATAACAATAGCAACGATGCGCGCGAGGCAGACGTACGGTTTGAAGGCACTGGCGCCATTTTAACCGTGAGTACGCACAGCACAGCAGTCTGCACGTTGTGGGAATAATCTCAAAATGTCGGCAATGTTTGCGAAGAGGGAGGCGATGGTGGTAAGATAAATACTTCAACAAAATGCATCATTAATAATAATAAGTATGTGGGTTTTTTCAGTACATATCGATGTACTTTATGGCTTGATGGGATAAGATTTGAAGGCCAGTGCATGGCGGAAGCACAATGTGGAAAGTTCGTGTTGACACCGTGTCAGCGTCGTGTGAACCCGTAGTAAAGCATGTAAACCCGTAGTAAGCACTACAAGCACTACGAACGTCATGGTTTGACTCTGACCGACACAGTTAGGGATACTAGCCCACTCGGCGCTGCATGGGTGCTACATGATCAACAGTAGAACAACCACTGGGTTGGGCTGGGTTGCTTGGGTTTAGCTGCATGGGCTGTGTCGGGTTGGGTTGGGATGGGTTGGGTTTGGTTGAGTCGGGATTGGTTAGGCTGGGTAGGGTTGGGTAAGGTTGGTTTGAGTTGGATTGGATTGGGTTGGGTTGGGCTGGGTCGCGAGGGTCGGGTTGGGTTGGGCTGGGTTGAGTTAGATTGGATTCGGTTGGGTTGGGTTTGGCTTGGTAGGGTTGGGATGGGTTTGGTTGGGTTGGGGTGGGTTGGGTTGAGGTGGGTTTGGGTTGGCTTAGGTTTGGTTTGGTTGGGTTTGGTTGGGTTGGGTTGGGTTCTGTTGGGTTGGATTGCATCGGTTTGTTGCGTTGGAGGCCGGTTGGCTGAGCTTAGTTTTAATTGGTCCGATTCCGAATCTCGGGAACATACGAGAGAAAAAAATGATTCAAACCAATTCGAATTCCTGTTGGTAAGTTTTATAAAAACCAAAGAATAATACAGCACCATTCGTCGTAAACTCGTACATCATTATTTAAAAGAAATAACACAAATACAGTAAGGCAGTAATATAGTATAGTTCTTTTCGGTTCGAAAGCTTACCGATTCCCGCAAGTTATTTGAGTCTCGTAATACCAAATACACGATCAATTTCTAAATCTAAATTATGAAATCTCGTGATATAGAACAGACAATGCTCCAACCCCTTTAGCAGCCATACAGTAGTACATTACTTCATAGTTAAATAAAACAAAACAAAAAAATCGAAAAGCATAATACAAACTCGAAGCAAGTTTTTCTTTATTTTTCGGTTGGCCGCCGTTTTTTTTTAACTTTACTGTTATACAAAGTTAATCATTTGTCTACCCAATAACATTTTTAATTAATATATAATTGAAGCCATTTACAATTTTGGCGCGCAAAAAAATAGAAGAGTGCAAAGGAAAAGTTCATAACGGGTGAGCTTAAAATCTAGGGTCACGCTATTTATAGCCGTGACCTTGCGATTTTTGGAGACCATTTATTGGACAAGTATACGACTTGGTCGCTATTCAGGTACGTTATAGCGACTAGCCAAATAATGACAGCTGAACATTTTGTGGGTTTCTGCACAAAGTCCCAATCTGAATGGCTGATGCAACGTCAGAAGCCACACTCAAAAACAGCTCACTCACGAATCTTTCTTTCGTAAAAACGTAAAAACAAATCATCCAAGAAAGATATCAGGATATATAGACACGAGAGTAGCCCTTACCCTTCCTAATGTTTCCGACCGACCTTGTCTGAATAAGATTTGAAGGTTTGCTTGGTGGAAGTACCTATGTAGAAAGTTTGCGCTGACACCGAGTAACATCTCTATTGAGAAGGAGCCTGTGTCTCTGAATAACGAAGGAGTGACCGACTCAATTCAGAGCCATCCGCTCCTTCTTAAAAGATACGTTACGTGGTGTCACCACACACCTTCCAGTAAATCCTTTCTTTCGAACCATTATGTGGATAATTATGTGGCTGAGATGGTGTACCACACTGGTTCCAGGTAGAGTCGATGCAGTTGGAAGATGTTTCCCAAAGTGAGGTCGTGACAACGAACTTCTTTAGTCTTCCCGAATCACTCGAAATCATCATTAACTTGACATAATTATGAAAGGCGCCCAAACTTAACTATTGTACTCTAGAGCAGTAAGAGCCTGCGATATTTTTCGTTTAACTCCTGACAGATACATGTACATCACTGCGAATTGTTCTACCTGCCCGGTAACCACAATGAGCGGTCTCCTAATAAGAGTCTACTACCCGGAGCTACCCTGGTGAGCGTGTTTCTCGATATGCCGCCGCCAACATCGAAGTGCTTACTCGTCCGTCATTCTGTCGTTAACTGTACGTAGGAAAACAAAACGAACGAGAACAGATTTACCTCTGAGCTCTATGACGGCGCGCTGTTTGCAACAATCTATGACAATGGTCTGTTTTCAGGGCGTTGAATCGGGATTTCTAGGGCATGGAAACTTCGAACTGGGCCACTCTTCAGTGTCCCTTGACCGCTACATTTTAAAAACTCACTGAAATTAATACCGGTGAAGAAAATCAATACTAATATGTAATGTGCAAAAAATGTTGCAAACTGCTTAGAATGACCAAAATGCAAATATCAAAAATTAGAAGGGACTGACTTTTCGATCCTAACAGGACCTTTCTCCAAAGGCAGAAGACCCTCCAAATGTCTGATGAAAAAAACCCAATAAGATTATACTATGCGTACAGGCGAATCGAGCCTACCTCAGACGGACGTCTGTGTAGCTTTTGCCATATTACGTATTATTTCGTACTACGTTTTTAAAGAGTCTTTGTTTAAAATAGTGGTGAAAATAGTGGTGCCCGGATTCGGAGGGCCCGGCGCCTTGCAACAACACCGGCGCTCCAAATTCGGAGATCCCAGCGCGTGGTTAAGCGGTCTGAATAGCGGGCGCTAGGGTGTAATACAACCGTGTGCTTACTGCTTACCGTATTCACAGTGGCCGATCATCACCGACGAGCCACCGTAGTACAGATCGCACTCGATCAGGTTGTTGTCGTAGTCAGACTCCGCCACCTTGTTCTGCGGATTGATATGTATCTGGCGAAGAAGGGGAAGACAGAATCGCATGAAATCGGGCATCGGGCAAAGCACTGAGCACGCAGTGCTTAATACGCCGAAGAGGGCAAACTCCCGTTGAATCGCATGGAATTGAACAAAGGGATATGAGGGGAGATGCTTAGACGGGCGTGTGGCACCCTGCAGTCATCCAGACTATGGGATGGGATGGGATGTGATGGGATGAGATGGGATGGGATGGGGTGGGATGGGATAGGATGGGATGGGATGGGATGGGATGGGATGGGATGGGATGGGATGGGATAGGGTGGAATGGGATGGGATGGGATGGGATAGGGTGGGGTGGGATGGATGGGATGGGATGGGATGTGGATGAGATAGAATGAGCTGGGATGGGATGGAAATGGGATGGAGTGGGATGGGATGGGTTGGGTCGGATTTGGTGTGATTGGGTGGATGAGATAAGCTCTGATAGGGTGGGATGGGATGGGGTGGGGTGGAGTGGGATGGGGTGGGATGGGATGAGATAGAATGAGCTGGGATAGGATGGAAATGAGATGGAGTGGGGAGGGATGGGGTGGGGTGGGATTTGGTGTGATTGGGTGGGTGAGATAGGCTCTGATAGGGTGGGATGGGATGGGATGGGATGGGATGGGAAAACAGTGGGATGGATGAAATGGGGTTGGATGGGATACATCAAAAGGGCACAGCTATAGAGTGCAAGACGAGCGAGGATCGTCACTTGATCAGAAAGATTTGGTCCGACGATTGGAATTGAAAACCATTCCCCCGTCTCACCCTGAGCTTGTATAAGTCCGACTTGACGCCGGTGATGTCGACCCACTGACAGTCGATGTTGCTGGCGTAGATGTCGATGCAGTTGACGGAGATGCCCTGGTCGGTGTTGCAGCTGAACTGGGGCAGGATGCCGTCATCGCAGTGGCCGTCCTCCAGGCAGAAGCTGGCCTTGTGACCCTCGGCCACCCTCTCCCCCTTCTGGTTCACCAGGTCGTAGTGGCTGAACACCTCCATGCTGTGGTAATGCCTGATGAAGGAGCCAAGCACAGAGACGTATGCTGTATGTACGCTCGCCAAATTCACTATCAAATTATAGCAGACTTTCTTCGGGCGGGAATTCAGAATGGTTAGGGTGAGTCAAGAGGTCTGCGACTTGTGCGGTTTGTGGTGACACCGTGTGAAACACTGCACGAAAACGTTCAGTTACCGGCTCTTTTCAGAGCCACACTCTGTCTCAAAAGAGATGTTTTACATGGTGTCACCGCAAACCTTCCACGTGGTACTTCCACCGTGCAAACCTTCCACGTGGTACTTCCACCGTGCAAACCTTCCACGTGGTACTTCCAACGTACAAACCTTCCACTTGGTACTTCCACCGTGCAAACCTTCCACGTGGTACTTCCACCGTGCAAACCTTCCACGTGGTACTTCAACCATGCAAACCTTCCACGTGGTACTTCCACCGTGCAAACCTTCCACGTGGAACTTCCACCGTGCAAACCTTCCACGTGGTACTTCCACCGTGCAAACCTTCCACGTGGTACTTCCACCATGCAAACCTTCCACGTGGTACTTCCACCGTGCAAACCTTCCACGTGGTACTTCCACCATGCAAACCTTCCACTTGGTACTTCCACCGTGCAAACCTTCCACGCGGTACTTCCACCGTGCAAACCTTATGACAGATTCGATTAATGTATAGCGATATAACATGATGTTTGCGTCGAGGAGAATGTAATTTAACGGTGGTTTGCCCTGCTCGATCCCGCCCGAGCTGCCTGGTTTCTGTTTCATCAGGCATCGAGTAAAAGCACTCGGTGCTTATTACGTCGAGCATTGAATTGCTGTAGCATTTGTTTTCTTTGAGGACGAGGTCGAGCTCAACTTGGGAGTGAGCGGACCACAACGGGTCGGACTTCGTCCGTGCATGGAGGTAGTACTTCTAGTTCTACCTCCATGGTCCGTGCGAAGGGGTCCAGGGACTGGGGGCGGCGGGACACTCACTGGTGGCAGCTGTGCCAGATCCAGCTGTATCGGGACAGGAAGGGGCGGAACTGCTCCATGCCGCGGTTCATGATGGCGCTGGTGAAGCGGAGGAGGCGTCGCATGCCCCAGTTGTTGGGGGCGTCGGACAGGCAACCCTCCTCGCGGGAGCACGTCATCAGGGACTCGGGCCAGTCCTGGATGCGCACCGAGGACTGCAGGATGTGGAGGTCCATCAGTACATCTGACAGAGCTGGAAGGGTAGGAAGATATATAACGTGTGGGCGCTGGGTCGAAGGGTAACACATTCTGGTCATCAGAAGACTGTCAGGAGACTGCATGGTACACACTACCCGAAACGTTGATCTACCGGCTCTTTTCAGAGCCACACTCCTTCTTGAAAGAGAAGTCCTACATGGTGTCACCGCAGACCTTCTACTTTTTCTATCTTCTAGTATTTCCACCATGCAAACCCTTCAAGTCTTACATTCTGGTTATCTTGTGATTTTAAGTAAACGGGTCACCGTGGTGGGTGCGTCCGATTAGCCTGCCCTCCGGATCTACCCCGATCAGGCCCTGACGCCATTGCCTCAAACTTGCCAAGCGTGAAAGCAGTGTCACTCGGAGGGTAACGTGGGTCTGCCCGGGGAACCTAATCGAACGCACCCTAGTATTAGGCAAAGTTCACATTAGCGAAGAACCTTCTCGAAACCGAAGGTCAGGCTCAGGCTCTGGCACTTGCTCAGTCAGACTCAGGCTCAGGCTCGGGCTCTGGACTAGACTCTTGCTCTGGCTCGGGCTCAGGCTCTGGCCTCGGGCTCTGGCACAGGCACTGGCCCAGACTTAGGCCCAGGCTCAGGGCTCGGGCCCTGACTCTGGCTGTGGCTCTGGCTCAGGCTCTTGCTTCGGCTCCATCTCCGATCGAAAGTAACGGAGTGCATGAACACTTGTTCACAGTACAGCCAACTATTGGGGTTGGGACGCCAGTTGGAAGCTTTCCACAAAAATGATACATTATGAAATTCGTCCCTTACTATCGACGCAGACCACTCCGGCTCGGAACTCTCTCTGGCAGCCTTCGGCGCTAGTCAGTCGGGTGTACTTGCACTCCTTGAGCGTGCGTTCGTGCCCCGTGCACTCCACGTCCATCATCCTGAATTGACGCTTGGGTGCCGCACCGTAGCCAAGAGAGCTCTGGCGGTCAGGGTGGGTGGGGGAAAGTAGGGACAGTGTGTGAAGAAAGTGCCCGTTGGGGTAAAAGCTCAATGGTTGGATTAGCTGAGCTGTGTTTATGGAGGTAGTTGGAAACAGGGGAGAACAAGGCGGGTTAAGGAACAGGGCACAGTGAGATGGGATGAAATGGGATTGCTGCACTCCGTGTCGTGAATTCGCATATAATACCTACGAATTCAAATGATCGTGTACCTCGCATACATACATGACATACAAGGTAAATACAATTCTATTTCGTGCTTTAATTGGGGCCTAACAACGCGATGGATACGCGGCAGCGTACCTCATCTGGACGGCCGCCATTTTATTTCTACATATCCCAACATGCAATGTGGGACATGACCTCAGCATAGAGCTCCTATAAATAAGCCAGAGTGCGCACTCATCGCGTGACGCGTGCCGACAAGGGGACTGCGACGCCATTACCAAAGAGAGCAAATGTATGGATCTCTATGGGGCAAACCAATCCCATTTTTTTACAAAAGAAAGTAGGACACTAAAATTCGCCAATCCCTTGAGGTATTGATGGTCTTTCCTTTCATCACTAAAAAACATTTCTATAACATTTTAGTTTACGCATTCAGAAACTTTCGGTTATACCTTTCCCCATTCATATTACGCGCGATTGCTACTAACATCCGGGCACTTCGAGCTGAAGTTGCCCTCTTTGGTAATGGCGGATGCGCGTCCATGTCGGCACACGTTCGTACCGCGCGTTGATAGGGGAGTGCGCCCTCTAGTGTATTTATAGAGCTCTGTGGACCTCAGCCAAAGATGTAAACGATTTTCCCTTTGTTCGTCCGCGGACTGACCTCCAGGGCGTAACGAGCGTGTCCCATTTCCAGCTGCCTGCAGACGACCCTCGCCGCCAGGAGGTTCCAGCCGAAGCCGCAGATGTTCCACCAGTCGCCCATGCTGTAGACGGCCACGCGGCCCTCCTTCTCGTAAGTACCGCCTTCCAGTCTCACCTGCGAATCAAACCGAAATGTCCGCCCGACTGATCGCAAAGACAAGGCTCGTGCGCAGCGTGATAATCTCGCCAGTGCTCCGTTTTCGATGACGTCATGCAAGTCATCCCTTTGGAGTATATAGCTCTGAAAGTGTGTACAGTCCGTGCACTCTAAGTTTGAGCTCGACCTCGGCCTCGTTAAATATCATGGTGTGCCCCCTCCTCTAGTCCACCCACAGCTGGCTTATCCAAGTTGAGCTCGACCTCGGCCCCATTAACTGTTATGACATGCCCCCCTCTTCCAATTCACCCACCGCTGTGGATATCAGGAGTCATTATCGCCTGTCAGTCAAGAGTGACGTCAGTACTCCACGTGGTCACATGAACAACAGCGCACAGTCATATGGTGTTATGAATATGCTCGAGTTTTTCTCACAGTGAACGTACTTACATGGTTCATTGTGACTATCACAACAGTGATATCTGTGGCAATATCGTCTTTAATGAAGCCTGACTGATTCAACGTTTCGAGCAGCGCATGCTCTGCCCGCCGTCGGGAGTCCGACTTGGCCTCGGTATCGATTGGATTGCATGAGTGACTGCAAGCGGCATGTCCTTCCGGGACCACGTACCGCGCTGGTAGCGGTTAACATAACTGGGGACCACTTCTGCGCCGGCGGTTGGTTGGTACTGACCACGTACCTTGCCAGTAACGTTGATATCCGGGACCACACACCGCACGCCGGCATCATCGGCGTGCGTGCAGGTGCTGCCGTTGAGGTAACCGTGCTCGCAGTCGGACAGTGTCTTCTCGTGCCCTTCGCATCGCACCCTCCACAGCCAGATAGGACCCACACCTATCAGGAGGAACAACCACCCACGTCTTAGTGATCGACGACGTTGCAAGAATGAAAATGAAGGTTTGCTCTGCTCGACGTGATAAGCACTGAGTGCTCTGTGCTTCGCCCGATTGGCTGATGAAAACATTTCAGGCTTCTGGTGCAGACGTCTCAACCGCTTGACCACCTCATCCCATCCCAGCCCATCCTACCCCACCCCATCCCATATCCCATCCCATCCCATCCCACCCCATCCCATCCCATCCCATATACCACCCCACCCCACCCTATCCCATCCCATCCAACCCCATCCCACCCCATCAATCCCATCACACCCCATCACACCCTATCCCATCCCACCCCATACCATCCCATCCCATCCCATCCCATCACATCCAACCCATCACACCCCATCAATCCCATCACACCCCATCCCACCCCATCCCAACCCATCCCATCCCATCCCATCCCATCCCATCCCACCCATCACACCCATCACACCCCATCCCATCCCATCCCATCCCATCCCATCCCATCCAACCCATCACACCCCATCAATCCCATCACACCCCATCCCATCCCATCCCACCCCATCCCAACCCATCCCATCCCATCCCACCCCATCCCATCCCATCCCATCCCATCCCACCCCTTCCCACCCTATCCCATCCCATCCCACCCCATCCCACCCTATCCCATCCCACCCCATCCCATCCCATCCCAACCCATCCCATCCCATCCCATCCCACCCCATCCCATCCCATCCCACCCCATCCCATCCCATCCCATCCCATCCCACCCCAACCCACCCCACCCCATCCCATCCCATCCCACCCCCTCCCCCATAAGCGGTGTCCCTCGCATCGGGACTCGCCTTGTCCGTAGCCGGCGTCGGGAACCACTTCCTTGGCCACGCCGAAGCCCAGGTGACGGCAGGCCACGCTAGCGTCCACCATGTCCCAGCCCTGGCTGCACACCGTGCCCCAGTAGCCGTTGATGTACACCTCCAGGCGGCCCTCGCCGTGGTTCGCCCCGGACTTCAGACGGATGGTGGGCTTGGGCTTCTTGATCTGGACCTGCGGGGGTTGACAGCATCAAGTTTCGAAGGATAACCCCATAGATATAATATAATATGGCCATTTACGAAATTAAGGCTTAGCCTCGGGCTTAGACTTCGATCCCATTTCTCTTACCAGTCTTAAATGCCACGTGCATCTACATAGGAACAAGCGTTTGGCCCCAGTTTCTTGGTGAATATTTTGCACTTAAGCCAGCAAACCTTGTAATTCGGTGCCAAACGACAACCTGGATGTTCAGGTTTTGTCAGAAGTATCAGGCCGAGCCCGATCCATGGATTTGTAAAGCGCCTATGACTTTTGCGTGGAGGAGAATAATTATAATACGGGCGATTCACAACGGTGCGCCCTCAAGAGTTTGCAACGCGTTGGCCAATCGACGTTTCGGCCAGTATACTCTGTATGTTTCTTATGATGTCACCGCAAACCCTTCACCGCTTCACCCACCATGCAAAGCCTTAAAGTCTTATCTGTGGAACATTGGAATGGTTAAATGAGGATCCTCAAGTGAGTGCGACTGTGGGAGGGGGTATAGTGACTCGACGTTTCGAGCAGTGCTCCGTCCGTCTTCAGGGGGCTTTCGTAGTTTTCCTTACCCTCTGCGTGGTCTTAGCCGTGGCCTTGACCTTGCTCTGGCCCGTCTTCCTCCGGGCCTCGTCTCCCAGAGGTCTGGACGCCGCCGTTGCTTCGGCGCCGCCCGCCGACTCCGGGGCCAGCTCGGCGGTGATGTTGGCTCCCGCCACGGCGTCGGTGGTGAGCGAGGCGCCGGTCGTCTCTCCCTGGTGCTCGCCGGTAGCAGCCTCGGTCTCCCCCTCCTCGTCCTCCGCCGGCTCCTGCTCCCCCTCGCCGGTCTCTGGTGGGTCGACCCCGGCCTGGCTTCCTCGTCCCTCGTCCAGGGCGTTGCCGGTCTCTTCCCCAGCCTCGGCCTCTTCCTCCGCCTCCGCGAGGCCCGACGTCACCGGGACGCCGTTGCTGCCGTACGGCGTGTCCAGGACGAAGTCGCCGCGGTGGCAGTGGACGTGAGCCACCGGCGTGTCGGGCGGGCAGTCCCCGGTCGTCTTCAGGTCGTCGAAGGGGCAAGTGCCGATCGTGACCTCGGAGCCCGTGCACCCGAAGTTGGTGAACTTGACGGCCTTACGGCGCTGGTAACTCCCCCTGGTCGATTTTAGTCAACCGAAATAAATACACACCATAAGTCTCCTGACGACGCGTGTGTGGGCGCGGGGACAAAACAAGAGGGTAACACATTCTGGTCAGGAAACTGTTAACACAGTCTCCTCACTGTAAAATCGAACTGCACCTCATGCAATGACACATATGTGACCCGGCACAGTATAATGAGGAATAACCCCCACATTTGAGATTTTGAGATTTTCTAATGATGTGAAAGAGTATACCATTAGCTTTCAAATTATATCAAAATTATTTCCGTGTGAACTTTGTTGTAAATAGTACAAGGGGACTTCGCTCGTTCATTTGGTACCAGACACAATATTGCAGCGTCATTCTAACTCCTCGAAAGCGGCCGTTCAAAAAAGGCAGGAACTTTACATTTTCATGAAAACAGTACACAAACACTCCCCCGAAATCCTCGGTTTTTTTTCAACATTTAGAGACGGATTTCGAAAAAAATCCTTTGGACATAATATCCACCAATACGTTAACTTTCCGAAAACACAAAAAAAGATTTTTTTATTTTTTTTATCGCATTGAGAAGATACTTTGACTTCAGGCGTTGTTTACTCGAAAAGTGTTTTGGTGGGATATTCCTCATGTCGCTGTGCCGGGTCACATATTTGTTCCAGAATCATGAACACTTGAGGCACCTACTGTATACTACAGGCTTCAGCTATACTCACGACTCCTCGTAGCGGTCGACCAGGGGCAGCGAGTCCTTGAAGCCCAGCATACCGCACGCCACGCGGGCGTCCTGCGTGTCCCAGCCCTGGCCGCACACAGTGCGCCACTTGTTCTTGTACTGCAGCTCCACCACGCCCGACGAGCGGGGCTGCAGCTTAGACTTGCCCACCAGTCGCACCCGAATCTGCCGCCTCTCCTGGAGGTGACGAAAAGAAAACACCACCGTCCACCGCACCACGAGTCACGTCGGTGTGGCCACGCACGACAAACAGAAACACTCATTCATCTACGGAGGGGCGATTTGGTCACAAATACGACTTAAGGCTTTGCAAGGTGCGTAAAACAAGATAGGAAGGTTCGCGGTGACAACATGTATAAGGTCTATTAAAGGGATAGCAAAACATTGGCCGAGGTCAAAGAATAGCATCCACACGTTGTCTGATCCAACATATGCATGAAATAGCGCACCTGTGAAAATTTCAGCTTAATCCGCCAACCGTGTCTCGAGAAAATAGTAAAATAAAAAACCGCTTCATTTGTTTCGCGAAAATGCAGCATTCAACGAATTGTACCGAAGTAACGTTTCTCGGTGAGACGTAAACGATTTCTTTTACTCTTTTCTAAAAAAAAAAAAACCCAACATTTTAGGCAGAAATAATTCAGTGCGAGGTTTCTATCATAACCATCTTCAAACTGTACTGAAGAAGTTTCATGTAAATTTGTGAATATTTATGTTTTCCGATCTTACTAATGTTATATGTAAGGGCTTTAGGCTTTAGAAGAGTTTAGGTTCTGACTTCTGAAAAGAACATCCACCATTAAGTCAAAGACATTCTCTTGATGACGGCCAGAGCATACTGGCCGGAACGTCGAGTTATCACTCGGGTTCCTTTCAGAAGCACACCTCTCCTTTCAAGAGACCTGATACATGGTGTCATCGCAAACCTTCCTATACAGTTGTTATATCATAGGGTGAAGGAGTCGCATGTATCGCCCCAGCCATATACACGTGGAAATGTGTAACTAAGTCAGCGCAAAGCTACACACACTGTCGGCTCCCTCAGCAAAAGGGAGGATGCTGTTAAGTTAACGTAAAGGTCTTCGGTATACAGGAAAGGGAGAAGAGATCGAAAGGGGCCAAACACGGTTAGATATTCTATTGAACTGTTTGGGATAACTATAATATCGAGCCATGCAATTCAACGAAAGGTAGGGGGCCTAAGGGTAATAGAATCAGGACAAAGCATTTGGGACAAGACACAAATTTAAGACAAAACACGGACACGACGAGAACTTGGTCCCTCGTTCTGGGTTAGGCAACTGGGGATCTCTAAAGGTGTCTTGTTTTGTTTTAGGTGGGATGGAATACGGATCGCTCACCGTCTGTATAACACGCTTCACGTGCACATTCATTAGTACACATTCTGGTGTAAATATCTTGCCATGCATAATTATACGGTAAGGACACCGGGCTTGGTATCATTATTATTATATACAGGGAAGTCGGGTGGCGAGGACATGCACACTACACCGATGCGAAGTCTGTCGTCGTCTTTGCTGTCGTTTGTCGCTGTCACTGGGACGGTCGCTGTCCCTGACACGTCGTCTTCGTTGTCGTTTGTCGCTGTCATCGGGACGGTCGCTGTCCCAGACACGGTCGCCCACCGCCGGTAGGCCTGGCCGCTCACCGACAAGGTCTACCCTCCCCGTCGGTGTCGTCGTCATCTCCGCCCGTTTCATCTCGGTCGTGGTCGTGGTCGTTGTCACAGTCGTGGAAATTGGCCGACTCAGGGTATTATACTTCATTCGTACTCGGACGAAAATCTTACTCTATCATTAAATACGCCACTCTGATTAATATTTTCTTCGGCAGTGCTGAAATTTTCGAGAAAACTATCGTTAGGCCAGGGACTCGGGTAGCTATTACAGCATTCAAAATAACTCTGTGCAAAGCAAAACGGCATAAAAAATATTCGCAGTTTTCTCGAAGATTTTAGTAAAACTATTTTATTAATTCTAAAGGTTATTTTTTTTTTATCTACGACAGAATTTAAACGAGTATTTGTGCCTACCCTTAAATTACTCGTGTTGAAAATGATCATATACATAGAGCGTGAAGGCGATCTTTATTTTGATATCCATCGCCTTTTCCATCGTCATTCATAAGCCGTCAACCGTCGAGGTCTTTCTCATCCACCTCCCAATCCAACTCATCCTCCACATCCTCCCCATCAGTCCCCATCCTCTCCATCCTCCCCATCCTACCCATCCTCTTCACCCTCCGCATCCTCCCAATCCGCAGCTCATCCTCTCCATCCTCCACATCTTCCTCATCTTCATCCTCCTCGTCAACATCATCCCGTCATCAGCTGCAGTAGCAGGGTCACCGTGCACCATCACCACCACCATAACCATAGATACCGCCATCACCACCGCCGCCGCCACCACCACCACCACGTCTACCGCAACCACAACCCACCACCATCCCACCGCCGTTCACCCCTACCCACACCCTCACCGCCACACCGGTGCCCTGACTTCACCGTATACATAACCGCCTTGACGAGAAGTGTGTGGGGTGTGGTATCGACCATTAAGCCCCCCCCCCCCTCGCCCCAACAGAACCAGGATCCGAAATTCCCGCCGCTCCGTGGTTGTCGGTGGGTGTGCGGGCGGGCGGCAGTACTTACTTTCTTGGTCTTCACCTTGCTCCTACGGATACTTACGGCGGACCTCTGTGCTGCCGCTCTGTCCTGGGCCGTGTCCTGGCTGCACGTCAGCCCCACGTCCTCGCTGTGCTGGCAGTTGCTCACGCCCAGCTTGGCGTGCCCACAGTCGTACAGGCTGCTCTCGTTGCCCGTACACCGCACGTCGTCCAGTACGATCGGCCCTGGCGGAGGAATAACACATACACATAAAATAGAGCGTCTGTCCTGGCGGAGAAATAACACATACACACAAAATAGAGCGTCTGTCCTGGCGGAGGAACAATTAACACATACACACAAAATAGAGCATCGGTCCTGGCGGAGGAATAACACATACACACAAAATAGAGCGTCGGTCCTGGCGGAGGAATAACACATACACACAAGATAGAGCGTCGCTCCTGGCGGAGGAGTAACACATGCACACAATAGAGCGTCGGTCATGGCGGAGGAATAACACATACACACAAAATAGGGCGTCGACCCTGGCGGAGGAATAACACACATACACACAAAAGAGCGTCGAAGTTTCCTACGAGCTGGTGAATACATCCGCGCAGCAGAGACGACGCGTTTTGAAAAAAAGAGTGAGGTTTGAAAGTGGTTGGCCTCGCCGCTACCGGCAAGGTCTACCTCCCCATCGTCGTCATTGTCGTCATCGTCGTCGTCATCTTGGTCGTGGTCGTTGTCACAGTCGTGGAAATCGGCCAACTCAAGATGGTATGCTTCATTCGTACTCAAACGGAACCCTTCGAGCGAAACGTTTGATTTGCAAAGATTTGCCATTCACTATATGCCATTCCTTTTGGGGTAATATTTGCATATGCAGCGCCGCAATTAGTCGTTTGCATCTGAATGAAAGCGAGGGGTGTGGTCCCTGGAGATATACAGCAGTTAATGGTTGAATTGCTTCTGACTGGCGCCCCCCCCCATCCCAGCAAAGACTATAGTTAATTTACTATTAGGGAAGGCCACCATCTAAGGGCTGGATAGCTCAGATGGAAGAGCACTGGTACGTTAATCCAGAGGTCTCGGGTTCAAGTCCTGGTCCAGTCAAATTTTTATTTGCCAATTTTTCAAATAGAAATAAAAAAAATGTAGGAAAACTGACCTAAGTGACCCAATTTAAGAGAGTTTCCCACGTTACGAGCCCAGCTAGACCTTTCTGAAAAGGTCTGAAGGAATCCTTCTCCGCCACGAGTGAATCGTTGGGCGCTCTAAATTTTCTAAATTTTCAGTGTTTCAATTTCGCCGAAATATTCGAGAAAACTAGCATTACGACGACGGGTTGGGGGTACCCACACTGAGGCTAGCCTTACCCGTGCCGGCCCCGAAGATGCTGTCAAAGTGAAAGTCGACCGCCTCGGCGTAGCCCAGCATCCGGCAGGCCACGTGCGAGGCGCTCATGTCCCAGCCGTCGTCGCACACCGTGCCGTACTCGCGGCGCCGCCGGAAGTACAGCTCCAGCCGGCCCGACCAGGGCTCCGGGCCGCCCGACAGCCGGACCGGCGCTGCCCTGGCCCTGGTCCTGGCCTTGGCCGCGCGGCACTCCGCGGGCGGGGCAAGCAGGGCCGCCGCCGCCACCAGTGCCAGCAGCACCGGTAGACTCCGGGTCGCTAGCCTCCCCGGCCACGAGGTGGACTTGAAAGGCGGCTGCATGATCCTCTGGAAAACCCCTGACGAAACGAGAGAAAGAGAGAAAAAAAGAATCGAATTAAATCTTCACTTTCGGAGACAAACCACAACCATGGATTTTCAGCTTCTGTCAGACGGATGCGAAGCCCGAGCCCGAGCCTAAGCCTTCATTTCGAAAACGGACGCCTTTTATTAAAGCCGTGTCCAAAACGGGCGTTTAGAGCTAGGTCTAGGTCTTCCCACTATTGCAAATACACGGAGATGCGAAGACAATAGCCCTAGCCGTAGCTCTGGAAGCCCGTTTCGGACACGCCTTGTAAACGGGCTTATGACGAAGAACGACTCTGCCGCCACCAACGTCCGTGCCTTTTCCCCGTCTGTGCAGCTCCTCGGTATTGGAGGACTAAGGAGTATGTTGAC
The DNA here is from genome assembly GCA_949987565.1 of Luidia sarsii. Lineage (NCBI taxonomy): Eukaryota > Metazoa > Echinodermata > Asteroidea > Paxillosida > Luidiidae > Luidia > Luidia sarsii. The sequence goes on from OX465112.1 coordinate 1,607,083, forward strand.
AAGGAAGAGCGTGTTGACACCGAGGAGCTGCACAGACGTCACTGCCCTGTTTTCCCATTTTTATGTAACGCGCGCACGGTAGCCGCTCGTGAGTGACGAGGCCGCGGAAACTTTGCGTAACGAGCCATCTGGTAAACTCGGTGCAACCCCGGTGCTATTATGGTATAAAACGCACGTCGGAGCACGCGGATTGATATGTGGCGGGTCACCCAAGGGTGCAGCGGTTCAAGGGCAAAGGTCGGTGCGCAACCCGTGGAGACTGCACAAGTACCACGACCTATAGCCATCTCCATTTTACGAGCTTCAATTACTGCGAGCACCTGGACCCTATTATATTATAGGGCTACTTCATAACTACTAAGTACCACGATTTCGCTTACACATAAACTGATAATAACCAACGCCGAATAATGTAACACAAATTGACTCATTCTGTAGAAATTCGTTTAAACCAATAATGTATCACCTCCCCATGGTTAATGTTACGGATACATTATTGAATTTAAGGTGGCAAAGAAAACTTTGACTTGACCGGGACTTGAACCTGAGACCTCTGGCTTTGCATACCAGCGCTCTTACCGTCTGAGCTATCCAACTCTTAGATGGCGGCCCTCCAAAATAATTAGGCCCTAGAGTCAACTAGTCTTTGCCGGGGTGGGGCGCCAGTCAGAAGAATTTAGCGTCCACTTTTAGCAAACCAATCGCTGACAGAGGTGGACGGATAATGTTTCTCAATTTGAAAATAGAAACAATTAGAATATGTTTACTGTAAAAATAATGGACATAAATTTTATAAATAAAAAAAATACAAAATAAAAAGTTTTCCCACGACTTTTTTTTTCATATCTTTCCCAAGTCTGGAAAAACACTTACATGACTTTTGCCAGGTTTTCTATCACCGTGGGAAGCCTGCTTTATGCCTTCGTACGAATTCCACCTCTCGAAGTCGCCGTTTTTTCCCTCAACAGTTTCAAGTTTTCTTCATAAATCAGTTCCTTCAGGCACTGATGTCCGATCCGTCTGTGGTCTGTCTTCCAACAACACCGGTGCCCCTTAGAACGACAGGTCGAACGACGGAGCCGTACGTGCACACAAGTCATGTACATGTTATCCAATGCATTATTTTACGCAAGCTCCTGGGAAGGTTACGTGGCCTAGTATTTCAAGCTCGGCATTTTAGAAACAATTGAAAACCAAGTATTCTCCTATTTCCATCCCCCATCTCCTTTGTTGTTGTTTTTTCTTTCATTGTAGTTTTGGTTTTCTTTCATCCAACTTGTTTTGTTGTTGTTGCATATTTCGGAGTTACCGGGATCTGTTTTGAACCACACGTACACACTCCTTCGAAAAAGAGATGTGTTACATGGTGTCACCGCGAACCTTCCACTTGGTATAACCTTCAAGTCTTATCCACATTTCGGATAGTGAGCTTACATCTGTTTGTGTGGCATTGTATATCGCCATTGCTCTCGCTACGGTACCAGAGAGTTACCGTATAGTGAACTCCACGCATAAGACTGGTTTGGCGGTTTTACTCGAAATATTTTGAGGACATTCTTGGGGTCTGTATACATGTTCCGGGAACCCCTGCCAGGCCCACACTGATAACAAAAGGCCGCGGTCTAAAACCGACCCAAAGCTCCAGTCGAGCAACAGGTAGGTCTATGCAAGCAAGTACACGTATCCGCGTCCACGTTCTAGGAACGATCTTGCCATGGCTCCATGAAGCATTTTGATTCATCGCAACCCCGTCGTAGATGGTACTGTTTGATATGCATCACTGATTGGCCAACGACCAATCGTATATTATATAAAAAGGCGATGATTTTGCGCAATCGACCCCTGATCGCAGTTGAATTTAAACCGTATACGTTTCAATATACTGTATAGACCTCCTCCTCCTCCTATTCCTTCTCTTCTTTGTCTTCGTCTTTTTCTCTTCCATCTCCTTCTCATTCTCCGTCTTCTCCATCTTCTACTTCTCCTTATTCTTCTCCTCATTCTCCTTCTCCTTCTCCTTCTCCTTCTCCTCCTCCTCCTTCTCCTTCTCCTTCTCCTTCTCCTTCTCCTACTCCTTCTCCTTCTCCTTCTCCTACTCCTTCTCCTTCTCCTTCTCCTTCTCCTTCTCCTTCTCCTTCTCCTTCTCCTTCTCCTTCTCCTTCTCCTTCTCCTACTCCTTCTCCTTCTCCTTCTCCTTCTCCTTCTCCTTCTCCGTCTCCTCCTTCTCCCCCTCCTTCTTCTCCTTCTCCTCCTCCTTCTCCTTCTCCTTCTCCTTCTCCTTCTCCTTCTCCGTCTCCTCCTTCTCCTGTCATCTCAGACCAATCTCAGGGAATACGGAGCGCCAACTCGCCAACAGTGCGAGCCTGCACACCTTTAAAGGCCCTATACAACATTGGTAAAGGTCAAAAGATTACCACAGTTTGTGTGTTAAACCATTAAACATTCTAAAAAAGCCATCCTGCGAAGGTTTTAGCTCAAATGGTTTTCCGAGAAAGGAGAAAAAAGCAAAAAACCGTCACGGTTTTCTGACCGGTCTGTACGAAACGAGAAGATTCCACTGAATTTTTGAACAGCGCCCTCAATATTATCGATGACTGATCTGTGTTGATTATGTCTTCAGACGTACCTGTACCTATGCACGTACGAATGGAATGGAAACAGTCGTTTGAGTAGACACTGGGCGTAATGTTCGTTGCGTAGTGTGACCGTTTGACCGTATTTCAGCTAGTTTCAATCTGGTACACATGTAAGCTGGTAGTGGCCATAGGTTATCTGGCTTGCCATCAACGGTTTTTTTTCTTTCAGCCAGCTAGCCAATTCAACCGTATGATTCGACACAGCTGTGTGTACATGTACTGTACTGTGTACTGTACTGTACAGTACATGTCCATGTAAAGTAAACTCAAGGACGCGAGGGTAATGCTAATGCCTATGGTCAATGCATAGAGGTCCATGGGTAAAGTGTGCGTCGTTCGAGGCTCAGCACGGCCGGCTACGTTTGGCGTTATCCATTTTGCTTTTTCTTGTACAGGCACATGTAAATTATTGTAATGTACAGTACATTGTTGTTACAATTATACTATTTCAAGAGTTGACTCAAAGTTCCATGGTTGACTCGTCTATGTCCCATACACAGCCGGGGTTTGGTTCAATGGGTCTTGCTATTACCGGTAGTGAGCCCGATCTGACGACGAGGGGAATTAATAAATGACGTTATCCTCGTATTTTATTGATACTCATGCAGGTTCATTAGCAACTTCTAAACCGATAACTCCCTACCCTGATACCTATATTAGAGAAAATACTTCTCTAAATTTGGTAAAAAGTGCACAGTCTTCTCTGAAACTGAGCGCACCGAGTTACATTTACATCTAAAGAGCCAAAGGCCTCAGAAATGACATCGACGCCGGTAAAATTATTATTACCAAACCAACCATTGAAAAATATTACCCTACGTTAGTTCATATTAGCCTATATGTTAGTTCTTCCATGGTTAGTTTTGACTTGCGTGCATAAACAAAATCTATTCAGGTTCAGAGGGCTTTTTTTTCGATCCCAGCTAGGACCAGAAACCCATTAATTTATCCGTCCTGTTCGAACTCCAACTGCAGCTTCCGGCTATGACATTTCGAAATAGAAAATTCTCAGGTCCTCGATCAATAGATACGACTTCTTCGATTCGCGAACAGCTTTCAGTGCCACGTTCTTCACCAATCATCCCCGGCAAAAGTGTGATGTGTCAATGACGTTATTTTTTCCACCCCCCCCCAAAAAAAAAAAAGCCGGAAAGGATCGAAATCAACTAATGGCTCACGCGTGGATTATAGCTAGTGGAACGTATAATCAAGACAGTGACATGAAAATCAATTGCTTAGCATAATCGAGAGCGATGATCGAGTCTGTTTACAAAAGTCGGAACGTCTTCCTATCGGTCACGCACGCGAAAATGGCTTCCAGCGATAGAAGAGCTACCGACTAAAGAGAAAGAGTCGGGTACTTTCCTGCCCCCCTTCCTGTTATGTGTAGCCCATCTAAATGTACCTACTATCTAGCATAGCACGTATTGATGTGAAGTATTATGCATACAGTGTACATGTGTGTACATCCACATGTACATGTACATGTACATGTACATGTACTGTACATTGTACATGCGCAAAGGAATGGGTTGCGGTTGCGGAGTGTCCCGTGAAAATCATGTTCGTCCATGGCCAGCTTCGTACCCTCCTGCCAGTACTGCTACTGGCTGGTGTTTTTGAAGTTAATGCAATTTCCAACAAATTCCCTGGATTTCAAGCGCCAGTTTCAGGACATAAAAATGACAATGTTTTACAAATAAACATTCAATTACAATTGCTTAGCGTGTCGCTCCTAGTTGCTTCCATTGAAAGATAAAAATGGGTCTCGTTTAGATTTATCGATGTCCATACCATTGGAAAGGTTTCTAAAAAAATAAATACAAATGTGCAAGTACTTTAGTAAAGAGGTTGTAAAATGATGAGCCGAGGAAGACTGGTGGCTACTCCCGCAAAGTTTACGCCGGGGCAGAGGGGAACACGCAGGCACTGGAACTTGGAAGGGCAAGGACACGAAATAGGGGGTGGGAAGAGTTCGAAGAAGAGGCAGAGGTAGGGGATCATTATTGGCTCCTCAGCAACAGGGGGTTAATCTTCTACGTGAGTAGTGGCAGCAACGTTTACAGCTACTGTATCTCTATATTTCGCTGGGAAGGTGAACAATTGAAATGTCTCATTGTATGAAAACAAAACAATTTTTAATTTTCAAAATTTCATAAAATTACACGTACATGTAGTATTGAATAATACGCGTGAAAGCTTAAGAACAGTAACATTTAATTATTGTCCTAATTCATAACAAAATGTCCATGAAATTAAAGGTAAATCTTACAAGCAACATTACAATGTTTTGTTAGGCCCTAATCCTTTACACCCAAGTATGTTTAGGGCAATTCCATGGTAACGGAAGGGCATTCACAGGCAGTTTTCAATTTCTGAGAACATATATTTCAGAGACTTTACCTAATATTAAAAACAAAATACCATAGTTATGTGACCATTGGTGCTACCTTTCATTTTCACTGAAAAAAATGTGAGTCAAATCTTACACTGACAAAATATGCATATTTAATGAGGTCGGTAACGGAAGGACGCAAAATGGACATGGGTTTTTCACTCAACACGTATTTCCTTTAAACGCTCTGAAGTGTGAGAGTCAATAATGTTGAAAATGTATTGAATAGAATCTATAGCCTGTGCCACAATACCTAATCAGTTCCACTTAAAAAAAATAAGTTGGTGAATGAGAAACAAAGACAAATCTAAATATGGTTTCGGTAACGGAAGGACGGTACGGTAACGGAAGGACCATCAAAATTTAAATAGTCAATGTATGGGAGATGACGCAATTGTTTTTAGTGCTTCAAATGAGTAATGTACAGTTATGTGGCATTACTGCATGAACATGTCAAAATTGCCTACTGATACCTGTTCTACACAAAATGTACTGTTCACTTAAAATTAATTACATGTAGGCCTAATTAATGGCTGTATGCACAAGAACAGATTTATCGGAAATATAACTATGAAGCTGTGAATTTTCTTGAAAGATCACAAAATAACAATCAAAAGGCTTGTGCTTCCACAAATTTGCTTTAGTCAATGGCAACACTACTACTGTAACTAGAACACTTCTGGAATAACTTCTGCAAAATGGTATTTCTCACTGTTGTCCATAACTGGTTCTCGAAGAATCTTCAGAATTTGCTCATTGGAAATTACTCCAAACTTATCTGCTACATCTTTTGCATTGAATACAGTATCCCTTTGGTCACTTTTGTGAAGATGCATGACAGAAAACTCTTAGTCATGAATCTCTGTTATTGTGTTATAAATATGAGCAATAAACTTTAATTGAATTATCTGGCAACTTTGTTTGCACAAATATATTTCACAACAAAATCCCCACATTTCGGAGGGGAAATTTCCTCATCAGATGTGTGCAGTGATTGTAGTGCAGGCATTTCAATGAAAAGGCATTTAGGAATGGTAGTTGGCATAAGCTGTGTAGTTAATATCAAGTGTACATTGAGCATTAGCCCTACACCAAGCAAACTTATATTCCAATTCCTTTCAATCCATTGGTTCACAAAAGACTTGACAATATCTAAGATCATGTACAGTACGTGTAATTGCACCCTGTCACTGCTCATGATTGAGACTTCGGAGACAAGTCACCAGTGTCATGTTCACCTTTGCGTGGAATTGCCCTTTACTTTTATGTACAAATTATGGTCTGCTGCCCGTCACTGTTGATGGAACACTCACTCTCATAAATCCTATTTTCTGTTTATTTAATATACCTGACTTTGTAAGATGGGGAAAATAATGTAAGTACATTACCATTAATAGTACATGTATCAACAACCTGAGGCAAAGTAAGGGCATACTGATTGTTCAATATGGAATACTTGTTCCCGTGATGTCAATTGCAGCATCTGCCAGAGTCAACAAATGACACTGCTTGTGGGCAATAACATTGTTCTCAACAGAAAACAAAACTGTTTACAAAAATATAAGAAAAATAAGTGCAAACTGCTTTAAGACTAAAACTACCAGCTTTCCATCTTAGTCATTTTTTGATCATCAATATCCAGTGGCCTCTACCCCTTCCTATCTGTTTTGCCACTTTCATTTTCCCTTCAAAGGTGAAACCTGCTAAAATAAAAATATCACATTGTTTTTTTGAATTTAGGAAAACAATCCAGAAAAGGAAAACCGAAAACTCAAACTAAAAAAATACAATACCCCCAAGACTTAAACCCATAATCAAATAACAATTGCACAAATAGTGTTCGGTTACATGATAAATTACAGCTCAATGATTTCTTAATTTATTTTAAGCTACTGTTCATCACTAAGTTTCTTGCAGTAGTTGATGTCTAATTGATCCGTACATTGCAGAGTCAAAAAAAAAAAAAAAAACTCTTAGGAGAAAACTGTTTGGAAAAAAACCCACTAATAGTAATGATCTAATTAGAGAAAGCTGCAGTCATCAATCAGAATCATGCTTAATTATTAATTGTCAAAATAACTAGGTTTAGTAAGCCTGTCTGTCTGCAGAAGGTACTGTTACCTTAGTGTTCCCCTTTTGTACCCCTGACTTGGCCACACTTGAGTGCCTCCACACTGCAGTGGTTTCTGCCTTGAGACTTTGTTTCATTCTTATTCACCCCTTCAACTGAATGAAACACACACCAAACCAATTATCACACACAATTATGAACTCATTTGGATCATTGCCATATCTGCTGCAAAAGTGAAAGTCATCTGAGATAAATCTGCATTTCTGGTTATTTCATGGCCTAGTCACTTCTCTTGCCAATCATGTCATGTTTCAACTGCTAATGAGGTGTCAACATTATAGAAGATCCCTTGTGCAACATCGATAGGCTCTGCAAAGATCGCTCACACGCTGTTCTTGTTGGAAAAGGCTGGCTTGGAAGCTCCGTTATACTTGTTGAACGTATTGTCACTTTGAGATGCTAATAGGTGGGGGACATCTGGCTCCTCTCTTTAATTGTCTCTTTTTTCAAAGCATCCACTATGATCCTCTCGTTAGATACCTGTACAAGAAATGTATTTTTTGAATGAACATACTCTTATTCTATTATAAAGGGATAACCTGACATTATCAAATTTGATTTGTTTAGTCTGCATTGTATATTGGTTTAGAATCGACATCTCAAGTAATCAGAGTGAATTTCAGAGTGTTCTCTGAGGAAACCCAGCTTTTGTGGCCAGTTTCAGTATTTACCTCAGATTGTAGCAATACTGCACTAACTCTGATGAAGTCTTGTCCGGGAGGGAATCAATCTGCTTACAATCATCTGGCCAGCTTTGACTGAAGCTTCAAATGATTCCTGACATCAAATGCTGAAAAAAAAGGTTGGAATGTGTGATTAAATTTGCGGCAAGTAATACTGTACTTGTATACATGCATTGTATCAGGGGCCCTTTGCGCACAATATGTGATAATATTTTCACTGTGTGAATTTCAAATTATTGTCCTGTTTAATCCACTTACATCAAATGGAATGTTGATTTTTTTAATCCATGTATAATTTTAGACGAACGAATAAGGGAAAAGTGACTTGGAACTTTAGCACACTTTTGAAAAATGGCAAAGAAAACTTTGTCTTGACGGGGACTTGAATCTGTGACCTCTGGTTTTGCACACCAGTGCTCTTCACATCTCAGCTTTCCAGTCCTTAGAGGGTTACGGTTACCGCAACTATATTACTAATTATACTGAGTAATACTATATACATTATAAGTAACTGTACTAGTATTACAGTATTAGATATACCAAACAGGACCTTTCTATGCTACTAATACTATATCATGTCTTCAACACCGGTGCAGGTCCTGCTATCTAAACTGACTAAAGTGTTAAGGTCAAATCACCACGTTTGATTAACAAAATTATTAAGTTTTTCTTCCATGTTTACTCAATAAACTCAAATTAAAAAATGTACTCCTACTGTACTACTAAAGTACTAAGTATGAGTAGTAGTACTACTAGTACTAGTACTAGTACTTTTTAGTAGTACTAGTACTGTACTAGAGTAGTACCTTGTTTCATGCACTTTTCTGTATGCAACTCTTGCCGAAATGAATATATACATGATGTAGAATTATTACTACATTATTACTATTACTGTATTAGAAATATTTTTAATCTATATTTTTTAAGTATTACTCACATTCCTGTACTTGTGCTGGGTTGGTTGGGGCTGAGGCTAGCAGTCGAAGGCCTGGTCGTCTTTTCTAGGCCATCCAGCATGATTTCGGCCAGCTTTGCATTGGATACTCCAAGCTCTTTTGCCTTGGACCTCCAGCGTTTCAACAAGGATGGCGTAAGACAGAGTGTCGTCGTATCGTGCGATGCACGGAATTCCGATTAGCCTCCGCTTTCGACCTTTTCTTGGCGCTTTCTGACATGTGCTTCTTCGGCCTTCCACGATTTCCTTTCGAACTTTTCTCCATTTTGAAAGGTCAAAAGATTATTAACCTTCCAAAAGAAGTTTAAGAAGTTGAGTATAAGTTATAAGCGTGATATAAACAGAATGAATACGCGTAGCGCGCGATGCACTTCACGAACTGTACACAGTGTGCACTACATGTGTGTGTACAGTACATGTATGTGCACGTGTGTGTACCGTACCTGTGTGTGTGTGCACTAGCACATTTTTTCGGATAAACTGCGGCCGTTGACCAAGTAAGAATGACAATCTTTTAACGGTCGTGTGAGGGCAGCATTCAACGAATCGCCCGAAAAACGGATTTATTGACTTATTGAGATCAAAAATAATTTCGGTGTTTGAGTAACGATTTCTCGAAAACTACAGCATCCCAGACCGTAAGATTTCAACATGAGGATTCTATCATGACTATCTACAAACTGTGTAAATTAGAAGGAAATCTGTGGACATCGATTTTTTCCGATCTTCCCAATGTTGTATAGGGCCTTTAACGTCGCTCCCCTTTTTTTTCAGATCCACCACCTGTGCTCCGACGACCTTAGCTCAAACAGGCGGAAGGTATACCTAACGTGCTGCACGGTTGCAGCCACAATACATGTACATTGGAGCCCCCCTTCTTCCTCCATGATTGGCGGAACCGTCGTGCAGGGGTTTTGTCGTACATGTAAGTTCTGTCCCGCCCAAGATCGGCCGTAGGACTGGGGACGGCAGGGTGGCATGGTACCCGGTCGCGATATTTTTGTCCGTACCAGTCTACCATACAATCGCAATGGGCCCATATGTCTGTACACAAACAATTTACGGGTTGGGGGCAAGGGGGAGGGAAGGGGAGCTATACCAGTTGAAGTTAAAGCAAGGGATAGGCTTTCCGCACAGCGAATACAACGTACGTGAACAATCTGAGTGACCTGAGACTCATTTCTTCAGCATATGAGCCCCCATAGCGTTTGTGTGGTACGGAAAAAAATATGGCGACCCGGTCTGTCAACGGTTCTGTACGTACACCCACGAGTTGAGATCGCGCCATCGAGGTGGCGGGGTCGAGGTTAAACACTTGGAGTGCACCACAAACAATAAGTGGATTAGGACTCGCTGGATTCCAACGAAAATAAATAACGACAATCTTGGACCAGCTGGTCCGCTTGTTTGAGATGTTGTCCATTGCTCTACGCTACGGTTTGTCAACTCTCCAAATTGTTCTCTTGTCAACACCTCAGGCACCAACTTGCCGGGTCTCGGTGAAATATGTTGTTTTCCGGCCAAGAGCTATAGCAAACACGCTTGTCAGACCACAGGAAGTGTACGGGAGATGAGTGTGAATTGTTGGCTCGTGATCGTAGCATTTATGGAAACCGGTGCACGGATAGCAAAAGTGTGAGTGAAAAAAAATAACATAAAAATTATGTATGTTTTCCTCCTTTTTTCCCTTTTTTAATTTTTTTTATTTATATTATAATTAATGCTCGTTCACAACACAAGGGCACCACTCTTTAGAAATTTTACAGAAATGGTTGTCTTTCAATTCGCATACTGAGAGGTTCTAACATTTTACAGCGCTAATCAACCACATAATGGGGAAAAAGGGGGCAAATTAATCCTTGACGTACGAGCCCTCTTATAATTCTGAGCTATCCAGTCTTTGAATGGTGGCCTTCCCAAATACAGCAGCCAACGAGTGTAGGCCTTAGGAATTTAAAGTCGGCCTACTCAAACAAAAAACCAAAAAAAACCTGCGGTCATGAGTCTTAGGCCTAATGCCTTATATTCCCATGTGTACTTGACCATCTAGACAAAGTTTTATAAAGCGCTTTATAGATATTCATATTATTACATTATTATTGTTATTATTGGAAGGAAGGGGATAGCGAGGAATTCGGGAAAGCTGGAGATAGGAATTGATATTCCTCTTAAAACTGGCCAGATCATTGAAAGGATGGGACTTCCAACCAGAAGCAGAACGTGGGAAGAAGCTGTTCTGACACCTCCTATAGTTCTATAATTATATTGGGAGAACCATGGTTGAGGGGAGGCAAACAATACGCATCGAAACAATCCCAACTAACCGCAATAGCGTCTGTCTGTCTCCTGCGGTTCCTTCCGGAACTGTGGATTTTATAACGGACCACGAAATGAAATTAAATGATTATTTGACATAACACGTGTAGTCGCCGCCTACACACCAACCACAAAGTCTGCCCAGCGAGCTCAATATCGTCTGCGCCCTCGTCTGGTCACGTCAGCACAGAAAGCCGAGCGGGTCCCCCCCCCCCCACCAACCTCCCCACGACTGGGAAACAAAATAACGGTCTTCCTGAAACTTCCATGCACGATTGGGTCTCTTCAAGTTCAGAGTCCCTCAATGAGACTGTCCTTCTTACTGCCGTGGAGAACGGTCTGACGTTGTCCACAGAGTGTTGTACCGGGTACGTGGGGGTTGCCGCCGTGTGTGAAACTGTGAAGTGGCACATCTCACGGGATACTTGAGCCGCCCCGGGAACACTGATATTATCATTTTGTTGCCTTCAAAAGCCCGCCACCCCATTGGCCAAGATTTGACTCCAAAACTAGCGGACGAAGATTGGCCGGGGTTGTCTGCGGTCACACTGTGTCCAAATATCTCTCCTTATTCCTCCATGGTCCAAATATCTCTGTTGTGAGTACAGTATATACGTGTGGTTCTGAATAGAGCCAATGAACTCAACGTTTCGAACAGTACGCTCTGTCTCCAGTGTCTGTCGTCAGGAGACGTCAGTTGACGACCAGTATGCTCTGTCCGTTTTCTGCAGTCTCCCGAATCTGCCGGGTTTTTTTCTTCAGAACCACCCATACAGTGGAACGTCGCTATAAGGAACGCCAATATACCGAGCATACGGCTATAACGAACATGCCCTTTGGCTCCCTTTTTTTCTAAAAAGTAATCGTTGTGATTCAACCCCATACACAATCAGTTCAATACATGACTTATGTGCTTATACACAAGTCTTTAGATTGGCATTAGTTCCCCTGAGAATGGAATGGAATGGAAAGCCACTCGTTTCTACAGACAAAATATGCCCAGAATCATTCACTTATCAAGTTACCAGCTGCCACCTCGGGGCCCACGTAACTCCATGGGGAGACACAGGCATGGGACATACGGTACGCGCCCAGCAGTAACCGGGCTGAAAAATGTATACCATAGGCCTACTCACGCCCAATGAAAAGCGATTGGCAACGAATGACGACCATTCAAGGAAACTAGAACTGTGTTAAAATGTGATACTATGGTGATCTCTTTAAAGATCAAATTAATGTTGATCCCTAGGCTAAAGCGTGCTGCCTTCATAACTGATGCAATGTCGTTGTTAGCTATAGCATAGAGTCCTTTGGTTATAGCTACTCCTTCCATGGCTATAGTCTACAGCAGGCATTAGGCCTACATATTTATTTCACAGTACACCCAAATGAGTTCTACATCTAAACAGTATTTGCTGGCAATTTACAAAAATAACCATAGCCTAACTTCAAGTGATACGTACAGTTCAACCAGAGGATGCTAGTTTAGTATTGTACAATAATTACCCTCGTTTAATTTCGTCTTACCTTTCAACTCGCATACTGAGACGTTCTAACATTTTACAGCGCTAATCAACCAGATAATGGTGAAAAAGGGGGCAAATTAATCCTTGACGTACGAGCCCTCTTATACTTCTGAGCTCTCCAGTCTTTGAATGGTGGCCTTCCAAAATAGTCATAGCAGATTATTTTTCCCCAAAACAAGAAGACACAAATACCTTTGAATATACCCCTGCTGAGATCGAAAAGGCGGGCCCCGCAATAATTTCGAGAGCGATAATTCGTTGTCAGTCAGCAAATTGCATTAGTTTTGTAAAGCTATAATAAAAAAAACAGCATGGTGTGGATATCGAGCCCACGCACAAAATGTGGACCGTAACGAGAAAAAAAAATGCCTCAAAAAATACTTCAAGCTGAGATCCAAACGTTTTTAGATTGTGACATTCCAGACCATTCTATAGTCAGAATTCGAGCATTTTCGCTGTATCATAAAATTAATAAGTCTCTCCGTGTGGGTGAATCGCCGGGATTTTCGGCGGTTGTATCTCAAAATGGTTTAAAAGATAACATTAATGTTGATCACTAAAGCGTGCTGCCTTCATATACTAACTGATGCGGTGTCGTTGTTAGCTATTGCATAGAGTAATTTTGGTTATAGCTACTCATTCTTCCATGGCTATAGTCTACAGCAGGCATTAGCGGTATAAATATTTCACAGAACACCCAAAAGGGTTCTAGTCGTTCTACATCTACAGTATTTGCTGGCAATTTACAAAAATAACCATAGCCTAACAAGTTAAAGTGATACGTACAGTTCAACCAGAGGATGCTTGTTTAGTATTGTACAATAATTACCCTCGTTTCATTTCGTCTTACCTGAATGTTTCGACCAGGCGAAAATATTCCTTCCGGGTTAAATCTCGCCAAGGGTTTATCTCCAAACACGAAGTGTCCGATTCAGATTCCGTTTCTCTCTTTCTCTCTTTAGGCGCGCTGCAAAGCTCTAGTTGACGAGGCCCGAACTCGCCACCTCAACCTCGGAGTCAAATGGGGAGCGGAAAAAAAAACCGTGATGTGGGTTACGGCTGGCCTATCGGGACTAGCAGTGAGGCCATAGGGTTGAGTGTCGACGTCAGCAGACTTGGTTGCCAGTAAGTTATCGCTCAGTTCGCGCCTATATAACTGTCACCGTGCTGAAAATGTATGACGGCCGAGGGATATGCCTCCGTGCATAGTGCGGCGTGTGGTGGTGATGGTGTGACCAAGGAGGTATTGGTGTGACTTACCTGCCTTTAATACTGAGACGGCGAGCGGGGTTGTTTAGAGCCGAGGATGGGAAGATTGTCGGCCGGTAAAAGCTGCCCGTGTCTCCCCCGGCTGCTGTGAGCGTCGGACGGTGCGAGGCCCGCTGTTGGTGTGTGCCCGGACTCGGTAGTTTCCAAGTTCCACCAAAACAGCGTCGCTTCTCTTGCGGTTAAAACGAGAAAAAAAAGGGAAAAGCCCTTACATGCAAGACTCGCGTGCTATCGACGAGGGGTACGTGCGTAGCCTCTTCGTAACCCTTGGACGTTTGGAGTGACAGTGACGAACTGGTTTTACCTCGGCGCCGGGTTGAACTGGGGAGATGGGGGTGGGGGTGGGTGTGGGTGCGTGTGGAATGGGGTGTGGGTGGGGGAGGAACATCCGCCGGGATTAGGGAGAGGGGGAAATGCGGCCCTCTCAGCCTTCAGCTGGCGTTCACCCGTGAGACGAACTGTATGAGCGATCGGAAGGCTTCAATCCGTACAGCATCGAATGTTGTCAAAGTTATAGGCATTACCTACGGACACCTCTAGAAAAAGTCTTGTTTGGGGTATAGCCACGTGGACCCATGCACGATGTGCACTTCCACATAATTCTGAGAACTATACCCGCGATTGCCGGCCGGGGGCTTTGTCTCACAAATTTGATTCTTTCAGACATGAAGTGCATTAGAAACAATAATGCCCAGTACAACATTGGGAAGATCGGAAAACATCGATGTCCGCAGATTTCCTTCTAATTTACACAGTTTGTAGATGGTCATAATAGACTCCTCATGTTGAAATCTTACGGTCCGGGATGCTGTACTTCTCGAGAAATCTTCACTCAAACATCGACAGATTGTTAATTATTGCTTGCCTACTTTCTCAGGTTACCATTATTTTGAGCTAAAACTTTCGCAGGTTACAAACTGTGTTGTGACAATCTTTTGACTTTTACCAATGTTGTATAGGGACTCTAAGTATAAGGAAGTTAAATAATTATGACCAGCCCCGGTCTATACTATGTAGACATTGCAGACAGTCTGTATGCTAATGTGGAAAGAAAATCCCCTCAACCTCGAGACCTTTTTTCAACCCTGAAACAAAAACTAGTTTTGGCTGAGCCGCTGCTGGAATGGGCTCAAGGACGGGCAAAACGCTGACAGGGCATGCTACGGTGGCCCAGTTACTAAATCAGGTCCATTAGCAAGATTGACGAAGAAAAAACACCACCGTACCGACACGTGAAACCAAGAATGATGCAAGATAAGATACGAACTTACGGGGATTACAGTTTGCGTTCAAGGGTTACTCTCACTGAATTTACGTACGGTGACCCACGTTTTGTCTGTTGGCTGATGTGAACAAAAAAATTATGTTCACTACGTTCTTGCGGTCAGTCGGAATGAATGGGATTTTCATGTTTGCTTCCTCGCTTGTGTTTGTCTGTCTGTCCGTCCGTCCGTGTAATCTCCGTGTTGTTTTTATTTATCTCTCTGCCTGTCTGACTGCCTTTCAGAGTGTCCGACTGTTCGTCTGTTCGTCTGTCCGTCTGTCAGTCAGTCTGTCGATCAGTCAGTCTAGCTGTCAGTCAGTCTGTCGGAGCTGTCAGTCTGTCAGTCTGTCAGTATGTCAGTCTGTCTCTGTCTGTCAGTCTGTTCGTCTGTCTGTCTGCCTGTCTGCTTGTCTGTCTATCTGTCTCTATATTTCTGTCTGTCGATCTGTCTCTGTCAGTCTCTGTCTGTCTGTTCGTCCATCCGTCCGTCCGGCCGTCAGGTCTGTCTGTCTGCTTGTCAGTTTCATTATTCGTTACAAATTGGCAAGCGCCATCACTGCCATAATGTGGTTTAACCACAAAATCCGTGACGCATTCCTTGCGGTCAGAATAGCCCAGGTACCGCCGGGGGGCGTGGGCGTGGGGGTGGTCGGCTTGGGGGCACCCCCTGAAGTTCTCCTGCCAATATTTTCCCCCTAATTATATTTTCTGCGGACCACGGCTACTAACTTAACCACGGTAACATATTGTATTATTTTGTGCAGCAGAAATGCCCGCTTCCGGCCACTTTTTTATTTTATTTTAAGGAGTGAAAAAAATAATGCAGCTCTCTAGTTCACAAGATTTGAACTCTACCTTTGAGAAAGGTCCTGCTAGGATCGAAACGTCAGGCCCATTCAATTTTGATATTTATTTTTTGGTAAATATAGTCAGTAAGCAGTTTGCAATATTTTTGTATAGGCCTATCACTTTTAGGTTTGAAAGAGGTGAAAATTGATCCAGCCGAACTTGGTCAACCGGATCGACTCCAACCCTAGGAGGAATAGGGCATGGAGCTACAGTATAAGGGTTAGGGCGTAATTACATGTCCACATACTCCGCAGTTAAACTGCTCGTGGTTGATCTTGGCCTAGCCTATATGCCGTACCAGGAAGGAACTTAGTGGGTGGCCTTATTTTCTACCATAACTGAGTCAACAATTTATTTTCCTTTTTTTTTCAAGCTGGGGAGGCCGTGGTCTTGAGTAGAGGACTTAGGACTTGCGAAAACTGTCGTCCCTTTAGGTTGTGTGGCTTTTCCGTCGCTACAGCGTAGCAGAAAAGGCCTTTTTATTTTCTGATTTTTTTATTTTTATTTGGATAATGTGGGGGCGGATTTCACTTCCTTTTTTTGGGGGGGGGATTTAGGTGCTGATTATCAAATCTTCGAGGCTTGAAGAGCTAGGTCGCATCAGAGGCTTCAAATAATTTCAGTTTATTGGGGACGACAGAACGAAAATAACCACCCACCGCGGTGCACCGGTGGGCAGTAGTCATTCAATTTTTCCCCCTCCCTTTCGGTCACGTCCTTTGTGTGTGGCCACTAGCGGGCGCTCTTCGCGGGAAAACAAAGATGGCGGCCCCCACGAGTGTTGTTGTCAAGTGGAACGGCAAGGAGTACACAGTCTCCGACTTTTCGGAAGAAGACACCGTCCTGGATCTGAAATGCATGATTTCCAAGCAGACGGGGGTGCTCCCGGAGCGGCAAAAACTGATCGGCTTAAAGCTGAAGGGTAGGGGTTTAATTTTCGGCACTTAGAATGATCGTTGCAGACGCCTGCCATCAATCCCATTCATTATTGTGTTGACAGTTGAGTTGTACATGACGATGTACTGTAGTTCATTACTACTAGTACTACTACTACTAGTACTAGTACTACAGTACTAGTTGCGGCACTTGCTCTACGGTTGCGGTAACTGAAACCCTCATCCACCCATTGAACAAAGGGGGTAAAGGGGCAATCGGGACAGTAGTGTTTCAAAATGCTGATCAGTGATAGTGATAACACGAAGAGAAGAGCACGGTACACCAGATTTTTGTACATTCAAAACATTGATACACTACACTACAGCCTACAATACAAGTACAACTGTACAAGGCTACAGGTATGCTGTTGGGGTCTTATGGATGGATGGGGCCTTATGGTTAACACAAGTCGCAACTACATTGGGCAAAAAGAAAATAGTCCTGCTTCCGATTACATGGCATTTCAAATTGAAACGGTATATACTGTACACGTAAACACATAAATCGATGACGTTTTGGCAGGTCCGTGCGCACGCACGCACACACTTACACAGACCCACTGTCACTGTGCACAAAGACCTGTCAAAACGTCACCAATTTACGTGTAAACGTGTACAGTATACTGTTTCAATCTTAAGTCAAAGATGGCCGCCTTTTGGCTCGTCGGACGGGAGATAATCTTCTCGATCAAATGAGGGGAAATTTCTCCCTTTTCCCAAATGTGAGTGAAGCAAAATGACCAGTATTGGAATCTATGATTCTCACTGAATCCTCAATGGGCGTGGGACGGTTTTACACTACCCGGAGGATTATGGGGGATAGAGGAAGGTCAGGGTTAATTTCAAGCCTAATGTGAGTTTGAACGTGGTGTACGATGCATCTAACTTTTTGGAGGCTGAAACATACATTTTTGTCGTTTGTTAGTATGACCCTTTTGTTCCCCCAAAGAAAACCACTTGTAAAGTCCGCTTCGTCTGTTGCAGGCAAAGTGCCGTCCGATGACACCGCTCTGTCCGCCCTGCAGCTGAAGGCCACCAGCAAGCTCATGATGGTGGGGACCAGGGAAGAGACCATCGCCGCGGCCAATGAGAAGCCCAAGGACCTGGAGGATGTCGTGGACGACTTTGACATCGGGGACGAGGAGGTCCAGACGGAGAACAGGTGCAGCCCCCGTCGATCCGTCAATTGAAAGACTCTGTCCAAGAGTCCCCAAACCAATGAAAAGCCAACACACGGGACCCACTTGTTGAAATTGATAAGATTTGATGGTTCACTTGCTGGAAGCACAAAGTGGACATTATGTAGTCGCACCGTGTAAGTCATCTCTTTCAAGATTGAGTACGGCTTTGAAAAGAGCCGGTAACTCAACTTTTTGGGCAGTAAGTAATCTGCTTGACGATGAATTTTGCGCCACTCTACACGAAGGACTGGTGTTAACTACTTGTGATAGGCCAGCTGTGGGTAGACTGGGAGAGAAGGATGTGCCTTAGCATTGAATGAGGTCGGGGTCAAGCTCAACTTGGATAAGCCAGCTGAGGGTGGACTAGAGGAGGGGGGGCATGCCATAGCATTGAATGAGGCCGAGGTCAAGCTCAACTTGGATAGGCCAGCTGTGGGTGGACTAGAGGAGGGGGCATGCCATAGCATTGAATGAGGCCGAGGTCAAGCTCAACTTGGATAGGCCAGCTGTGGGTGGACTAGAGGAGGGGGGGCATGCCATAGCATTGAATGAGGCCGAGGTCAAGCTCAACTTGGATAGGCCAGCTGTGGGTGGACTAGAGGAGGGGGGGCATGCCATAGCATTGAATGAGGCCGAGGTCAAGCTCAACTTGGATAAGCCAGCTGAGGGTGGACTAGAGGAGGGGGCATGCCATAGCATTGAATGAGGCCTAGGTCGAGCTCAACTTGGATAGGCCAGCTGTGGGTGGACTGGAGGAGGGGGCATGCCATAGCATTGAATGAGGCAGAGGTCGAGCTCAACTTGGATAAGCCAGCTGTGGATGGACTGGAGGAGGGGGGCGTGTCATAGCGTTGAATGAGGCCTAGGTCGAGCTCAACTTGGATAGGCCAGCTGTGGGTGGACTGGAGGAGGGGGCATGCCATAGCATTGAATGAGGCTTAGGTCGAGCTCAACTTGGATAGGCCAGCTGTTGGTGGACTGGAGGAGGGGGCATGCCATAGCATTGAATGAGGCTTAGGTCGAGCTCAACTTGGATAAGCCAGCTGTGGATGGACTGGAGGAGGGGGGCGTGTCATAGCGTTGAATGAGGCCTAGGTCGAGCTCAACTTGGATAGGCCAGCTGTGGGTGGACTGGAGGAGGGGGCATGCCATAGCATTGAATGAGGCAGAGGTCGAGCTCAACTTGGATAAGCCAGCTGTGGATGGACTGGAGGAGGGGGGCGTGTCATAGCGTTGAATGAGGCCTAGGTCGAGCTCAACTTGGATAGGCCAGCTGTGGGTGGACTGGAGGAGGAGGGAGTATACCATTGCACTGATTGGGGCTGAGGTCGACCTCAACTTGGACTGAATTGAACTGAACATAAAGCTTGACATATAGCAATGACTGGGTCTCGTTTGATCCATTTCGTTATGAATTGATCATGTTTTTCTTTCATTTTTTTTATTATTGCTATGCAGGGAGGAGTTTCTGGAGAAAGTTCAGCGGAGAATCCGCGATTATGAAATCAAAGTTCTGAACGAACCTCGGCCTGGGAAGAAACTGCTGGTGCTAGACGTCGATTACACGTTATTTGGTACGAACCAATCTGTGTCACTATCTTTATTGTTGCTTCCTTCAAAGACTGTAGTTGACTATTAGGAATGCAACCATCTAAGGCCTATCCAGCTCAGATGGAAGAGCACCGGTACGTTAATCCAGAAGTCTTGGCGGTTCAAGTCCCGGTCTAGTCAACGTTTTGTCTTTGCCAATTTTTCAATTCAAGATTATCTTTGCTGGGAGGTCATGGCAAGGGGAAGGGATGGCAGGGGAAGGGAGGATAGGGCAGGGCTGGGCAGGGGAAGGGATGGCAGGGGAAGGGAGGATAGGGCAGGGCTGGGCAGGGGAAGGGATGGCAGGGGAAGGGAGGATAGGGCAGGGCAGGAAAGGGGGGCAGGGGAAGGGATGGCAGGGGAAGGGAGGATAGGGCAGGGCTGGGAAGGGGAAGGCAGGGCAGGGGAAGGAAGGGCAGGGGAAGGGAGGATAGGGCAGGGCTTGGAAGGGGGGCAGGGCAGGGGAAGGGAAAGGGAGGACAGGGAAGGTCATGGCAGTCTTGGGAAGTCTCAGGTTCAAGTCCTGGTCCAGTCAACGTTTTCTTTGCCATTTTGTTTTCAATTCAAGACAATCTTTGCCACGTCTTCAAGAATCAAAGTGCAGGGTCTTGGACAGGAATCGACAGATGACTGCAAGTGTGAGGGAATGTGTCAGGAGGGTCACCGGCTCCTGAGCCACTGAGTAGTCCAGTCCTGATGTCCGGTTATTTTCCTTCTCTTTGATAACTCCTCTCCCAAAGATCACAGGTCCGTGGCTGAGCATGCCCTGGAATTGCGGAGACCGTTCCTGCACGAGTTTCTGGCCTCGGCCTACGAAAATTACGACATTGTCATCTGGTGTAAGTGCACTGCGGTCCTTCATTTCACAAGTTGCCAACCCCCCTTTTCCGCCGCTACAGCTTAGCGGGAAAGACATTCTGTTTGTTCTGATTTTTTTTTTCAGTTTTTTTCTTCTTCATCTTCTTCTTCTTGGTCTTCTTCCTCTTGTGCCGATTCTTTTAAGCTCGAAATCTATTTCCTTTTTTTTTATGCATTTTCACCCAAAACAAGGCTATAAAGCCACTCAAGGTTAAGGGCTAAGGAAAGAAGGAGATAGAGAGGGACTCAGGAAGCCTGGAGATAGGAATTGACATTCCCAGATTTGCCCAAAACAAGTCTATAAAGCCACTCAAGGTTAAGGGCTAAGGAAATAAGGAGATAGAGAGGGACTCAGGAAGGCTGGAGATAGGAATTGACATTCCCAAATTCTCCCAAAACAAGGCTATAAAGCCACTCAAGGTTAAGGGCTAAGGAAAGAAGGAGATAGAGAGGGATGCAAGAAGGCTGAAGATAGGAAATGACATTCCCAAATTCTTCCAAAACAAGGCTATAAAGCCACTCAAGGTTAAGGGCTAAGGAAAGAAGGAGATAGAGAGGGACTCAGGAAGCCTGGAGATAGGAATTGACATTCCCAGATTTGCCCAAAACAAGTCTATAAAGCCACTCAAGGTTAAGGGCTAAGGAAAGAACGAGATAGAGAGGGACTCAGGAAGCCTGGAGATAGGAATTGACATTCCCAGATTTGCCCAAAACAAGGCTATAAAGCCACTCAAGGTTAAGGGCTAAGGAAAGAAGGGGATAGAGAGGAACTCAGGAAGGCCGGAGATAGGAATTGACATTCCCAGATTTGCCCAAAACAAGGACAGAAGCCGACATTATATTCTATTATTTGTATCAAACAAATAAAGCATTCAACTGTTAACTTCCGTACTCAGACATTCTGTGAAAATCTGCCATTTGGTTTGTTTTCCTCTCCAGCTGCCACAAGCATGAAGTGGATCGAGGTCAAGATGAGGGAGCTTGGGGTGAGCGGTCACTCCGATTACAAGATCACCTTCATGGTGGACAGCGGAGCCTGCATCTCCGTCCAGACGCCAAAGTACGGAGTGGTCGATGTGAGTGATGACCTCTTGTGAGAGTTTTCAATGCCTGCTTGCTAACCACTGTGCCCTGGCTGTTGCCTGGTACCCGGCATTTACATGTATGCTCCACTGTGCCCTGGCTGTTGCCTTGTACCCGGCATTTACATGTATGCTCCACTGTGCCCTAGGTGTTGCCTGGTACCCGGCATTTACATGTATGCTCCACTGTGCCCTAGGTGGTGCCTGGTACCGGGCATTTACATGTATGCTTCACTGTGCCCTGGGTGTTGCGCCTGGTACCCGGCATTTACATGTATGCTCCACTGTGCCCTAGGTGTTGCCTGGTACCCGTCATTTACATGTATGCTCCACTGTGCCCTAGGTGTTGCCTGGTACCCGGCATTTACATGTATGCTCCACTGTGCCCTAGGTGTTGCCTGGTACCCGGCATTTACATGTATGCTCCACTGTGCCCTAGGTGTTGCTTGGTACCCGGCATTTACATGTATGCTCCACTGTGCCCTAGGTGTTGCTTGGTACCCGGCATTTACATGTATGCTCCACTGTGCCCTAGGTGTTGCCTGGTCCCCGTATTTACGTGTATGCTCCACTGTGCTCTAGGTGTTGCCTGGTACCCGGCATTTACATGTATGCTCCACTGTGCCCTAGGTGGTGCTTGGTACCCGGCATTTACATGTATGCTCCACTGTGCCCTAGGTGTTGCTTGGTACCCGGCATTTACATGTATGCTCCACTGTGCCCTAGGTGTTGCCTGGTACCCGGCATTTACATGTATGCTCCACTGGGCCCTAGGTGTTGCTTGGTACCCGGCATTTACATGTATGCTCCACTGTGCCCTAGGTGTTGCTTGGTACCCGGCATGTACATGTATGCTCCACTGTGCCCTAGGTGTTGCTTGGTACCCGGCATTTACATGTATGCTCCACTGTGCCCTAGGTGGTGCTTGGTACCCGGCATTTACATGTATGCTCCACTGTGCCCTAGGTGTTGCTTGGTACCCGGCATTTACATGTATGCCCCACTGTGCCCTAGGTGTTGCTTGGTACCCGGCATTTACATGTATGCTCCACTGTGCCCTAGGTGTTGCTTGGTACCCGGCATTTACATGTATGCTCCAATGTGCCCTAGGTGTTGCTTGGAACCCGGCATTTACATGTATGCTCCACTGTGCCCTAGGTGTTGCTTGGTACCCGGCATTTACATGTATGCTCCACTGTGCCCTAGGTGTTGCTTGGTACCCGGCATTTACATGTATGCTCCAATGTGCCCTAGGTGTTGCTTGGTACCCGGCATTTACATGTATGCTCCACTGTGCCCTAGGTGTTGCTTGGAACCCGGCATTTACATGTATGCTCCACTGTGCCCTAGGTGTTGCCTGGTACCCGGCATTTACATGTATGCTCCACTGTGCCCTAGGTGTTGCCTGGTACCCGGCATTCACATGTATGCTCCACTGTGCCCTAGGTGTTGCCTGGTACCCGGCATTTACATGTATGCTCCACTGTGCCCTGGCTCTTGCCTGGTACCAGGCATTTACATGTATGCTCCACTGTGCCCTAGGTGTTGCTTGGTACCCGGCATTTACATGTATGCTCCACTGTGCCCTAGGTGTTGCTTGGTACCCGGCATTTACATGTATGCTCCACTGTGCCCTGGCTCTTGCCTGGTACCTGGCATTTACATGTATGCTCCACTGTGCCCTAGGTGTTGCTTGGTACCCGGCATTTACATGTATGCTCCACTGTGCCCTAGGTGTTGCTTGGTACCCGGCATTTACATGTATGCTCCACTGTGCCCTAGGTGTTGCTTGGTACCCGGCATTTACATGTATGCTCCATTGTGCCCTAGGTGTTGCTTGGTACCCGGCACTTACATGTATGCTCCACTGTGCCTAGGTGTTGCCTGGTACCCGGCATTTACATGTATGCTCGACTGTGCCCTAGGTGTTGCCTGGTACCCGGCATTCACATGTATGCTCCACTGTGCCCTAGGTGTTGCGTGGTACCTGGCATTTACATGTATGCTCCACTGTGCCCTAGGTGTTGCCTGGTACCCGGCATTTACATGTATGCTCCACTGTGCCCTAGGTGTTGCCTGGTACCCGGCATTTACATGTATGCTCCACTCTGCCCTAGGTGTTGCCTGGTACCCGGCATTTACATGTATGCTCCACTGTGCCCTAGGTGTTGCTTGGTACCCGGCATTTACATGTATGCTCCACTGTGCCCTAGGTGTTGCCTGGTACCCGGCATTAACATGTATGCTCCACTCTGCCCTAGGTTTTGCCTGGTACCCGGCATTTACATGTATGCTCCACTGTGCCCTAGGTGTTGCTTGGTACCCGGCATTTACACGTATGCTCCACTGTGCCCTAGGTGTTGCTTGGTACCCGGCATTTACATGTATGTTCCACTGTGCCCTAGGTGTTGCTTGGTACCCGGCATTTACACGTATGCTCCACTGTGCCCTAGGTGTTGCTTGGTACCCGGCATTTACATGTATGTTCCACTGTGCCCTAGGTGTTGCTTGGTACCCGGCATTTACACGTATGCTCCACTGTGCCCTAGGTGTTGCTTGGTACCCGGCATTTACATGTATGCTCCACTGTGCCCTGGCTCTTGCCTGGTACCAGGCATTTACATGTATGCTCCACTGTGCCCTAGGTGTTGCTTGGTACCCGGCATTTACATGTATGCTCCACTGTGCCCTAGGTGTTGCTTGGTACCCGGCATTTACATGTATGCTCCACTGTGCCCTAGGTGTTGCTTGGTACCCGGCATTTACATGTATGCTCCACTGTGCCCTAGGTGTTGCTTGGTACCCGGCATTTACATGTATGCTCCATTGTGCCCTAGGTGTTGCTTGGTACCCGGCACTTACATGTATGCTCCACTGTGCCTAGGTGTTGCCTGGTACCCGGCATTTACATGTATGCTCGACTGTGCCCTAGGTGTTGCCTGGTACCCGGCATTCACATGTATGCTCCACTGTGCCCTAGGTGTTGCGTGGTACCTGGCATTTACATGTATGCTCCACTGTGCCCTAGGTGTTGCCTGGTACCCGGCATTTACATGTATGCTCCACTGTGCCCTAGGTGTTGCCTGGTACCCGGCATTTACATGTATGCTCCACTCTGCCCTAGGTGTTGCCTGGTACCCGGCATTTACATGTATGCTCCACTGTGCCCTAGGTGTTGCTTGGTACCCGGCATTTACATGTATGCTCCACTGTGCCCTAGGTGTTGCCTGGTACCCGGCATTAACATGTATGCTCCACTCTGCCCTAGGTTTTGCCTGGTACCCGGCATTTACATGTATGCTCCACTGTGCCCTAGGTGTTGCTTGGTACCCGGCATTTACACGTATGCTCCACTGTGCCCTAGGTGTTGCTTGGTACCCGGCATTTACATGTATGTTCCACTGTGCCCTAGGTGTTGCTTGGTACCCGGCATTTACACGTATGCTCCACTGTGCCCTAGGTGTTGCTTGGTACCCGGCATTTACATGTATGTTCCACTGTGCCCTAGGTGTTGCTTGGTACCCGGCATTTACATGTATGCACTGTGCCCTAGGTGTTGACTGGTACCTGGGTATTTAATTCTTATTCTTAAGTTGTAATTGCCGTCGTTGTGAAATATCACCAATTTTTTTCCGGATTGGATTTTGTTCCTTTGCCATATGTCTGCAGACAAAACCTCTGGGCGTGATCTGGGGCAAGTTTGAGCAGTACACCAGCGCCAACACCATCATGTTCGACGACCTGCGGAGAAACTTCCTGATGAACCCCCAGAATGGACTGAAGGTGGGTACCCAACTCCTGCGGTGGCTTCTGCCCTGTTCGCACTGGCCTTTTTTTCCCGTTAAAACTTACCAAGACGACGGGTCATTTTCCAATTTTCAGACCAGTGCGGACAGCCTGGGATGTTTTTTTTCTCTCGGTTTCCAATGGTTTTATGTGAATCTGACGGATAGCCAACACCAATCTATGATAATGTGGTAACTTTTGAGGCCATGTATGGCATCCGTTCGTCTCGAGAGACGATGGTGTAGCGCTACTTTGTTGAGTTCACAGCTTCTAGAATGGCTGTAGAGTCCCACTCTGGAGTGGCAGTCTCTAGAGCACTTCTTGCAGATGTAGGAGGTTGGTGCTCAATCAGATGCTGAGGCAGATGCTGCCCTTGCCTTCCTCCTAGCTCTCTTGTCAGCAAAGTTGAACATTCCATGAAGTTTCTGCCCTCTTGACACCTTCGTTAACAGTAGCTCTCCACAGTTGACGACTATCGGCTACATCTTCCCAAGTATTAGGGTCAATGCCGGCGAGCTTCGTGTCGCGTTTACAGGTATCTTTGAAACGGAGATGTGGTCTTCCGATGGGGCGAGACCCACCAGACAGCTCTCCGTACAATATGTCTTTTGGGATGCGCCCTGGATTCATACGGCGTACATGCCCTAACTTTTGAGGCCATGCCAATCTTAACAGTTTTATAGAGGGCCTGACATTTCGATCCTTGCAGGACCTTTTTCAAAGGCAATGTCGGAACAGATGGAAACCTCAGACCCTCTAAATTGGTAAGATTCTGAAAAGAGTTTTTACAGGGGTGTCACAGCGAGCTTTCTGGACGGCTGATCCTGAGTTTTTCTTTTTGAGTTTTTAAAATTTGGGCTCCTTCAATTATCTCCGGATTCGACCTCGCAGATCCGACCGTTCAGCCACGCGCACAAGAACCGGGAGAAGGACAAGGAGCTCCTGAGACTGGCCAAGTACCTGCGGGACATCGCTGTCCTGCCCGAGCTGAGCAGCCTGAACCACAGACACTGGGAGTCCTACCAGCCCTCCAAGCCTTGAGGGAGATGGCTGGCTGGTGGCCGTGTGGGTGGTGAAACAACAGGGTCTGCGGAGGAGGGCAGGGGAAGGGAGGGTAGGGGAAGGGAGGGTAGGGAGGGCAGGGGAAGGGAGGGTAGGGGAAGGGAGGGTAGGGAGGGCAGGGCAGGGGAATGGACGGCAAGGCAGGGAAGGCAGAATAGGGGAAGGGAGGGCAGGGGAGGGAAGGTAGGGGAAGGGAGGGTAGGGATGGCAGGGCAGGGGAATGGACGGCAAGGCAGGGAAGGCAGAATAGGGGAAGGGAGGGCAGGGCAGGGCAGGACAGGGGAAGGGAGGGCAGGGCAGGGCAGGGCAGGGCAGGGTAGGGCAGGGTAGGGCATGGCAGGGCAGGACAGGGCAGGGCAGGGCAGGGTAGGCCAGGGCAGGGCAGGGCACGGCAGGGTAGGTTAGGTCAGGGCAGGGCAGGTCAGGGAAGGGCAGGGCAGGGCAGGGTAGGGCAGGGGAAGGCAGGGCAGGACAGAGCAGGGAAGGGAGGGTAGGTGAAAGGAAGGGACGGCAGTGGAAGGAAAGGGAGGGAAGGGGGAGGAGGGAAGGGAAGGAAAGGGAGGGAAATGGGAAGGAGGGGAGGGGAGGGACAAGAGAGAAGAGGGATAGAGGAGAGCTGTTATGCCACACCCATATGGATAAATCAGCCAGGCATTGGACCATGTCATTATATCTGGTAACGTTGTAACTGATGTGTCTATGTACCTGGGTGTCCGCTCAGTCACAGTTGTGGATACAATGATGCATGTACACAGTGGGTCTTTTTCACAGCCACAGTGGAACATATTTAGCTGCACACTGTGGGCTATTCAGTAGACCCATTCACAGTCACAGCTGTGGATGCAGTGACCCTATTCAGCTTGTAATATAGTGGACTATTCGGTGTACCCATTCACAGTCACAGCTGTGGATGCAATGACCCTATTCAGCTTATAATATAGTGGGCTATTCAGTGCACCCATTCACAGACACAGCTGTGGATGCAATGACCCTATTCAGCTTGTAATATAGTGGGCCATTCGGTGCACCCATTCACAGTCACAGCTGTGGATGCAATGACCCTATTCAGCTTGTACACAATGATGGGTCATTATCTTTAGGTATTATACTGAATTATGCAAAAGTATAAATGGTCGTAGGTATTGACTACTCCAACACATTGCTTTGGTATAACCAAATACACAGGAAAAAAACTGAAAAGCTTTGCGTACCAGTGCTCTTACCATCTGGGCTGGGGGTTCAATCCCCGGTCCAGTCAAAGTTTGCTTTTCAATCGTTCAAAAGTTCCCAGTCAGTTTTTCCTTTGTTTGTTTGACTGCATTTTGGTATGAACTTACATTGTAGGTCAACTGTAGCAGTCTGCAAACAATTTCGAAAAAAAAGATGGCCTAGAAAATTTGAGTGACCGTGACTTGAACCCGGGTCTTGTGTACCAGTGCTCTTTACTACCTGAGCTATCCAGTCCTTAGATGACGGCCTTTCCAGAAAGTTCATAATTTTTGCCAGGTATTGGCGACATCCTTATGTTGTAGATAATAACATGATGTTTGCGTCCAGGAGAATGTAATTCAATGAGGTTTTTCCCTTGCTCGACGTGATAAACTTCAAGTGCTCAGTGCTTTGCCTGGTGCCTGATGAAAAATGTTTCAGGCAGGTCTGGCGGGATTCGAACCCGCGACTCCCGATTTCTAGTACAGACGTCATCCTGATATTGTTTTAACCACCGTGGGTTGATAAGTGTATTCTGCTTAACCCCCATTCCTAAGCAAGATGAAGTGTGCTGTAAAAAGAAACTTGCGAATGTGCATTGGATTGTGTCTTGTCCCTTGTGTCTTCCTTGCTTGTGCTAACTCGTTAATTAATTTAATTTATGTATAGGCATTGCACACTATAATGTGCTATGGTGAACAAAAGTCTATAAGGTGTGATACTATGTATCATGTTCATGTATAGGCATTTCACACTGTAATGTGCTATGGTGAACAATCCTCCAAAAGGTGTGATACTATGTATCAAGTTCATGTATAGGCATTTCACACTATAATGTGCTAAAGTGGACAATAGTCTAAAAGGTGTGATACTAGTATTGACAACAAGGCTATAGTCTTGCCAAAACCAGATTTTCCGACCCTGTGAGACAAATTTTTTTCCTGGCAGGAACATTGATGCAATTTCTTCAGAAATGTGTTCTATGGGTCCCTACGAGTCTCCTCAACCATTTTGGAGACAATCTGAAGACATGAATTTTGGGTCAAAAATGGCCAATATTGACAACAAGGCTATAGTCTTGCCAAAACCAGATTTTCCGACCCTGTGAGACAAAGTTTTTCCCTGGTGATTTTTTTCAGGATATATCACTAGAAATGTGTTCTACAGGCCCACAGGAGTCTACAAATCAATTTTCAAGCAAATCCAAAGAAATAATTTTTGGGTGTTAACAAGGCTATAGTCTTGCCAAAACAAGATTTTCTGACCCTGTGAGACAAAGTTTTTCCCTGGTGATTTTTTTCAGGAAATATCACTAGAAATGTGTTCTACAGGCCCACAGGAGTCTACATATCAATTTCAAGCAAATCCGAAGAAATTTTTTTTGGGTGTTAACAAGGCTATAGTCTTGGCCAAACCAGATTTTCTGACCCTGTGAGACAAAGTTTTTCCCTGGTGATTTTTTTTCAGGAAATATCACTAGAAATGTGTTCTACAGGCCCACAGGAGTCTACATATCAATTTTCCAGCAAATCCGAAGAAATAATTTTTGGGTGTTAACAAGGCTATAGTCTTGCCAAAACCAGATTTTCTGACCCTGTGAGACAAAGTTTTTCCCTGGTGATTTTTTTCAGGAAATATCACTAGAAATGTGTTCTACAGGCCCACAGGAGTCTACATATCAATTTTCCAGCGAATCCGAAGAAATAATTTTTGGGTGTTAACAAGGCTATAGTCTTGCCAAAACCAGATTTTCCGACCCTGTGAGACAAAGTTTTTCCTTGGTGATTTTTTTCAAGAAATATCACTAGAAATGTGTTCTACAAGCAAATCCGAAGAAATAAATTTTGGGTCAAAAATGGCCAATATTGACAACAAGGCTATAGTCTTGCCAAAACTAGATTTTCCGACCCTGTGAGACAAATTTTTTCCCTGGCAGGAACATTGATGCAATTTCTTCAGAAATGTGTTCTATGGGTCCCTACGAGTCTCCTCAACCATTTTGGAGCCAATCCGAAGACATAAATTTTGGGTCAAAAATGGCCAATATTGACAACAAGGCTATAGTCTTGCCAAAACCAGATTTTCCGACCCTGTGAGACAAAGTTTTTCCCTGTTGGGAAATTTGATGCAATTTCTTCAGAAATGTGTTCTATGGGTACCTACGAGTCTCCTCAACCATTTTGGAGCCAATCCGAAGACATAAATTTTGGGTCAAAAATTGCCAATAATGTATCAAGTTTATGTACAGGCATTGTACTCTATAGTGAATCATTTGTTACAGTGTGCAATAACATAATATGTACACAAAAATCCAAAGGGAATGTTTGTTATAGCCAAATGTTCAGTATATCGGCATTCGTTATATCAACGTTCCACTGTATATACGGTTATTACGACACATGAACTGAAGGCAGACTTTGGATTCAGAGTTAGTCCTGAATGCGTGTGCAACTTTATTTCATTAATTCGGCCATCCAGGGCCACTTTTGCCGCCAATATACATATTAGAAACCCCTTGTACCACAGGCACGTATTCCAGACAATGCGCAAACCATTCAAAATATTAGAAAAAATTAATTGAGACCGACAGAATGGTAAGGAGACAATAATTCCAAATAGCTCTTGACAAACAATTTGCTCGAAAACACTATAATACAGAACAGTTTAAATTGAAACGGCAAAATCAATAAACCCCTGGAAAAAACCTGGTTTTACAAGGAGGTGAAATCAACGATGCCATTAACCAAAACTCAACCTATAGCACTTTCACATTGTCAATCTCTTAGGTCAGCGAGAATCAATGTCCAAGGCCTGTGCTACGACTGGTGGTAAGTTACAAGGAGTTTGGTGAAGTCAACGACTGGCATTAATCAAAACTCAACCTATAAGTATAACACTTCCACCTTGTTAGTCTCTTAGGTCAGCAAGAATCAGTGTCCAAGGCCTGTGCTACAATTGGTGGTAAGTTACAAGGAGTTTGGTGAAGTCAACGACTGGCATTAACCAAAACTCAACCTATAGCACTTTCACGTTATCAGTCTCTTAGGTCAGTGAGAATCAGTGCTACTACTGGTGGTAAGTTACAAGGAGTTTGGTGAAGTCGACAACTGGCGTAAACCCAACACTCTCGCAGCGCTAATCCCTGAGGCCACCAATGGCCAGAGATCAGAGTCTGAGGCCTGAGCTATGATAGTCGTAATTTACAAAAAGGTTTGAAGAAATCGACGGAGGTAAACCCAAAACTCAACCCAACGCACTGAGGCCAATCCCCGAGGCCGGCCACTAGAGTCAGTTGTCCGAGGCCCACAAATAGGTGAAAAAAGGGACCAGGGTCCGTTCGCTACGGCATGGGGCAGACGTCCAGCATGCAGAACTTGGAGCGGCAGGTGGGGCACGGCGAGCGGCTGCCCATCCAGGTCTCAGGCTGGCCCTGGTCCTGCCGGCTGGCAAACCACTTGCACATGCACTCCAGGCACCACATGGGGCGGCAGAAGCAGGGCACGCAGTCGCCCTCGGTGCCTGGGGCGCACAGCTTCACCAGCTTAATGTTGGCCTGCGCCTGCAGGCAGCCGATGCAGTTTTCCGCCGACTGAAAAAAGAAAGAAAGAAGAAGAAGAAACGATCAACTTTCATTTGGCATACAAACACCGATGATGGTTGGAATCCAGCAGTATACTGACGACGGGCAGAGTACACACTATCCAAAGCGTTGAAGCGTTTTCAGAGCCACACTCCTTCTTGAAAGAGAAGTGGTACATGGTGAGTTACTGGCTCTTTTCAGAGCCACACTCCTTCTCGAAAGAGAAGCACTACATGGTGAATTACCAGCTCTTTTCAGAGCCACACTCTGTGAAATCGGCCCTTGGTGCTGGCCTGTCTATAAGTTATATATGTGCATGACGGCCACAGCCCGTGAAGTCGATCCCCGGTCCCCCGTACTCACCGGTGATCCCTCCGCTGGGACAAAGGGCGGGTTGGACTGGACCTGGTGCCGGAAGGCCTCCAGGAAACGATCCGTCAACGTCTGCTGGATGACCACGTTGCGGGCATTGACGACCGGAACGGTCAGCTTATCGCGAAGATCCTTGTAGTCCGAGGAGAACAATCTGAAGCAAACCCAAAAACAATTGATATTTATAAAGAGTTGGTTTGCGGTGACGCCATGTAAGAGAATCTCTCTTACGAGTGAGTGTGGTTCTGTAAAGAACCAGAGAGTTTGACTTGATGTTTCGGACATTGTTACTTACCGTATCTGGAAGGGCTTGACCTGTGGATTGGCGCTGATCACTTGGATGTTTAGGTACTGGACGCCCGCCCGGCTCTCTGGAGAGATAGCGTGGTCCTCGGTCCCCAGCAGGTTCAGGTGGCAGTCGGCCTGATGGGCCACGTCCAGCCCGTACGCCCACGTCTTCAGCACCCACGAGTCTGTCACGATCACGCGCACGTCCGGCGGTCCCGTGGCGAACTTGTCCACACGGCGGAACTCGGTGTCGATGCGAGCGGCCGCGGCCGTCCACTCGGAGCCCCCGCCCTGCCGGCGGAGACTCCGGGCGATGGGGTGGTTGCCCCACCGGTCGCCGGACCAGCGGAGGACCAGCGCCGAGGCCGCGAGGCAGAGCGCCGTCGAGGCCGCCAGGTACGCCCGCCAGCCCCACCCCAGCCGGTCCGGCCGCAGAAAGTCCGGGTCGGTCGTGAAAAAGCTGAAGCCGACGAAGTAACCTGCGTGCAGTCAACAGAGAGTCCCACATGAATTGTTGCCGCTAATCTCACAATTCACCTGGCAATTCTTTGTCATGATTCGTATTGATTTCTTCTAAGCTGAAAAGAGTCTTTGTTTAAAATGTGGACAATAGTGGTGCCCGGATTCGGAGGGCCTTGTTGCATAGGTGTAGTGAAACAAAAGATAGAGGGCGTTTCGATCCTAGCAGGACCTTTCTTTGAGAAAGGTCCTGCTAGGATCTAAACATCAGGCCCTCTAACTTTTCAGATTAATGTATTGCAGGTCATTTTAGTCGCATAGCAAAACAAATGACCCTCTAATTTCAGAGGTTTTGGCGCGAAGTTTTGGCGCTCAAAGCGGTCCCGGCACTTACCCAGGGGCAGGAAGGAATGGAGCACGGCATTGGCAGCAGTCCGCCTGATGTGGTAGCGCACAAAGCGCATGTCCTCGCTCCCCAGCCAGCTCCCCAGCAGGTTCTGCAGGGTCAGGCCGGCCGACCTGACCTCTGTGGGCGGCACCACCACGCACAGGCAGAACAGGAAGTAGACGATGCTGAAAACCACCTCGGGCGACATGGTTCGATGACCTCCAGTCCTGTGTCAGACCGCCGGGGTTTTTTTTTTTGGGGGGGGGAGCGAAGAAGATGCGTGGGTAGAGTTAAACTTCATATTTCAGCAATTTCAGGATCGTATCATTTTGTGTAAAATCTCATTTCTAAGCCTACTTCCTCTGCATCGTTTTTGAGCCTCTTATAATAATTTTGAAAAATTGCAAAGAAAACTTTGACTGGACCAGGACTTGAACCAGTGACTGCTGGTTTTGCATACATACCACCAGTGAGCTAACCATCTGAGCTATCCAGCCCTTAGATGGTGGCCTTCCCAAATAGTCAATTAGTCCTTGCCGGGGTGGGGGCGCCAGTCAGAAGCAATTCAACCATTAGTTGCGGAAAGCATAACCCTCATCCTCCCGAAGGTCAGAGATCTGAGGTAGTTGCGGTAACCTTAAACCTCATCCCGGCCTCCGAAAGGTCTCCAACCTTCATTAGGGTTACGCTTTTCCACAACTATTCAACCATTAACTGCCCTAAAATTAAATCTCCAGGGATCACGCCCCCGCTTTCATTCAGAATGACAGGTGCACACAACCAAAATCCAAATCATTTGGCAATTGTTGTAAACCAGGTTACAGCATCTCGGGGATCACACAATGGACACACCTTTTGTTCAATTGATTGAATGATTCAAAGCCTACCATAATATTTAATAGGGTCTTACTCTTAGTTACAGATCATGGAGGTAGGACTAGGAGGCAGAACAAGGGGTTACACTCCTTCACAGTTCGTGCTAAACCCGTAAACTTGGCCCAAGCAATCGGTTTACCATTCGGATCGTGTGCGGAGAATCTAAGAAAATCTGGCACCAGATTAGAGCCTAGGCTAGTATAGAGTAGTCCGAGTAACTTGGACCCGACAAGTCACCGAATTTAAAAAAAATTAAATTCGATAAAAAAAGGTGACTTGTCGTGTCCAAGTTACTCGGACGAGCTATAGACTATAGAGTAACTTGAGTAGACTACATTATCTGTGAACACGATGATGGACTCGCAAAAAGCCGTACACCGTCCCTCCTGACGACAAATCACCCAATCGAATCATGGAAACAGATCCTGAAATAAATCCAATCCGAGAGAAAAACTTACCGATTTTTGCCGTCATCGATCTCGGAGTGACACGTCTGGTAAACTTGCACATTGCGGATGTCAACAAAACAACCCACTCGCCGGGAGAGAGCGCCCTCTTGCGTCGGATATTAAAGTAACCACATGAGCACCGTCTCGAAACAAGACTAGCAAGACCTCCCGTCCAAAATAGTTAATAATTAATAATCACATGCTATCTCATCTCACCCACGAAACTAAACTGTACACGTTTATTTGGGACCAAAAAAGTGTAAGGCCTGCAATACATTGTGCTTTCAACATGTTTTAATCTTGCTGGTCGACGGTCACACACGCCCAGGAACACTGCTTCCAAGTAGGCCTATAACTACCATCACACAACCTTTACGATCACAATACTGTAATTTACGTATTGAATTATTAACAACAGACTATTACAAATTAAGATAAATTATACAATTATGCACAAAATGACTTGTTAACTCGAAAGTACATTTGTATGTTAAACAATATTTCTTCTATATGATTGTGCTAGGCATTGATTGAGGCAAAACATCACAGCGTTTTCCAATGCATTGCGTTCTGAAGAAAAACTGTATGGTAATTTATATGTACTTATGCAGATAAGGATGTATTGCGGTGCACTGCTGGAATCAATGTGACTGCCGAAAATGCGATACTTAGTGGCCTTCAAGTAGGCATAAATACCTATATGTTGGCTTTAACAACCGCCGTCATCGTGTCGCTTCGGGCCTGCTAGTTTTTTGCCGCTGTTTTTTGTTTCCAAACTAAATACGACATGGTTTGACTGAGTCAAAGTGCTTTAAAATGCAGGGAATGTTTGAAAACCCTTTTGTTTACCGACCTTGAGACAGGCGAAAAACAGATATCAAAACCTGAACTTTTTGTGCAGGAAAAAGATGCTGAAAATTCCTGTCTGACCCCCGAAGGCGATCGAGCAGAAGTCATCGAGTACGAGCTCCAAGGTCCTAATTGCTTTTCATGCAAAGACTATACAACGAGTATGCACTGAATACATGATTAAACCACTTGAAAAATACGGTATATATGTCAAAAACCTTTTAAAGAAATGAACTGTATGGCGCGGTGACCGCGAATGACCAACACGCCCTAAACGCACATTCCACTACAACTCATACATGCATCACTGCCCACTAAAAGCCTACCCTCCTTACGTATAACGGGCAGCGCTTCCCGCAATCCGCTTGCATGCACCTCACGCTTACAATGAGATAATAATTCTCTTTTCTACTCGTGCCAAAGAGAATTTATCAATCTCATCTCACCCACGAAACTAAACTGTACACGTTTATTTGGGACCAAAAAAGTGTAAGGCCTGCAATACATTGTGCTTTCAACGTGTTTTAATCTTGCTGGTCGACGGTCACACACGCCCAGGAACACTGCTTCCAAGTAGGCCTACAGGAATTTTGGCCTATAGTAGCGAGAGAAAAGCTCGGAAATAATATGCGTAGCGACGGTAGGGTTACGGTTTAATACGAATAAGTTACATCATATATTATATTTGTTTATTTATTTCAAAGCCTCATGGCCCTTGATACGGACAACTTGTTGGATATAGAGTCCTCAATGTACATATCCTTGGAAGATATCGACTTCCATCCTCACGGTGGCGCGTAACGCATCTCTCATTTACGGCTTCTGAAGAGGCGGCCTGAGTAGCACCTCCAGGCTTTAAGCTATGCGTGCCAATGGTGGTGGGATCAGTGACGTAAACAGATAGGCCTCGCACGATTAACTCTCTGGCCGTTGTGTAAGAAATCGCTCTATTTGAAGGTTTGAGACCTCGCTTGGTATGTCTCAGCCCACAAACTAGGGGATGGGATGGCACTTTGGAAACACCCAATATGTCAATGTAGCGCTCTGACATGGTGACGGGACAGGTGGGGTTTTCTGTCCTGGCGATGTAGACCGTATGCCCTTGTCTGTATTGATCGTTTTTCCTCTTTGGCACGTGAATTGTCATAATAGTCCGGAAAGAAAGTAATGTCCCTGACACGAGGGGAAATTGTCTCCTCGCACCTCAGCATACCCGCGAATGACACCAGGCACATGAAGAGCAGACGTACATCTGAAAGAGGGGCGTCCTGTTTTCCTTTGTCTGTCACTATTTTGGCGAGGACTTCGGGTGATATGGGTTCTTTTGGAGACTTCGGTTTCGCAAGCCTTCGACGGCATCCTTCTACCACGGCCTTTACAAAACTGTCGTCAGTGGGTGAGGTAGTAGCTGCTAGATTGTGTGCCCATGTAATACTATAAACTGCTGTGTCAATTGGAGATATGGAAAGAGCTGACTTTGACAAGTGCTCGACGTATAACGCAAGCTCTGTGCGTTTGACGGGAAAAACCTGGAGTTGATACGTGCGGGCGAAGGATCTCCAACGATTCCATCCTCCGATCGAGATATTTGTCCGTAGTTGAGCCTGCTTTTGGCGCTAGCACTGTGCGATGCATTGATGTGACCAATCCTGACAGGTATTTGCTGCTGCTGATGTTGGTGTCGGAAGCGAACTCAGTCCACACTCCCTTAGCAAACACGTCTGTTGAAAACAAAACCAGAAATGTGGTTTTAAGCACCGCTCAAAAAAAAAAAAATCAAAAAAAAAAAAAAAGTGTCTTGGCCTTTGTTGACAAAGTAAACCTCTCAACGTTTTCATGATCGTTCATGTTCATCGAATCATGAGGGGATCATCATGATCAAGCGCACGCTCTGTACTGAATGGAACATCACCAAAGACCTCTCATGGGTCACGCATGCCTCTGATGACGAGGTACCGCCGCTCATGGGCGAGATTTGTGTGAGCTTCATGCTCGTTCGTTGTCATTGCATTTGACAAGAAGGGTACTCATGCCTGGTTGAATTCAAATCTCATGGCAAGAAGCCTGAATGGCAAAGCACCTTGAAATAAACATTTGCCCGGTTTGTAAGACATGCACTGTCCTCTTCCTAGAATGCATAGGTTTGGAAGGTTCG
Source organism: Luidia sarsii (assembly GCA_949987565.1). NCBI lineage: Eukaryota > Metazoa > Echinodermata > Asteroidea > Paxillosida > Luidiidae > Luidia > Luidia sarsii. The sequence continues at coordinate 1,644,226 of OX465112.1, forward strand.
GGATTGCTACATGAGCTGTCAAATATTTCTTAAAGGTACCCATCGTGGGCGATAAAATTGGCCAATAAGCCGCTCATAGCCATTCGGGCACAATCAATGTACCGCTTGCATTGCAATTCTTCATAATTATGCTTTACCGCGTTCAGGACCATACTGGCGGGTGGACAAACCCAGTTATTTTCTGTTGCCCAGTTCTGAGTAAAACAATCTGCGGCTATGCATCCCGGGTTCCAATACCTGGAATTAAAACGGCGTAATTGTGAGTTATAGAAAGAAGGAAATCTGTCAATCATGTGAGGGCCAAAGCGCCTGTCCAACATCTGGAAAACTGTTGGGTTCAAGGACCAATCATCGGGATCAATGATCCTGCTTAGTTCGTCTGCGCGTTTATTCAGATCGCGTGGTAGCCACTCTGGCTCGATACTAATCTGTAGCTTCAAACAGCAATTATACAATTGGATACTTAAATCGTGCAGGTCGGGTTTTGTGCTCCCCACTGAGATAATACGACAAGCGTTTTGGCTGTCTGTGTACCATTTTAGTTTCTTACCCGACAATTTGGGTCCTATGGAATGCAGGACGTACAAAATAGCTCTGAGTTCACGGCTTGTGGAGCTCTCTTTGCTCTCTGATTCTGACCATAGACCGGAACAAAATAGCTCGTTAAGCTGCACTGAAAAGTGACCGCCAAAACCAGTATCACTTGCGTCTGAATACACAGCGTGAGTGGCATGTGGCAAAGGTTTAAATGGGTGGCCGTTCAAACCGTGCAAGTTCTTGTACCAAAATTCTAATTCTGCAATGGTGCCGGGAGACAAAAGAACTTTACTTGACCAAGAATCCCGCAATTCAATTGTTTTGTACAAATGCCGTGTAAACAATCTGGATAACCGTCCTATACAGCTGCCGAGAAGGAGATAATGAAACCTGCGATGCGTGCGATGTCTCGGACTGGTACATGAGATGTGCGCTTATCTAAACATGTGCTTAAAGCTTTCTGAGTTTTGGCTATAGTTTATCATTCGGAATACTGAATTGCATGGAAATTGTGTCTATAACCATGCCTAACCATGTACCGCGTTGTTTTGGTGCAAAATCGCTTTTATCAACATTAACTTTAAAACCTGTACGGGCAAGGTCCTTCTGAACTATGCAGCCTGCCGCGTGAGCCGAAACCTTGTCAGGGTGTCCTGAGATGCCATCGTCGATGTAAAGTATTGCGCAGTGACCCATGGATCGCCATCTTGCGACTAGGGGTCTCAGCATTTTGGTAAAACAATGACTGGCGGTGTTTAAGCCAAATGGAAGCACCGTGAAAGTGAAATAACGCACTGTGTCCGTGAATCTCCAGCTAAATCCTAAGAATTTCTGGTGAGGTTCAAAAATATCGATATGATGGTAGCCGGATTCTAAATCAAAGGTAAAGAAGTAAAAATCAGTGGAGAACATCTGCGCCAAAGTATCCAGCCCTTCGTACCTGAACTTTGATACAAAAGTATATTGATTAACATGTCGCAGGTCCAGCACTAGCCGAAGCTTTTTGCCTTCGGCAACGGTTAATGGGTTGACGACATGTGGAGGTGAGGCGTGTTCTTTTATGCGACCTGCCGTCAATAGCTTGGCGATTGCCTTTGTTACGAATTCTGGGTGGTTCAAAGTTGATTTGTTATTCTTCAGGTGGGCTGTTGGCGGGAAACATTTGAAAGGTATTATGTAACCATGGCTCAGGATACCTTTGACCTACTTATTCCTCCATGCTTTGACAAATAGGGGTGGGTCAATCGAATTCAACCAAAACGGTTTACACTTACGAAGTCGTCCAAAAACTCCGTGGGTTTCAGAGTTTGTGGATGATTCAAATTCGAACTTCTTATCGAAGCTATGGAAACAACAAAGATCGTTTTCACTTAGCTTTTTTAAACTTTTCCTGCTGACTGCTGGCCTCCTGCTCTCTGGGGACACTGGTATTGGAAGTGGCCGACTTGGCCGCAGCCCCAGCATGGCTGGAAGCTTCTGTTGCCCTTGGCGGCTTGGTTGAAGGTGGGTTGCCCCGCATTATCTGCAGAAGGGTATATAGGAGGCTGGAAGTGGTGCTGCGCTCGTGATGGGACGAACATTGGATCTCCCTCTCGTAGATCGCCCTTGGTGGTTGCGGAGTCTTTCACGACGCTTGTACTCAGCCTGACGGACGGCCTTGGACAAGCGCTTGTCGTCATCAGAGTCACTAGCAAGATCATCAGAAACGTAGGCTTGTACCGTGTCCCATCCATGGGTGTCGGCGATTTTCACGATCTTTTGACGCTTGGTGATTAAAGCTATACCTTCGACCAAACAGTCCTTGGCTTTGTCGATTCTTCCGCTGTCTAGGCTTGATACGGCTTCCTCGATTTTGTCTTTGATGTCCTCGTTGTGAAGATATTGGTTCTTACATCCTTTCTTGGCGAACTGTGTATAGGTGTTAGCCTGGCTCGTTTGACAGCGGTGTTGAATTGCTGGGCGGAATCCTCGCTCAGATCGCGTTTGAACGTATCGAGCTTTGCGTCCAATATTTCGGAAAGAGCTCTTACATCGAGGCCTGTACTCATTTGGGAGTCGTTTATCTGACTACTGAGAGGACTTTGCTCCATTTTGCTGGGTTTTCCTTGGCTGCCAACTTTGCGTTTCGAGTACAGTATAGGTGTAAGCTTGCATGCACCTCACGCTTACAATGAGATAATATTTCTCTTTTCTACTCGTGCCAAAGAGAATTTATCATTTCCTGGTGTGGTGCCTTAAGTTTCAATATTTCTATATTCCAGGTCGTTCTTGTCTGCAAGAGTAGTTTGCAATATTTCTGAATTATAGCATTTATCATTTCATAGAGTAGGGTAACATTTCGACTGATCAGAACGTCAGGCCTTCTACCTAAGCCGTGTTCCCACTGGACTTGTTTTCTACCGCGATAACTTATCACCGTTTCTTTTTACGCCGACGGAATGTTTATTCGAAATTTAATAATTATAATATACAACGTAAAAAAAAAAATTAAAAAAAATAAGGACAAAAATGGTTTATAAAGGTCATTTGAATGAGGTCAAAGGTCTAGGTTGCGGGTTCGATCCCATGGGAGTACAAACCCAACCTATAAGTATTTAAAATTTCGACCAAAAGTAAACTGGTGCGCATGGCGTGTCATGGATGTCCCAGGCCGGGTCTGTAAGATGGCAGATTCGATCCCAAGAAATGCAATATTACTTTTTTTTCTTCTTCAAATTACCAAGTACAAACCCAACCTATAAGTATCTGAAATTTCGACCAAAAGTCAACTAGTGCGCATGGCGTGTCGTGGGTGTCCCAGGGTCTGTAACCTCAAGGTTACAGGTTCGATCCCCAGGGATGTAACGTAACATTTTTCTTCTTCAAATTACCAAGTACAAACCCAACCTATAAGTATCTGAAATTTCGACCAAAAGCCAACTGGTGAGACTAGCTTGTCGTGGGTGTCCCAGGGTCTGTAACCTCAAGGTTGCAGGTTCGATCCCCGGGGATGTAACAGAACACTATTTTTTTCTTCTTCAAATTACCAAGTACAAACCAAACCTATAAGTATCTGAAATTTCGACCAAAAGTAAACTTGAGCGCATGGCGTGTCGTAGGTGTCCAAGGGTCTGTAACCTCAAGGTTACAGGTTCGATCCCCGGCGATGTAACAGAACATTTTTCTTCTTCACATTATCAAGTACAAACCCAACCTATAAGTATCTGAAATTTCGACCAAAAGTCAACTAGTGCGCATGGCGTGTCGTAGGTGTCCCAGGGTCTGTAACCACAAGGTTGCAGGTTCGATCCCCGGCGATGTAACAAAACATTTTTCTTCTTCACATTATCAAGTACAAACCCAACCTATAAGTATCTGAAATTTCGACCAAAAGTCAACTAGTGCGCATGGCGTGTCGTAGGTGTCCCAGGGTCTGTAACCACAAGGTTGCAGGTTCGATCCCCGGCGATGTAACAGAACATTTTTCTTCTTCAGATTATCAAGTACAAACCCAACCTATAAGTATCTGAAATTTCAACAAAAAGTCAACTGGTGCGCATAGCGTGTCGTGGGTGTCCCAGGGTCTGTAACCTCAAGGTTGCAGGTTCGATACCCAGGGATGTAACGTAACATTTTTCTTCTTCAAATTACCAAGTACAAACCCAACCTATAAGTATCTGAAATTTCGACCAAAAGTCAACTAGTGCGCATGGCGTGTCGTAGGTGTCCCAGGGTCTGTAACCACAAGGTTGCAGGTTCGATCCCCGGCGATGTAACAGAACATTTTTCTTCTTCAGATTATCAAGTACAAACCCAACCTATAAGTATCTGAAATTTCAACAAAAAGTCAACTGGTGCGCATAGCGTGTCGTGGGTGTCCCAGGGTCTGTAACCTCAAGGTTCCAGGTTCGATCCCCAGGGATGTAACGTAACATTTTTCTTCTTCAAATTACCAAGTATAAACCCAACCTATAAGTATCTGAAATTTCGACAAAAAGTAAACTGGTGCGAATAGCATGTCGTGGGTGTCCCAGGGTCTGTAACCTCAAGGTTGCAGGTTCGATCCCCAGGGATGTAACGTAACATTTTTTTTCAAGTTACCAAGTACAAACACAACCTATAAGTATCTGAAATTTCGACCAAAAGTCAACTGGTGCGCATAGCTTGTCGTGGGTGTCCCAGGGTCTGTAACCTCAAGGTTGCAGGTTCGATACCCAGGGATGTAACGTAACATTTTTCTTCTTCAAATTACCAAGTACAAACCCAACCTATAAGTATCTGAAATTTTGACCAAAAGTCAACTTGAGCGCATGGCATGTCGTGGGTGTCCCAGGGTCTGTAACCTCAAGGTTGCAGGTTCGATCCCCAGGGATGTAACGTAACATTTTTTTTCAAGTTACCAAGTACAAACACAACCTATAAGTATCTGAAATTTCGACCAAAAGTCAACTGGTGCGCATAGCTTGTCGTGGGTGTCCCAGGGTCTGTAACCTCAAGGTTGCAGGTTCGATACCCAGGGATGTAACGTAACAATTGTTCTTCTTCAAGTTACCAAGTACAAACCCAACCCATAAGTATCTGAAATTTCGACCAAAAGTCAACTGGTGCGCATGGCGTGTCGTAGGTGTCCCAGGGTCTGTAACCACAAGGTTGCAGGTTCGATCCCCGGCGAAGTAACAGAATATTTTTCTTCTTCAAATTACCAAGTATAAACCCAACCTATAAGTATCTGAAATTTCGACCAAAAGTCAACTGGTGCGCATGGCGTGTCGTAGGTGTCCCAGGGTCTGTAACCACAAGGTTGCAGGTTCGATCCCCGGCGATGTAACAGAACATTTTCCTTTTTCAAATTACCAAGTACCAACCCAACCTATAAGTATTTGAAGTTTGAACGAAAAATCAACTGGTGCGCATGGCGTGTCGTGGGTGTCCCATGGTCTGTAACCTCAAGGTTGCAGGTTCGATCCTCAGGGATGTAACAGAACATTTTTCTTCTTCAAATTACCAAGTACAAACCCAACCTGTAAGTATCTGAAATTTCGACCAAAAGTCAACTTGAGCGCATGGCGTGTCGTAGGTGTCCCAGGGTCTGTAACCACAAGGTTGCAGGTTCGATCCCCGGCGATGTAACAGAAACTTTTTCTTCTTCAGATTATCAAGTACAAACCCAACCTATAAGTATCTGAAATTTCGACCAAAAGTCAACTAGTGCGCATGGCGTGTCGTAGGTGTCCTAGGGTCTGTAACCACAAGGTTGCAGGTTCGATCCCCGGCGATGTAACAGAAAAATTTTCTTCTTCAAATTACCAAGTACAAACCCAACCTATAAGTATCTGAAATTTCGACCAAAAGTCAACTAGTGCGCATAGCGTGTTGTGGGTGTCCTAGGGTCTGTAACAACAAGGTTCCAGGTTCGATCCCCAGGGATGTAACTTAACATTTTTCTTCTTCAGATTATCAAGTACAAACCCAACCTATAAGTATCTGAAATTTCGACCAAAAGTCAACTAGTGCGCATGGCGTGTCGTAGGTGTCCCAGGGTCTGTAACCTCAAGGTTGCAGGTTCGATCCCCGGCGATGTAACAGAAAATTTTTCTTCTTCAGATTATCAAGTACAAACCCAACCTATAAGTATCTGAAATTTCAACAAAAAGTCAACTGGTGCGCATAGCGTGTCGTGGGTGTCCCAGGGTCTGTAAACTCAAGGTTGCAGGTTCGATCCCCGGCGATGTAACAGAACATTTTTCTTCTTCAAATTACCAAGTACAGCCCAACCTATAAGTATCTGAAATTTCGACCAAAACTCAACTGGTGCGCATAGCGTGTCGTGGGTGTCCCAGGGTCTGTAACCTCAAGGTTCCAGGTTCGATCCCCAGGGAAGTCGAGTCTTGAATTTAATGTTTTTAATTCTATTATTAAGGTAACCGAAGGTTTAAATAGATTGGTTTTTGAGGGGTGGGTGGGGGGGACTCATGAGGCTAGAGGTTCAGTGGCTCGACTGGGAACCTCAAGGCCGAGGGTTCGATCCCGGGTGGATGCAGAATCCCCGCCCTCCCCCGAAGCCCCGACCACCCCCGAAGCCCCGACCACCCCCGAAACCCCGACCTCCCCCGAAACCCCGACCTCCCCCGAAACCCCGACCTCCCCCGAAACCCCGACCTCCCCCGAAACCCCGACCACCCCCGAAACCCCGACCACCCCCGAAACCCCGACCTCCCCCGAAACCCCGACCTCCCCCGAAACCCCGACCTCCCCCGAAACCCCGACCTCCCCCGAAACCCCGACCTCCCCCGAAACCCCGACCACCCCCGAAACCCCGACCACCCCCGAAACCCCGACCACCCCCGAAACCCCGACCTCCCCCGAAACCCCGACCACCCCCGAAACCCCGACCTCCCCCGAAACCCCGACCACCCCCGAAACCCCGACCACCCCCGAAACCCCGACCACCCCCGAAACCCCGACCTCCCCCGAAACCCCGACCTCCCCCGAAACCCCGACCACCCCCGAAACCCCGACCACCCCCGAAACCCCGACCTCCCCCGAAACCCCGACCACCCCCGAAACCCCGACCACCCCCGAAACCCCGACCACCCCCGAAACCCCGACCACCCCCGAAACCCCGACCACCCCCGAAACCCCGACCACCCCCGAAACCACCAACCTGTGGCGCCCCCTCTACCCCACTAGATAAAATAAAATGGAATTTTACCCTTTTTAAGACAGATTAGATGTATAAAAAAAAGGTAAAAGGCATTATTTATTTAATTTGAAACTCGAACAAGGCCCCTGACATCGCCAGGACTCGAACTCGGGTCACCAAGTTAGAATTCAGAGAGTGTATCCGCTACACCAACTCATCCTTCTTACTTAAAAAACTTGGAACTAATATATAAAGCATCGTATTGAAAGTTAACAGAAAATATATAAGTACAAACAAAACAAGGTCCCTGACATCGCCAGGACTCGAACTCGGGTCACCAAGTTAGAATTCAGAGAGTGTATCCGCTACACCAACTCATCCTTCTTACTTAAAAAACTTGGAACTAATATATAAAGCATCGTATTGAAAGTTAACTGAAAATAATTATATAAGTACAAACAATATATAAGTACAAAAACTGCTATCTACAGTATGTCAACAGTTCCAAATACAAGTGGGAATGAAGTTTCAAATACAAAATTTACCATCGTGATTTCTAAAGTGAAATTGACATGTTTTCTAAAGTCCCCACTTTGTGGGTACCACAAAAAAATGAACGAATTTAGCCAAACACGAGCAGAATGTGTATTAAAATGTTATGGCAATGAATATCCTCTCGGTGGGATGGAATTACAGGGAACTTAGCCAATCGTTTGGATCTGAATGTCCGAAATACTAAAAGTGACATTGTAAATAAAACATAATTTATATCATAACTTATTTTTTGTCATTCTTCCGCTCAGCCTCGGTAGTTTGACAAAATTAAGTCCAGTGGGAACACGGCTTAAGGTTGTTATTTTTTTTTTTAGATTAAATGTTGAATGTGGGTCAAGTTAAATTAACAAGCCGTTTGCAACATTTATATAATTCCACAAAAAAATCGTTGCTAAGAATACCGATGGCAATCCCAGAAGATCATAAATAATTCCTTTCCTGACAACTACCGACAAAGCACCACTGACCAAATCAAAGTTGTTTCTTCTGGGTTTCTTCATGGTTTAATCAAAGGTCGAAAATGTCTGTTGTAAACATACATATTATTTACATGAATATTCATTAGGTCCAAATGGCTCCATGCTTGGTGTCTGAACAAAAAAATTCTAGGCCCTTTAACAAAAACCTGCATCAGTGTCCGACCAAGTCTCATTCCCTATCATGCTTGAGGTTGAAGGATATACTTTGTACTTGAAAAAAGTTTATTAATCCATTTGTGTTCATCTCCCTCCTGTTCTCCCTTTGTTCTTCCCTTCTAACCTTCCTCCTTTGATCCCTTCCCTGTTTCCTATACTTCCCGTTGATCTCACCCTGGTCTGCCTACCAGCTTTCATCCTTTGATCCCTTCCCTACAGCTTGCCCTTCCCTTTGATCTCATCCTGGTCTGTTAACCAGCTTTCCTCCTCTGATCCCTCCCCTACTGCTTGCCGTTCCCTTTCTTCTCACCCTGGTCTGTCTATACCAGCTTTCCTCCTCTGATTCCTTCCCTACTGCTTGCCCCCGTACGCAAAACCAGAGATCTCGGGTTCAAATCCTGGTCCCTTCCAAAGCATAAAGGTTTGCTTCCTTGTTCAAAACAGAGTATCTGCAATTGAGATTATAGCTGATGAAACAGGCATGAGATGTGAAGCCAAAGCCATATGTGAAGTCTGAAGCCATACACATATGCATTGACTACGGCTTAAAAGTGTACAGGAGCCTATGGAAGCGGCTAAGCAATGGCTGTATCCAACTCCCATAGATTCCAGTGCTATCCCCAGCCGCAGACAACGAATTTGGACAGGGCTCAGACCCTCAGGTTTTTGTCAAAAAAGCGTGGCAACAAATAAAAAAAAGGACATTGCCATGGCAATTTGTGAACACTGAATGATAAACAAGGTAGGATGTAGTAACAATTTGTCCATAAATTAAAGCAAAATAATAATACAGCCTAGGGACAATTTGAAATGGCTGCTTGATCAGCTTGGAAAGTTGCTCAGAGCAAAAAGCCTCCCTCTTTTTCACATGAATGTGTCCCTACTCCTTGGGAGTGGCTTAGCACGGTATAATAATTGTAAGCCAAATACACTTCTGCTTAGCAGACTTCCCAGGTCAACCATCTCTTTGGAAAAAGACTCAAAATCTCAAAATCAATTAGTAAAGGTATTAGTTGTCAACGTTCAATCCAACAAAATGAAAAATAAAATAAAAACATTATGGAAAGGACTTTTTAAGCCTAACCATTTGAGACCCGTTCCAGGTAAAGGTGATATAAGTTGTAAAAAATAAAAATCAAGTTATAGACATGACTGGCAAGCCCACATTGTAAGCTTTCTTTTGGTATATAACAGAGCTCTATTCATTCCTGTAGTTATGGCATATCTGCATATTAATTAGGTCCAAGGAGTTAAAATTACAAAAGGTGAGGGAACAGGCTTTGAAAAATCTGACTCTGCTGTGAGGTGTAGGCACATAGATATCCCTTAGTAACCAATATGTCCCTATGTCATAACCACGTTCAGTTTTGTGAATAAAAGTATTCATAAGCATTGAAGATATGATTTCAGAAGGGGGAAAAAAAAAATCAAAATTTTACGGAAAATTCAAACCGCTCAACATTGAGTGGGCCATTGCGTGCAAATGTGTAGCGCGACTTATATCACCTCTTCCTGGAGCAGGTCACATTTGAGAAAGACGGAAAAGTGCATAAGCTTACATAACAATAACCAGTGCTAACAGTACCGATGAAGTATGTTAGATAAGACTTGAAGGTTTGCAAGGTGGAGGTAGGAGCTTTGCGGTGACACCATGTCAGACATTCTCTTCTGTGGAGTGAGAGGCTCTGAAAAGAGCCGGTAACTCAACCGGCAGTGTTGTACTCTGCCCAGGCACATGGTGTCACCAAAAAACGTCCACTTGAAGTAGTTGTGGCTAATCATATTACATCTACATGTACAGGGGGGGGGTAGTTGGTGCTTCCAAAGCTTGTGCACTCTTCCCAAGTGGGTAGTACAAGTATCGAAGTGCTAACCATCAGTTGGTATAATTCATTCATTGTTTTTATCAAAGCAGGAGTTAAGTTCCCCAAAGAATTTATTCAAAGTTGTGGTGTTGTGGTGTGCAGAGACCGACTTGAATCATTTTCAAGTTGTATTTTTTGGTCAAACTTTAGCCATGATAATAAAAAGGAACTGGACACTTTGATACCTTTCCCTGAAACAAGAGAATCTCAAATTTGACCAATCAAAGTAAAGTGGATGGATAGTACGAGTCTCCTGATTGGCTGAATTCAATACTAAATGTATAAAATATGGTCCAATTGGTCACTTCAGCATGTACTCCAGGCATCAAACAAAGCCAGGTTTTTGTTTTCTTTAAATATAAATAAATGAAAGAACTTAGGTCCTATTCATAAAATGATGTGAACAACTACTTCTCAACAAAAAGGTATGAATAAGTAAAACATAAAAATGATAATGTGGATTGTGGAGCTTCATTTTCGGCATATAAACTCATCGACATATTAGAAAAAAAATAAGCCATTAAACCCAAAATTTGAAAGTATCTGTTTTGTTAGAAATATACATGTAATTCATTACACAACTGGCGCATAATATAATAATTATTTTATTTACAAAAACCAAAAGTATAGACAATCCCTTGTGTACATAGACAAGGGGGGGAAAAGACAAGAGCAAGTTGTCAAAGTTTGATACACCTAAGTCGTGTTTCATATTGGCCAAAACCGTTTCGGATTTTTTTTTTTGATTTTTTTTTTTATAATTATTTACAAAATAATTTGCAACAGGCCCAAAACAAGCCAAATGAATCACCTTATGTCCTGTCTATAGCCCCCTCTTCTCTAGAAAAAGGTGTCAGTTAAATTTTCATATCAAATTTCGTTTAAACTGAACGCCCTTCTTAAAGTATCTTACAAATCGTCTGTTGCACCACTACGTGACCCATTTGGATTGCTTTGACAAAAATTAGCTTTTAGTTTATTTTTCTGTTTCAAATACAGTGTATAAAAATCAAATGATGTTTAGGGTCTTGTTTATCTCTTAATCTTATAAATAACTGGCTTATACATTGCGAGCGCAATACATCAATCCAGTAGGCCACGCCCCTTGACAAAATGACCAATCACAACGCGCGATTTAAGGTCCGACAAATTGCCTCCATTTTGTCCGACATACCGTTTTTAATTTTGTAGATTACTACACACTTTTTGTTGTGTTTACTTTTGTTGTTATGTACCAGGCAATTCCTTAGCAAACCAGAGTTCTATCCTTAACCATGGTCAAGCGGTGTTTACATTTTCATTGGTAATTCTGACTCTCGATACCCTGGCAAGAGAGGAAATGTACATTTTTTGGCCTTTTCCCAAAACCAAAGTCCAACGGAGAGAAGTAGCTTTCGGTGGTTGCAGGCGTTCAGTGGATGCACGCGGCGTGTGCATGTGCGCGGATGCTTGGCCACGATTGCTATGGTGGGCATAGCCTACTGGATCGGTGTATTCCGAGAGTGTTTATCTCAAAATACTGATAATGGATAGGTCACTTTGTGTGATGGGCGCTTTCTGCGCTGGCATCCTCTTGTCTCCTGAACGGCAGATATAAGAACTCAGCTTCGACCAAGTTTTTGCACCAGATTTTTGTCCTTTTTCTCTCTCTCTCGATTTTTTCCCAACAGTCGCCGGCTGCAATGTGCTTTGGAATTCTTGCCTGGTCATCGTCCTTGTGCGAAAGATGTGCCAACGAATTTGTCCGTTACAGAGTTGGAAAAAGAAAAACCCCTAAGTAACCGTTGGTCTTTTCAATGGCAAGTTAGCAGTGGACAGATGGCTTCTGTGTCGGTCGTTGTCGGCTTGGAGCGGAAGATTTGTTGATGCCCGTTGAGGAAACGATCTTGAAGTCTACAATGGTGTGTGTGGTGTGTACCATGTGCACTGTGGTGTCCGTGCATCTTGCAGTGAGGTGCCGTTTGTCATCCCCTCTCCCCCCCTCTAAAAAAAAAAAGTGGGGGAGGAGAACAAGGGATCCTTTGTGAGGTTGCCTTGATAGTGTTTTTTTTTCCCCTCGAGGTGTGCTGATGATAGCATCTCAGCGTCTGCTCAGGTTTCTACTCTCCGAGTGCCTGGTACCCTGCACCGTGGCGTGATTGGCCGGGGTGCCCGGGTGGGGCTGGTGACCGGTGTGGGCTCCCCCCGACTGGTGGGCCGGGTGGCCTCCGGGCTGGCTGGCGGCGTGGCCTCCGGCCTGGCCGCTGGGGCCGGCCCCGCACTTGTTCTTGAGTGTGGTCCAGTCGAAGGTGTAGTCGTACTGGTGGTTCAGCGTGCGGAACAGGATGCGGAACAGCTGCCGCAGGTACATGTAGTCCACGGCCTCGTCAAAGTGCAGACCGCGGGCGTAGTTCAGGTACATGGCAAACTCGGCCGGAAAGTTCTGCGCGGGGCCCCCAAGTCGTACGAAGGATGGGAGAGACAAGGGAAGGAAAGTCTGTCACCACAAGCAAAACTTTTAGTATTACACACCAGCTCTCTCCTTCCCCCTCTGTCTGTCAAACTAACAGTATTACACACCAGCTCTCTTCTTACTCCTCTGGCTTTCATCCATGCCCCTGTTACAAGGTTACTCCCCCATTCCTATTTGTTTTTGTCACTGTCACTCTGCCTTTGAGAAAGGTCCTGCTAGGATCGAAAGGTCGGGCCCTCCTAATTTTCGACTGATGTTGGTGCTCAAGCAGCTCTGTGAAATTGGCCCCCCTGATTTCAAAGATGAGAGTCCGATGGAAGGGTCGTGTTACCGGCTTGCCGGGATCTCACCTTGCACAGTAGCTCGACCGGAGTGGACATCTTCTTCTCGCTGATCTTCTCGTATTTCTGCTTCTTGGTGGCAGCCTTCAAGCCTTGCCAGGGCAGGCTGGTTCTGTTGAAGTACATCAGCACGTAACCCAGCGACTCCATGTCGTCACGCCGGCTGCACAGAAAAGCAACCCACAAAAAATGTGGCAAACCCGGGGACGTAAGTGACCGACAAAGTCCTTTCCTGAAAATCACTGAAGGCCAATAAATTGTGCGACTGCGAGATGAGATGAGCCAAGTTTACCGGTTCGAGAGATGCGATTGTGAGTAGAAGATTAACAGCAGGGGTGCAGACACCCTTCAGTTTTTAGGATTTTAACAGATAAAAATTAGCAGTTTTAGATACCTGTTTGACAAAAAAAAAACGATTAAAAAAAATATCACGTCATTTCCAGAAATCCGGAAATTTCCGGAAGTCTTACATTCCTGCAAACTGTTTATTGACTTTACAAAAAATGTAAAGCTCAAAAATACAGAGTGCCTTACATTTTGATCCAAGCAGGACTTTTCTCAAAGGCAGAAAAGTTCTCAATGGCAGACATGTCAGGTCTCTAAATTTTTTTGAAACCAGTGTATCAAAAAAACAAAATAGGAATAGTATTTTCGGTCCCTGGGATCGTAATCACAGTAACCATGGACGGACTACAGGCTGGCGCGAACTCCTTGACCAAAGGATAAGGCCAAGGTATGGTAGAAATCTGGTTGATGGCGGTTTTAATGCGCCTGGAGTTTCCAATGACAAGACGCCACTTTAAAAGGAAGGCTAGCTACACCTTTTGCAAAGTGTCCAATCTCCGGACATTCCAAATTTGAGCAATTACTTCCTCGTCGGGAAGTTTGTTATGGCATCGGACATTCCGTGACATTTGAGCACTCAAAAGTACATGTAGGCCGTTTTCGAGGAAAGAGGAAATTCAGAGTTCCCTTTTACAAATACCGCACCTTTTCGTCTGAAAAAGAAGGAGCTAGCATCGAATTTAATTTCCACTGCTTTTCTCCAGATATAGCCGACAGATTGAGCCAGAGCATAGGCAGGAGCTGTTTTACGTATACATTGAGTTTGACAAAGTATGGAAGCGATTCTTAGACGGGTACCCTACCTTTAAGAGACTAAGTCCCAACTTGGGGAAGGGACCACCTTAACCACTTCGCGCCGGGACCTCCGAATCCGGAGGTCAATTGGATTGCCTTTGCAACGGGGCCCTCCGAATCCGGGCACTACTATTGTCCACATTCTAAACAAAGACTCTTTTCAGCTTAGAACAAAGCAATATGAATCAGTACAAAGACCCTTTTTGACGCAAGTTGCCACATGAATTGCAAGATTAGCAGCAGTAATTGTGCAATTGTGGGACTTTTACTGTGGAGGATCGAGGGATACCGCGCTGCAGCTGAAAGCACGCGGGGGACATTGTCTTTGCATGCCACACACAGCCCAATGGTCGTCGGTCTGGCATTGGAATTCCCCCCACATTCTTTACCGTAATCTCTACGCTCGTTTGTGGCCGACCAACTCGAAGATTTGACTGCCTGGAGTGGAGGCTGGAGTCTGCGGTCAGGGATTGTCAGCAGCGTACAGCCGTACACGCACGCACACGCACACGTCCGTTACGGTCCATTGACTGACGATGCACAAAGGGCCCTTTTTCGAACGGATAATCTCTTGACAAAAGCCACAACGACGTCCGAATTGTGCCAGGTTTTACTCTCTTGTACCCATAGTATACCCTTATCGATTTATTTCACAGAAATATATTGTTCCGATTGTTTTAGCAAGATTTGAAAATGATGCATTGTTCAAAAACCCCCGTATGGCAGTCATCGGTGCTGAAAAAAACCCCGGCGCGAAGTGGTTAAGAGTCCAGTCTTTCTCATCTCTTCAGAGGCATTTATGAATTAAAGAAGAATGAAACCCAGAGAAAATAGTTGGCTTATCTCTTTGGTTGATAAAACCAACCTACAATTACCCATGTGCAACTCACCTACGAGTTTCATAAAGAGGGAAAAATCATGGAATTCGGTGGTCGAATTCGCGTTCCCTGTACCCGCCATGTTTTCGAAATTCCCGGCAGGTCACTGCGGGGGGTATGACATAATGACGGGCTACCCCCGCATGGGCCAGGACGGACGTATCCCTACAAGTAACATGTGTGTACACAACACAATACTGCGTGCAGTTTGTATACACTCGCGAGCATGAACGATAGTGTACTGCCAGGCTTTTGGTTGTAACAATGCCAGCGGAAAAAAAGCTAGGGAAATCTGTCCATGCAGTTCCTAACAAGGCCAAGAGATCTGAGTTGTTTGGGAAGTGGGCTGCGGCCATAAAAGTAGAAACATTTCTCAATGTCGGCTACAAATATAGTCGAAATGACGTGATTTGTAGCGATCACTTCACGGAGGAGTTGGGATCGAGGTTGACTTGCGGGCCAAACTCACCGGCTCGAAGCCGAGAAATATACTGAAAGAACATGCCGTTCCCTCAGTATTTTCACATCGACCAGCGGTGGCATCACGTTCATCGACAGCTTCACGAATTGCCGCATTGGAATCCAGAAAGCTGAGTTAATTTTGATGTTTTTCCTGTATGATACGATCGACTTTTGATGTATGTTTTCGTTTCGGTCCTAGCGTGATTTTTCTCACATGCACGTTCTGCCTAGTCTTTCTCGCAGACCGCTTATCTGTAACTCATGGAGGGTAAACTCCATGGATATACATGTATTGTACCAATTACCATGGAGGAAGAAGGGGGGATATACGTACCGTGCCGTATTTTTATTTGTGCTGCAACAAGAACATGGAGCTAGGCCTAATTTACACGTTATTGGAACGTGACTCCAGTCGCCCACACTGTTTATTCCCTGGTCGCTGACCGCAACTCCTGTCACCCAGCACTATTGTGTGCATAGCATACGCTGGGAAGTGCATGACCCCTGACCCCCACTAAGCTCCACACAGCTTCGCTAACGTGTACAACTGAAATCTCTCCAAAACATCGACCATCTCTTGAATCATTTCTCGTATTTTCCTATTAAAATTACGCGAGCTGAAACAAAAGCCGGACACAGTGGGCTCCCAGTCATAGTTGTCGGACCTTTATTAAACTCAGCCCCTGGTGTATAAGTTATTTTAGGCCTACTTGTTTAGCTGTTATAACAGGGCGCCATTCGGCGAAGATCAAGAAAACAGAGAACCAAAATTGCGCAGCGTTTATTTTGTTACAGATACCAACGTAATGTACACGTGTACAGTAGTACATTACAAGTAGGACAACGTGTACATTGTACACGTGTACAGTACAGTAGTAGTGTGTACACGTACATGTACTGTACATTACATGTAGTACACAACGTGTACATTGTACGTGCACTGTACATGTACATGTACAGTCCGTGTATCGTATGCAATCAGGAAGCCGTGAAAGTGTTTGTAGATCAAGACTATACGCAATCCCCAAGAATAATTCAAATAATGACCAAAGCGAAAAACAATAAATCTGCAAAGGATTATAAGATTATTTTCTCACACATTGAGGTATAATTCTTTTTTTAAATGTTGATTAATATTTGTAGTTTAAATTAAAATGATTGAACAAGCCTAACTGACCAATCAGACAGGGTCGTCTCCGCCGTGATGTCATACCCCCGCAGTGACCTTCCGGGAATTTCGAAAGCATGGCGGGTTGAGGGAACGCGAATTCGACCACCGAATTCCATGATTTTTCCCTCTTTATGAAACTCGTAGGTGAGTTGCACATGGGTAATTGTAGGTTGGTTTTATCAACCAAAGAGATAAGCCAACTATTTTCTCTGGGTTTCATTCTTCTTTAAAGACTTAAGCCCCAGCCTAGGCGTCAGTTTTATCTTTCTCATCCGTTTTCATGACCCACATACGAAAAAAGTTTGTGTGTGTGTGTGTGTGTGTGTGTGTCTTGTTTCAAGGCCAATGCTATTAACTTGACAGGCCACCAAAGCTTCAAAATTCTGCGACAGACCACAACCTGTGGTCATCAGCTTTTCCTAGACCCGGGCCCCAAGCCTAAGGCGCCAGAGATCCAAAGCGTTCCTGGAGGGCCCGCGAACCTCCGGGAAACCCTAACCCTGCTGACTCCAACAGAAGCCAACAAATTTTGGGGCCTGTTGTTCTCTGTTGGGTTCAGCAGTGTACAGTACTAAAAAAAAAACTGTGTTGAGGATTGTTGGGGTCAGCATGGTTGTCTGGCCTGGCAGCCACACAATGAAGATAGTCAACAAAATCTATAAAAAAAGCCCCAAAACAAAGGGCTTAAAGGGAAAGACCCCAAAGAAAAGGCCCAAGAGAAAAGGCTCAAGAGAAAAGGCACAAAAGAAAAGTCCCAAAAGAAAAGGCCTAACAATTGTCTGTTACTTGAGTGTTAGTCTTTGTTGGGATCAACACTGTACAATACAGTTGGATTTTGTTGGGCCTGGCATTGTATGCAAAGTTACGGCAATATTACCATCATTGCAGGACCCTGCTGAACCCAACAGTATCCACTGTTGGGTACTGTTGGGATCAGCAGGCTTCACACTTTCATGCTTGTTGGATACTGTTGGGATCAGCAGAATAAAGCTAGGCTAACAGTGAGGGGGATAGGGTACCCCCTGGCACACGGTACACGGGCACCCTGGAACGAAGGAAAAAGAAAGAAAAAGGAACAGCGCCCTCACCTCTGCTCAATTCCGAGATGGGCGTTGATGCTTGCATATCTGGCCGTTCCGGTTAAGTTCTTGTCTTCCCTGTAGATGATGTGGGACTTGGTGCGGCTGTCGCGATACTTCTTGGCAAGCCCAAAGTCAATTATAAACAGCTGTCGCGACCAGGGAAGAACACAAACGGTAAGTCAGACAAACTAGGCATATTTCTCCAAGGAATATTTCTCCTGCCTATGGGAGCACTGGACAAAAAAGTGTCTGAGCGGAGACTCTCAAGCAACCAGCCCATGCACATCAAGGCGGGGTAGTCCAATTCTAAGTTCACATCTAGAATGCGGGGCAACAACAAAAGGCGACTATAAAGAATGTTTAAAGGAGCTACCTGCCTAGCTAGGTTCGCTGGGCATGTTGCGCAATACAAAACAAAAGAATTCTGTTCTGGACTGAACCGAATGAGGGCGTTCTGCGCGGCTGCTTACGGACACGTCGTAACGCATGTATAATGGTGAAAAATACACTGTATGGACTGCGAAGGGACCAGGTGACCTAACTGCATCGACGGGTCACACCTGCAAAACAATAACAATTACCATCCCTGTTTATAAGTCTCCCTACATGGGCCACCTTTAAGGAAACAGCCACCATTTGAACACAATTGATTTTTGTAAACTACTTTTTGGCCTGTGTGGATGTTGGCACAAAAAAAACAAAAAAAACAAAAAATTAAATTGCGCTTCAAATCGAGATAATTTTCACAGACAACCCTACTGTCTACTGCGCAACCCGTAAGTTCAAACCCTCTTGACACCTCTTGCTCTTTGAGTAAGATGCCTCAACGGCACGTGCCCGCTCCGTACCTGGTTGCAGTGTTTGCCGATGCCCATGAGGAAATTATCCGGCTTGATATCGCGATGGATGAAGTTCTTGGTGTGGACAAACTCGATGCGGCTTATCATCTGCAAAGGAAGTGTAAAAAGATAGCACTATCAGTCTAACCAATGGATAACAATGACTCGTGGATAACAACTTCATTCAATGAGGGTTTGCCCTGCTCCACATAATCAGCACTGAGTGACAAGTGCTTTGCCCAATGCCCGAATGATGAACAAATTTCAGGCAGCTCGGGCGGGATTCAAACCTGTGACTCCGGCTTTCTTGCGCAGGTGTCTTGACCACTTGACCACCGAGCTGGTCAATGTCGTGCGGCATTGAATATTGTATAGCGGCAGGTACTGCATTGCATCATAGATGTAACATGATGTTTGCGTAGAGGAGAATGTAATTCAATCAGGCTTTGCCCGGCTCGATGTGATGAGCACTGAGTGCCCAGTGCTTTAACCACTGGGCAGTCAGCTAACCAATGCTTTCATGAGGGGGTAAATTGTAACTTTGGACGGGAACAAGGTTAACATCAAAACCCATTGCTTTCATGAGGGGACAAATGTCACTTTGGGCGGGAACAAGGTTGACATCAAAGCCCACTGCTTTCACGAGGGGACAAATGTAACTTTGGACGGGAACAAGGTTAACATCAAAACCCACTGCTTTCACGAGGGGGCATGTAACTTTGGACGGGAACAAGGTTGACATCAAAGCCCACTGCTTTCACGAGGGGGCATGTAACTTTGAATGAGAACAAGGTTAACATCAAAACCCATTGCTTTCATGATGGGACAAATGTCACTTTGGGCGGGAACAAGGTTGACATCAAAGCCCACTGCTTTCACGAGGGGGCATGTAACTTTGAATGAGAACAAGGTTGACATCAAAGCCCACTGCTTTCATGATGGGACAAATGTAACTTTGGACGGGAACAAGGTTGACATCAAAGCCCACTGCCTTCACGAGGGGGGCATGTAACTTTGAATGAGAACAAGGTTAACATCAAAGCCCACTGCTATTATGAGGGGGCAATGTAACTTTGGACGGGAACAAGGTTGACATCCAAGCCCACTGTTTTCATGAGGGGGCAAATGTAACTTTGGACGGGAACAAGGTTGACATCAAAGCCAACTGCTTTCACGAGGGGGGTATGTAACTTTGAATGAGAACAAGGTTGACATCAAGCCCACTGCTATTATGAGGGGGCAATGTAACTTTGCATAGGAATATTGGGAACGAGGTTGACATGAAAGCCGTCTGCTCACCTGGTCGGCCAGCATGAGAACCGTCTTCATGGAGAACTTTCGATTGCAGAAGTTGAAGAGGTCTTCCAGGCTGGGCCCAAGGAGGTCCATGACGAGCACATTGTAGTCCTTCTCGCTGCCGAACCAACTGAAAAAGAGACAAAGTCAATCCAAGACCAATGCTGACCGTTAACAACTTAACAGACTGGCACGGCCTGAGTTGCCGAGCTCAAACTGCCAAACATTCAGAGAGGCTATCTTTGCGATCAGACAGAGCCATTCTCAAAGGCAAAGGGCAGGAAACTGCAAAGCATAACAAATAAAATTGACCAGCAGGTGTACAAAATATTCAGAATGAGGCACCAATGATAAAGAAAATTCATAATTTCCACATTTTTTTTAGGTTACTGAAGATACAGTTAGTCACTTTCCCCACTCATAATCTCAAATGTTTGTATAGCACATGTAAGGAATTTTATATCAATTACCAGGGTATTACTATTTCTATTATTTCATAAGTTTTCAACAGCCTAGATTATGTGCAGTTGTCAGCTGTATGTATACACGTTACCATTCGTGTACCAAGCATTTAATAAGCACTTAGTACACACACTACACATGTACATGTAATGTTAATGTAAATGTACAGTACATGTGGTGTGTACTTACAGTGTATATGAACAAATAGACCAGGCACTGGTGTACATACATGTACATGGTACATGTATATTGTAAAGTATGCACTGTACATCTACATGTACTACACTACACTACATGTATGAAGCTTGTGTACACATGTGTACTGTACCAGTGTACAGTACATGTGTGAGTGTGCCAAAAACCAAATTGGTGATTCATACTGAAAGGATTAATTGATTTGCAAGTTTCCCTTACAACTCAGCATCTACTACACGTATGCTGACAACCACCATGGCAACAGGCCAACATTGTATGCAGTTCCAGTTTCATGTAAATTGTACAGTGTAGAACAGTACATGATGTTGGTACAACCATGTACGGTACGCTACAGTATGTGAGGATACACGTACATGTACATGTACATACTCCAACTCCAAGTACTGTAGTGTAATCTACATTGTGACAATGTATGGACTCTCATGGTTGGCTCTAGAGTTACATGTACACGTACTGGTACTGTACAAGCTGTACATGTACAGTACATGTACATGTAAATGTACGTGTACAGTATGTGTACGTAATACGTACGTACACACATGCATACGTGTACAAATCCATCAGGCAGTCACAGAAGCTACACACCTGTACATGACACGTACAGTAAACACGTACACATGTACAGAACATAATGTACACGTGTACACATGTACACGTGTACATTGTAACATCAACATGCACTTTTACTCAATGAATTTCAAGTCCAAAGGACCATGAACTCTGACACAAAGAGTGTCAGTGCCCACTGCCTTGTATTGTACAGACTGTACCCCTGGCTACCTGCACATTCCTGCTGTGACATTGCACGGAAAGCAGTCTATAGGATTATTATGGGCGGTTACCTTCTACACACAAAAGACTTTCTAAAGGGGAAGTTCACAGACAGTACACACAAAAACTAACGAACGAAAACCAAGTCAACTGTACATGTACTGTACTGTACATGTCCATCTGCATGATCCTGACTTTGCATAGTGTGCATACTGGGTACAAGAGCAGTACCTGTGTAGAGACTCTGGAGAGTACTATTACTATTAGTGATACTGTGTAATAATGTATGTTATGTACACTGTACATGTAGTCATGTACCTATAGATACGTACAAGTACATGTACATGTTCAATTTGCTAATGAATGTACCAATTAGTATGTTCATGTAAATGTACCGGTACATGCACATGTACACATACTGTACGAACAATGTGCACGTGTACATGAACATGTACCGGTACATGTAAATGAATCTGTATCCTTGTGGAGTCTAGACATGGCTTTGTTATTAATATTATGCACTAACACAACCGAGTGAGAAACAATGTTTTCAAAATGTTCCTGCTTCAACGCCATTCACTTTCCCGGGTAGAAATTTGAACTGTACATGTACATGTACAGTATCCTTATATAAAATACCGGGTAACGGTGTACAATGTACTTCCTTTTACGAAAGTTTTTTTACCCATCAAAAAGTCCAATTTTTTATTTATTTCCAAAACAGTTGAGTGAACGTTGAGACCTGTAGAATTTCCCTGTCTGCCTGTGGAGACATACAGGTATTCAACCTACATGTACATGTACATGTACCTGGTATTGTCCTTGGTCTCCACAAGGCAATAGAACAATACACGTGTGTACCAGTACCTGCCCAGTATACAAATACCGGTATCAGTAAAAAATTCAACAAGGGTACGCAACTACACACATCACACTGCAACTTCAAAGTCACGTACATCTGTCTCGTAAATTTAATTTGGCACTTGGCAGGCACATGCACACTGCAAAGTATGCACATGCACATATATACATGTAGCACACATGGTGCATATGCAGATATCAAGTTATCAACAGATGACTACACATGACCTCCAAAAATGTACCAAACAGTATTTGGTAAACTTCATTTCGCTGTCATCTGTACGTATTAAAGCACTATGAAGTGCAACACCTTATCACGCCTTCCCTGACAACGCCTGACATGGTCGACTAAGCACTCGGCATAAACGCCCTTTGACTACACCAGTCCGTGAAACTGAAAGTCGTTCCAAGCTAAAATGAATTGATCTGAAACTGAGTAAACACATGTACGGCTACCCGGTATGTTGTGCACCCACATCCGTGCACACTGTATACATACTGGAAAGTGTCTTGCATGTGTATCTTACTCCTAAACATGGGTCAAGGGTGACCATGCATGTACACAATACAAGCTGTTGGATCATTGAATAGACCTGTTCCCTTGCTTCATGAATAGACCAAACATCCACTTTTCCTCTTATTCTCTTCAAGGTACATGTATAGATCTTTTTTCACGTGACGTCATGCTGGATCGCCTTATTGTACAATGGCAGCGCAGTGTAAAAATCAGTTGTACCATATGGTTGTGCGCACACTTCTGTAAAAAAGCGGTCCAACATGGCGGCAGTGCTTTTGTTTGGTCCCGTGGGTGAAAAAGGTCTATAGCACACTTCATGCACATGTACACATACATGTACATCACATACCTGAGTAAATGAATTCTTAATTTTCTTATATCCAAGCTCAAAATTGTTTAAATACTGGCCTCCAATACATCATGTGAAACATACACTGTACATGTACCGGTAGGCTTTACGGGCCAATTTTACCTTGCCCTGAAGTGAATTTTTAATTTCCTCCTCCTTAACAGGTACCAGTGATCCATGCCCACAAGACTATACAGGCTTCCACCTGTGCGTTCCAACTGGGAAAATGGCGCATTGTTGAATACATGTGCATGTGATGTACGTGTACCTCCCGCGTGGCAGTCACGACTCAGTCACGGACATGACAGAAGGGCCGTTCCCACTACGAAAATAATCGCGATTTGAATCGCGATTCAAAAAGTGGGTTTTTTTTTGTCGTGTTCACACAGGCCAAATAATAGCGTCGCAAATAAACACGAGCCGATTGCGGTTAGCATGTGGTCGCGCTGCGCAAGCAGGAATGGCGGGACTCACTGACGAACGTAAACAAACCCTGTGCTGCACTTCCTGGCAGTAAGCTGCTGGCAGGAAATGCCATGCCTGCGCAATGCAACGTGGGCTTAAAAAAAAAAACGGTGCGATTTGAGCGGAGCGTTCCCACACACATCGCGTCGCAAATTAACCCGATTATTTGAAAAAAATCTCACTCTTAGTGGAGTCCGAATCGCGATTCAAATCCCACTAATAATCGCATTTATAGTGTCCCCACACGCAAAAAAAGTGGAGATTGAATCGCGATTCAAATCGCGATCCAAATAATCACGTTTATTTGGTGTAGTTGGAACGGCCCTGAAGTCACTCACGGGCACTGAAAAGTGGCCCGGTCCGAAGTGGTTAATGCCCTGAGCAATTCTACTTTCGCTCCCACTCTTAGTCTTGGGCCAACGTGGCCACACGGACGACACGGTGATGAACCCCAATGCCTGCTGTCTTGGGGTTGTTTGTTTTTCCTTCCTCTTCTCACCTTATTTTGGGGATTCCAATGCCTCCTTGTAGAATCTTGTACAGCTTGCTTTCGTATAGCAGCTGTGGATGTCTTGCTTTGTGCGATTCCAGCTTGACTGCGACCTCCTGGGAAAAAAAAGAGGAAAATGTCATCGCAGAAATGAGAAAACCATTCAATATGGACACGTAAATCAGGGCCTTGTGCTAGGCCCTTAGAGCTGTGCTTAGGATATAATTATAATCCCTTGCACACTAATTATGTGTTTCTACATGTACCGGACTACAGACCTGTACTATGGACAATTCGCATGATTGTACACTGACATGTACATGTAACCTATATTATGAGTACTTAAAACCCATGGGATACCAACAAAGCACATCCTCAATCTACCAAATCTCATATTTCATGTCTGTTAAGCAAATCTTTGGTTGCCAGTGCCTCAGACTCACCAAAAAAACAAAAAAACAAGGGAAAATCCCTGCTCTACATGTACATGTACAGGTGAAGTGTATTTACCGTATACATGTACACTGTACATGTACATGTACATGTAGTTCAATTATACATGTACCTGGCTATTGCAAGCCTACAGTTGTAGAATACTAATGTACATTGTACACAGTATATGTACACATACATGTACATTAGCCTATCAAATATTAAATTAACATTAATAATTAATCAATTATGGAATGTAGACTGGTACAGAAGTCAATTTAGGTGTCTTTTTGTAACTTTTATACAAAATTACTGTCTACATGTACTTTGAAGTACATGTACAGTACATGTACAATGTACATGTACATGTACATGTACTGGTACCGGTACAGGCATGGAAAGATCTTCACTATGAGCAAAACTGCACACTCAGAGTTTATAAACATACATTCATACATGTACAAAAATTTCATCTGTAATCTGGATTCTGGACACAGGACCAACACACGTGTATACATTGTACATACGGTACAGTAACTACATGTATACAATGTATGGACACATCCATGTAGGCCTATGCAATCACTCAAGGGCTGATCTTACATGTACATGTAAGGCAATTTACTCAATCCCGTAATGAGTTCATGGAAAACGGAGATCTACCGTATTATTTCCTTGGGGGGAAATATGCAGTTTACTGAACAGGACAGTGTACACTGTAGTATTTCCTTTGAGAAATTGGGCTGTGGATACAGAACCTACACAATGTGCAGTCTGCAGTTGTGCACAATGTACATGTACCGGGGTACATGTACGTGTACAATGTACAAATTTGTACGTATATCAAAATGACCATCCCTTGAATTCACAGCATGAAGTCTGAAGAGTGGTTATCCAATTACCTTAACAAGTTAACATGCATGTATACTGTAATTGCATGTATGATTAACAGGGTTATGTACATGTACACAGTGTAACTGTACATGTAACATGTCCACTGTCCATGTATACAACTATACAGTATACGGTACATGTAATTATTGTTATTGTGAACAGGCTGTACTGTACATGTACATGTTGTACCATGTGTACATGTAACATGTACTGTACATGTATAATTAAATAGTAGTAAGGATGACTGCATGAATCGAGCCACTGTGTAAACAATGCAATCATGCATAATGTGTGTACAGTATCATACTATTACATGTATGTGCACACATGCAGTACTACTGTACTGTACTCTGGGCTATGGGGGAAAGCAGAACTTCCTTCATGCCATGTAGTCAATGGTAGTAATTGATGGTTCCCTTTGAATCCCATGTAGTGTACAAGTACCGGGGTACAGTACATGTGTACTTATGCAGATTACCTATGTACGTGATATGGTTCATGTACATAATGTATGTGGGTAATCTGCATACTGTACATGTACATGTACATGCATGAACTTACATGTAGATGCTCTACACAGGTGCAATATTGTGCAATACATGTATGTACACACGTGTACATACACATGTACAGTACTGCACATGAATACATGTACATGTACAATAATGTACATGTACATGTATGAGTATACAGATTACAGGTACATGTACATGTACATGTACATGTAAATGTGTACATACACAAAACTAACACCAAGGTGCAGTGTTGAAACACATGTACACAATGTACATGTACATGTATACACGCATGTGCATATGTAGAGAGTACATGTATGTGTACAGGAACATGTAGACAACATGCATGTAGTACATGTACATGTACAGCGTACAATTGCACATGTACATGTACATGTAAAACATGTACATGCAATTGTTGCATGCAGACTTTACTGGTCCAAACACAGCTCAACAGCCCCTCAGACCCTCTTTCAAAGCGTTAATTGAATGGTGGAGATTAGCTCTACATGTATACATGGTTTCAAGAATGGATTTGGGTGGATGTTTGCTCCAGATGGACACATGTTGATCATGGTTGGAACCTGAACAGGGTTTGTGAAGAGACGACAAAGTTACAAATCCCAGCTGAATGGAAATGAAACTGTTTGCACAAACCCAAGTTACATGTAATTCAGGAAGTTTTACGTGTAATGT
The DNA here is from genome assembly GCA_949987565.1 of Luidia sarsii. Classification (NCBI taxonomy): domain Eukaryota; kingdom Metazoa; phylum Echinodermata; class Asteroidea; order Paxillosida; family Luidiidae; genus Luidia; species Luidia sarsii. The sequence continues at coordinate 1,670,769 of OX465112.1, forward strand.
AATGTACGTCCACTACTACAAATATACATGTAGATACTGTACAGTTGTACACTGCGGAGTGGCTTTTGCAGAATTGTGCACGCGTTGAGCCCTACGACTGTTTCCTGAACAGCAGTGCAAAGCAACATCCGGGACATCGCACCGCGTGCGCACACACTTACGCAGACCACTCCACACCCGGACCTGGCGACGTCATCCAGTTTTCAAATCCAAGATGGCCACCCCAGCTCGGCTCGTCGACCCGTTCTCGGTGAACTGCTCAAGGGGAATTTTCTCCCTTTTCCCAAATGTGAGTAAAACAAAATGACCAGTATTGGAATCTGTAATTCTCACTGAATCCTCAATGGGCGCATGGGACGGTTTCACGGGTGTTTTGGGGTGTAAATCTGGGGATTTCAGTCGGGGGTACTTTTCAAAGATCATATTCCCACATTGCATAGCCACTAACTATCCTTGGACCCTACAGTCACCCGTCCCTCAAAATTTCAAAATTTGATAAAAAAAGGTGACTTGTCGGGTCCAAGTTACTCAGACTACCTAGTAGTAGTAGTAGCACAACACAGGTAGTACAAATTACAAAGTACAATGTACTGAACGTAGGCCTACAAATACAATTAATAGTATTAGTAATATTACTAATACTAGTATTAGTAATAAATAGTATCATGGTACACTTTTCAAGCTCATCATGTCTTGACTTCTTCTAAAAAATAAAAAAAATTAACTAAACTAAAGTATGAAGTCAACCATTTCACTTTTCAGAAACCCTCCAGCCACCATCTTCTTATTCCTCCATGGACAAACTAAGATTAGGGACTACGTTTTCCTCAAGTACACTACAGGAACCAGTATGAACACTGAATAATTCTCGTCGACTTACATCTCCGTTGCCGATGTTGATCCCCAAGTAGATATCGCCGAAGGAACCGCTTCCGATCTTCCTGACGAGCCGGTACTTGCCGCCCACCACGAACTCGCTCTTGGTCGTCGATCCAGAAATGGACGTCATCGTGATCGTCGGTTGCTTCTCGAAAAAGTGACGGACGATTTCACCTGGTGACCATCTGTGGTACCGGCCCAGTGGTGACACATCCGCCGCCGAACATGAATGATTTCGGGGAACAAACAAAACAAAAATGAGCACTGGCACGGACACAAACCCTTGTTGTTTATCCACCCCACGGCTCAGTATCCATGATCTGTATGTTTGTTACCGTGTGACTGGGCTTCATCGACTTCGATACCGATTGGTTCCGAATTATCGATACCGAATACCGATACATTCGATTACCAAAAACCGCATCGATGGGTGAGGATTTTCGTACAATAACAAGGTATTCGGGATAAGTTTGATTCGCAAAACTGGTAATTTAAGAGACAAGAAACAAATAATTCTGGTTTTAAGGTTATAAGTAGCAGATTCTGCACAAATATAAGACTGACAAAAATGATGGATTGAGTGAATAACTGAAACTATTACGAATCGATAGCGAGTTAGTATCGAATATACCCATTTGAGCCCACACGTTACCCCCCGCGTTACCCCCAATGCAAACCAATAGCATTCGGTTCGTGTTACCAGCGAAGAGTTCGCCTTGAAAATAATAGATTTGTACAAGTCAAACGGTTTCTCTGTTCTCCAAACATCGATGGGGCTTCCACATCCCGTATCACATTCAAGTACCCGAACCCACAAACAGTGATCGCAAACTGCAAGTTTGAAGATCTAAGTATGTTATCATGTCCTCGTCCTGAATTTCTTAAAACTCTAAGCATGAAAAAGTCGGCGGAGCCGTCTCGTACATACGACAATACGAGGTACTGTAGCCGTACGAGACGTGTACAATACATGCACACATGTGTAAAATAATTGTGCGAACGAGGTGCGCGTACGCATACGTTTAGCTCTCCGCATCAGTAAGGGACCATTCCGCCGTTTGCATAAAATAATTTCCACGCAGTTTAAAGTGTCTTAAATGAAGTCTATTTCCGACACCATGCACACATTGAGCCTACCTGTTCGTATTTCAACTTTGTTTAAATTCACAGAAAAATGACCCATACATAATTCAGCGATTACTCATTAATTTTCAGGACAACACGTACCATCCATAAAGAGTAATGACGATTGACTAGAATTTCTAATTTCCCACGCGTTTCTTCCTGGCGTGCAGCGAGCGAGATATTCGCGTCCTCCGCACGCTTAGCGGATAGCAAGTAGCGTATGACGTCATAATTGATGACGGTACCCTTGCACTTGCCGTATCTGTTTGTTTGAGAAACCTCTCTATTGTATAAGATAATTAATACAAAAACTGTTGCAAACTGCTCACTGACTAAAATGACCTGCAATACATAGAATTTTTCCAACGTTAGAGGGCCTGACGTTTCGATCCTAGCAGGATCTTTCTCAAAGCCTTTGAGAAAGATCCTCCTGCAAGGGTCGAAAAGTCAGGCCCTCCTAACTTTTGAGATTATTCTTAAAATTTAGTGGGCCTGACGTTTCGATCCTAGCAGGACCTTTCTCTGCCTTTGAGAAAGGTCCTAGATCCTGCTAGGATCGAAACGTCGGGCCCACTAAATTAATTTTTAAGATTTGCATTTTGGTAATTTTAGTCAGTAAGCAGTTTGCATTTTTTTTTATATATCACCGTTTGAGATTATTGTTATGGTATCAAGCATGCACGAGTAAGTGCATGAAAATCCCCTTTTTACTCCCGTGGGTTTTATCGCATGAAGTATACGTACGACTAAGTATCTCGTACGTTCGACTATTACCTCGTACGGAGGATCTAGGAATGATTATCTCGTACCTACAAAAAAATAATTATCTTGTACGTACGAGATAGCTCAGCTTAAATTCGAAATTTCGGAGGACGTGAGACGTCTGGAGACCAGGTAGAGGACGGGAACCAGCCTACTTAAATTCTTTGATCTTGCTTGGCAGCTCTACGCCTCTGTAGAAAACAGACACATTCGTGTCGAACGTCATCAGGATAAAAATCATGAAGTGATCTGCAAGAGAAGGTGAATAGCGCCCTCTCGTGACATTTACCCCCAAATGTTAATTAGTTGTACTTGCAGTGCGGTCGCCTGTTACATTGAGCTCACATTCACGCACCTACTGAAGTGCACAGTGCATACATGTACATACATGTACTGTACATACATGTATACAATTTTTATTCTAAATCAGGATTTGATTCAGGAAATAATGAAATGCACTGCTCCCGTGACCTTTACCGCTTGCATGTAAATTGTAATGTTAGATTGTCAAATTGCTTCCTCAGTGGCTGCAGTAAATTGAAACGATGTTAAATTTTGGCAATGGGGTTAATTTGATATGCCTGGGTCATTAATTTGATATGTGGGCGACCTTCGACCCCGAATCGAAAATGGAATCACTGCGCCACCATCACAACACTAATGGTCCATGCACAGTGCACGTAAACCCACCAAAATTGGCAACCGGGTGAAATACATATAACCACTGAGATGAAAATTCCTTCCTTCAAGAAACAACAGAGACCCTTAGAACCAGAATGTACTTTTCTACTCCCTTGTCGGGGTCATTTTTATTTCACATTTATAAACAAAACTAATCCCATTCTAAATAGAAAGCCCTCATGTCTCATGAAAAACAAAAACCAAAACCCCCCCAGAGAGAATCCCTTACAAAATGAACTCTAGGCAGACTCTAGTTCTAGAAGTGACTTGGTTGGTCGTTACTTGTACAGGGCTAATGTAAGGGACTTCAGATCATGAGACTTGTCTATTTGAAGGGGGGTACGTGTGGGCTTAATCCGTCAGTATACATTATATTTACAAAAATGCAAAACGCATGCTCTTGTTGTGCAGCAATGAAACAAACAAAATCATCATCATCGACAGGACATAGAGCACACACAAAACTCACAGAAATATAACCCCATCAAAATTAATAATAGTAAAATAAAAAAACATCAAAAAGGCCTGGCAGTGAGCAAGAGACAACATTCTGTGGAAATCACAATGGCACGATTTGATCCGTTCCATCGTTTTCGTTTTCAATCAACAATATCGGTGTATCTGAAGTGTAGGAGGCATTGCGCGATAAGAAAGAAAAATTAGCTCAGTTACGACCTCCGTGGGTAGTCTGGTACCTCTGGTAGTCTGGTACCTCTGGTAGTCTGGTACCTCTGGTAGTCTGGTACCTATGGTAGTCTGGTAGAGCGGCACATACGGGGAGACATGACACAAGTACAGCACTTTCTCTCAGTCAGAGCGTGCCAGATACATAACGAGATCTTAACAAAAAACCCGAATTCTTTTTCCCGCTTGGCAAAAACTTGTGATCATCTGAAATCAAGTCACACTAATAGTACATTCCGAATCGCGATTCAAACTCCCTCAATAATTGTGATTGTTATGTCCACACACACACACCAGAAGGGCAGAGCTTGAATGACAATTTCCTCACTCTGTGTGTCAGAGTGAGCAACCCTACTTTTACGTGACTTAATCAAAATGTCTCTACACAAAAAAATGACATAAAAATAAAATAAAATCATAAATAGTTCTGGGCAGGCAGACAAAACAGACAAAGAAACAAAACAAAAACAGCCCAATTCAAGGCTTTCCTACACGACAAAAAAACCCCAGATTATCTGAAATGCTCTGCACAAGATCGGGGGAAATCACCAGTCTTCAGCCTCGAATCAAGTTCTCTCATTTTCATGTTCTGTTTTGACCGAGCAATCTTTAAGTCAATTTTAAACCATGGCGACATGATCAATCCATCAATAAATTAATAGTTGCAACAATAACAAAAAACAAATGACTAAAAAGCTATAAACACTTCTTTTTTGGTTCTGAAATAGGCAACTAAAAAAAAGAAAAAAAGTCTCCCAACTATTTATATATACATATATAATATTTGTACAGTAGTTCATCTCTGAACCCAATGACTTAAAGGAGCATAAATCATGTGGTGGAATATGATATGAAAACCTCACAGAGAGAGATTTTTTTTTAACTGCTTGGAAGTTTCCAGAAATTAAAGGTAACTTGAGAAAAAAAATTCAGAGTTCTACACTGGCACTTAACTCTGCATGTTGAATCAAGGCTGTGTATAGTTGTGGGTCGTCAACTTCACCCCCATACATGGAACAGTTCCAAGAAAAACCGTTCTTCACCAAAAATGGGAAAAAATATCAGCACTATTTTTTAGTTGGAAACACCGACGGGCAAAAAACCCCCAAAACCCACAAAAACCATCCCAGGACAAATGAAATAGTCGGTCCACTAGACAAAAGACGAGTTTTGAACCCTGTGCTGTGTAAAATAGCGTCCTTGTGAGGGAGGTGATTGCCACAACAACAACAAAATGTGCTCACCACAGGTTAAAATTACATTGAATAAGAATCGACCAATGTCGTATGTACAAGAAGTAGCTTACAGAGCATCATATCGTCAGAGGGTCAGTTGAGGGGGAGGGGGAGGGGGAAGGGGGAGTGGGGGAGGGGGAGGGGGAAGGGGGAGTGGGAGGGGTTGAGGGGGAGGGGGCAGTGGTGGTGAGTCAATCTAGTCTAGTGGTGTCCAAATCAATTCAATCTCGTGGAGGGAAATGGGACATCAGTCCAGACTCTCACTCCACTGGCGGACTTTGATGAGCAGCACCAGTTGCGCGACTCTTCGGCCGATGAAGTCGGTCCTCCCGAATGAAACGCAAGTCCAACAGTGACAGGAACCCTAACCACTGCAGCGCCTGCCCGTCCGCCCAGGGGGGAGGGGGAGGGGGAGGGGGGCACTCTTGAGGGTGGGGCAAGACTGTGGACAAAAATCTTGCCCCCAGGGGAAAGAAGCTCTCTCTCCCCGACGAGCCCCGGAAGTGTCTCGTAGAGTACAAGTACCACTGCTATTTGTTGCTTGCATTTCAAACTCTAGATAGGCGGGAGGCAGCAAGCACTGACAACTAGGTCAATGTGACTTGGGCGGTGGGGAGGGAGGGGGGGAGGAGGAGGAGGAGGGGGAGGAGGTGAGAATGAAGAAGGGAAAGAAATGTTCAACTCTCAAGCCCAATGTCTCTAATTAATAGCATACCAATGATTAATCTTTAAAACAAACAGCAATCCCAGCCTGAATGGGACAACGAATGTTCTTTTCAAGTTAACGCATTCCTTTTTTTTTTTTAAGACAGCCAGTTCATACACTGCGGGCTCTTTGCAGAGTGCAAATTAAGTTTGCCCCCCTAAAAAAAAAAAAATTCAGTTGGGGGAAAACAAAATTTCGTCCACTTAATAATAATAATAATAATAAAAAAAACATCCCCAAACCTTAAAACCAAAACAGAAGGTCACACCACATGTCCAGAGGGCACCACAACGAGACAGTGCTTTCTTATTAAAACTAGACTGAAGAAAGAAGTTAAGATGTTTTGTGAGATTACAATCAAGAACACACTCCAATCAGGTCCATGTGTCAGTGTCTATGGGTGGGTGGTTGTGTCCGGCTGGGTGGACCTCCACCCCTGCCAACCCATAAAGGATCAATCCGTGACAGGAGGGGCTGGTGAGGGGTGGAGGTTTGAAAAGCCAGCTACTAGCTCCTCCCCACCCTGACTTTCTCCAGAGTCCCTTCCCCCGCGACGTGACCCAACAGCCGCGCACCTACAATCTGGGAGAAGGACGGCAGACGGGCAGGTGAGGGGAAGGGGGGAGGGATGGGGGTAGAGGAAGGATCAAGGGGAGGGGAAGAGGGGGGGGGGGGACGGGAACCGGACGGGTCAAATCTCAACGCTTGCTCTTGCTCTTGCTCTCTGTGTGCTTGGTGCCGCCCGCTGTGCCAACGTTCCCCTGGCAGGCCACCTGCGACGTGGCCTTCTGCTTGAGCATGGTCCAGTCGAAGGTGTAGTCGTACTGGTGGTTCAGCGTGCGGAACAGGATGCGGAACAGCTGCCGCAGGTACATGTAGTCGGGCCCCTCGTCAAAGCGCAGCCCGCGTGCATAGTTGAGATACATGGCAAATTCGGCCGGAAAGCCCTGTGCATGGGCGGAATAGAAAACAAAACAAAAAACCGGTATTGAAGCAGGCGTTGTGTTGAGGGTCATTGTTGCAGACAGAGGGAGGGAGGGAGAGAGAGGGAGAGAGAGCTAGAGAGAAAGGGAGAGAGAAAGGGAGAGAGAGAGGGGATAGATAGACAGAGAGACAGACAGAGAGAGAGAGAGAGAGGAGGAGAGAGAGAGAGAGCTATAGAGAAACAGATACAATACAACTTACCTCAAGACAATTACAATAAGCCCTAAGCACATGACATCCTTTTGCATCCAATACGATCAACAGCAAGTACACTTCACACTACCACTAAAGTCCTAAACCCTTGTACAAGGATCCATGTCTGCAATCAAGCCCTGAAGATTTGTTCCATTAATTTCAATTCTAAGGCTGGATTGCTTTGCCCACCCTCCCCCAAGTCTCAATCCTCTTTGGTCTCAAAGTGAAATCCTTTAATGAGGTGAACAAGGCTTCAAACGAGGGGGCTTCGAGGAGAAGTATTTAGCAGTCGTCAGCAGTTGACGTCAGCGTCCAACCCACCTTGCAAAGAACTTCAACCGGAGTGGACATCTTCTTCTCGCTGATCTTCTCGTATTTCTGCTTCTTGGTGGCAGCCTTCAAGCCTTGCCAGGGCAGGCTGGTTCGGTTGAAGTACATCAGCACGTAACCCAGCGACTCCATGTCGTCACGCCGGCTGTATCAAAAAGATTTCCATTCTCAGTTACAAATGTTACTGCGCGGTTTCACACCTTGAAAGGACAAGTGGAAAAACGTCACAGTTTCTCTCAAAATCGGGTACAAAGAGACATGCTTCAGTGGTTTCTTGGGGGCTTTAATATGCCCAGCCTGCTGGGGCTAATTTGCATTTTTATGAATGAAGGAATGATCCATTTTCTTCAAAGGGTGGTGCAAACCGTATTACCAGGGACAATAATACAGAGTGAGTCTCGAAGACGAGGACGAAATGTAATCTGGTACACGCACTGAGTTTGTGCATTGGGCAGCACCAGCGACAGAGCAGACCCCTCATTGGACATTTCAAACCATTTCCAGCCAATGGTAATGCCTCATTACTGCGGACTCCAAATGCTCCTTGGCAGAGGGTAGACAGCACAGGTATCAGTGTCACAGGCATGCCACTCCCCTTTGCATAATGATATTAGTAGCCTGGTATGGCACAATGAGGATTGCCTTTCAAATTTGAGTTTTCAAAATGTTCCCACCTCTGCAAAGAGCACATCATTAGCTTTCTAATGATATCAGAATTATTTCCATCGTTGCCCAAATCTGAAGTTACGGTGCGAGAAATACGGCGAGGCAACAGTCACATTTCTCTTAACCGTTTTAATGTCACAGACATCTGGAAACAAGGGTTCGGCCCCAGTTTCTTGATAAAAAATGTGCTTGACAAGCCAACAAACCTTCAAAGTCGCCGACCTGGATTTCCAGGTTCTGTCAGACGGAGACAAAGCCTGAGCACAAGCCTGATCAATGGATTTGTAAAGGGCCAAAAATTCAAGGACCTCTCCGTGCGGCAAAAAGCTAGGCCGACAAAAACATTGCTTGAAGTTAATACAAAAACTGTTGCAAACTGCTCACTGACTAAAAATGACCTGCAATACATCAATCTCAAAAGGTAGAGGGCCTGACGTTTCAATCCTAGCATGAGAAAGGTCCTGCTAGGATCGCAACGTCTCTGAGAAAGGTTCTGCTAGGATCGAAACGTCAGGCCCCCTAACTTTTGAGAAAAATTTTTGCTTGCAGGCACACGGCTGTGCGGTAGTGAGGGGGGCAAGGCATAGTCTCGGGTCGGCCTTGGGTCCTACCTCTGTTCGATCCCGAGGTGGGCATTGATGCTGGCATATCTTGCGGTGCCCGTCAGGTTCTTGTCCTCGCGGTACTGGATGTGTGCCTTCGACCGCCCGTCGCGGTACTTCTTGGCAAGCCCAAAGTCGATCACAAAGAGCTGCAAATGTTGGGAGGGGGAGAGGAGGGGCGGTAAAGAGCAAGATGAGACCTGAAAGGTTGCATGGTGGGAGAACAACGGGGATTGTTTGCGGCGACACCTTGTCCGCCATCTCTTGCCAGGAGTACAGCTCTCAGGAGAGCCGGTGTCTCTATTCAAAGCCGTACTCCTCAAAATGATGAGAGAGTCAGACGACGGGGCCAAAAAACTCAGGCAACCAGTATTCCTTCAATGTGCCGGTCCCCTTCTGGCACGCCAGTTTGTCAGTCAGGAAACAGGTAGAAACAGAGAGACAGGAATAGACATACTGTATATAGAGACACAGACAGGTAGAGACAGAGACAGGTAGAGACAGAGAGACAGGTAGAAACAGGTAGAGAAAGAGAGACAGGAAGAGACAGGTACAGACAGGTACAGACAGAGAGACGGGTAGAGAGAGACACAGACAGGTAGAGACAGAGAGACGGGTAGAAACAGGTAGAGAAAGAGAGACAGGAAGAGACAGGAAGAGACAGGTAGAGACAGGTAGAGACAGAGAGACAGGTAGAAACAGGTAGAGACAGGAAGAGACAGAGAGAAAGGAAGAGACAGGTAGAGACAGGTAGAGACAGAGAGTCAGGTACCGTAGAGACAGAGAGACAGGTAGAGACAGGTAGAGACAGGTAGACACAGAGAGAAAGGTAGAGACAGAGAGACAGATAGAGACAAAGAGACAGGTACATGTAGAGACAGGTAGAGACAGGGAAAGACAGGTACAACAAGGAACAGATAGGTAAACAGGAAACAGATTAAGGCTGGCCACCATCTGAGGACAGGATGGCTCAGCAGGTACAGTGTAAGAACACTGGTACGCAAAACCAGAGGTCTCGGGTTCAAATCCCAGTCCAGTCAACGTTTTCTTTGTCATTTTTTTTTCAACTGCACGTCTGCACCTCACGTGTACATGTGTATTAACCCAAGGAGCACAGTCTATCAATAGCCCGATGGCTCAGGTGTCATCCTTCTATGCTTGCTTATAACCCAACCTTTTGGGTTCACTGCCCTTTCCATTGATTTGTTTTCACTTTAAACAAATGTTCTCTAATCCCTTTGCTTTCTGGCCAGGCCCAATAAGTTTTCTTCGGGGGGATTAACATTATCTTTTTGATGCTCCCTGTCCAAAGGGAAGATTTATATCTTTAACCTGGTGCCCTTTTGAAACCTTAAAGGTCAACTGCAATGCATTTTGGATTTATTTATTTTTTTCCAAATAATAACGTGGTGTTAGTAATAGTAAAATATATTTATGCATTTTCTTCTTCGAATCTTAAAGTGACAAAGAGTGGGAAAGAGGGTAAGAATAATAATGGAATAGTTTGGAACGGGGAGCAATGACTCTGCTCACCCGACGAAGTAAAGAACTGCGGCCTCAATTACTATGGCCATAATTTTAAAATAGCTAATTTAAAAAAAATCTTTAAATAAGCCTGAAAAACAAAAAATTACATTTGATCTGGAATAATAACGTACCAATGAACATATTTCATGGCAAATCAGGATTTTCAATTTGTTGTTCTTTTTTAGCGGGAGTACCAACGTGTGTTATATAATTTTCTACAAAACATCTCATTGGACGGGATACTCAGTGCTCTGTGTAAGCCGAAAGAGACAATCAATATCTCTGCTGTCATCAATCAACAAAGTGCAAGGTAAAAAAAAAAAAAAAAAACCACTAAAGGTTGTGTGAGGCCATGCAGCAATTGAGAAATGTCTTGCTGAAGTGCAAGACGAATCTAGCTGTCTTTCCTTCCATCGCCCGTGTATAGGTTAATGGCCGTCTTAACTCAAAAAGAAAGACATGCTGGGACACTTGCGTCAATGGCACTGAAAACGATTCAATTTAAGCTGGACTGAACTGGGATTTGAAAAAAAAAATCGTCTGTGGTTTGACGCACCGGCGCTTTTACTACTCAAGCTTTTCAGCTCTTCTAATGCCGGCCCTCCCACTCAACTATCTTTTCCTGGGCAGGGGGAGGGAGGTTACCAACGAGGAGCAACGTCTCCAACTCGCGCAAGCAGCAGTGATAGATGAAGCACACTTTTTTCTTTTTTTTTCATCATCATTTCTAAAGCATGGTTTACATGTACTGTATGATCTACACAGTAACATTCAAGCATGTTGCAAACTGCTAAAATGACCAGAATGCGTTTATCAGAAATTTGGAGGGTCTGACATTTTGACCCTAGCAGGACCTTTCTCAAAGCTATACTGCCTTTGAGAAAGGTCCTGCTAGGATCGCAATGTTAGACTCCCCTAAGTTTTAATATTGATCATGATAATATAGAGAAGTCTCGTAACCATTCTGTGAAAAAGGAATAGGCCTATCTCGGTGAACACAATGCACAGGTTAAAAGTGATGTTATTGTTATTTCGTTAGAGTTGGGGTGAGGGTGGGCTGCACTGTAATCACCTGATTGCAGTGTCTGCCGATTCCCATGAGGAAATTATCTGGCTTGATGTCCCTGTGGATGAAGTTCTTGGTGTGCACATACTCTATGCGGCTGATCATCTACAAATGACAAAAAAAAATTAAAATAAATAAAAAATAGAAAAGTGTGGCAAGTTTGAAAAGGGGAACTATATTTTCAAGCTACGATACACCATTTTGAGTCTGACTGCGCATTGCACATGCAGGAACCCTTAAGTACATATACGTTGCACTTACATGTCCATGTACAGTACACAATGTATATGACAGTGTACACAATACACATGGTACATTAACATGGAAAGCACAGTTATGGAATATAGTTCATCGACGGCCACACAGCCATAATTGACATTGACAACATTCAAAACTTAACATGCACGTACATGTAGATTGTACATGTAGGTCACTGGTCCAGTCATAATTCACACCGGCATCAAGTTTGGACGTCACACATGAACAATGTAGACACAAATCATGCGGTTTTTTTTTCCAAAGACGAATTGCAGAACTTCCATGTGCTTGCTGAAGAACCCTAATCAAAAGCAGGTCCTTGCATTCCCTGCCCCATGTGGCTCCAGACATTCCAACGTGGATTTGGTTAAGTACATACAGACAGAGTCCATCCTAAGGCCGGTATTCATGGGGGAACCAATGCTGATTCAGAGAAAAAACTTTCCGCCAAATGTCATGTACTGTAGCATTCTTGATTTCTTCTTATTTTTTTTATTTTTTTTAATTTCAAAACTGGACAAATTTCTCATCTTACCAAAAGGACCACTACGGTAGTGTCTGTGGCTGACTTTTTTGCATTCATTGTATTTTTATTGTAAAAATACAAAGTATTGCAGTGTGAACGGGTCAGTCATTTCTGACACGGGTCGGACCCGGCTCCAACCCAGAAGATTTGTTTGCAGTGTGAACAAGCCCTAGAGACGCGAAGAGGCTTATCTTTCCAATGCACGTCACTCTCTGCGTTAGATTTGTCGGTTTGAAAACGCGAGGTCACATCGCTCTCTGCCCATTGCCCGAGATGGTGGCCGCTTCTTGCTCAACATCCCAAAGAGAAAAAAAAAAGATGCGCTGGTCCCCACACATGGCAAACTCATTTGCTGCAATGTGGAATAGCCATGGCTATATGACAGCCACTGGGTCCCCCTTCACTCCACTGGCGTCAAATCAACCCCATGTACAGAACAGCTTGTGCTATCATTCTCCGTAGGACACTGCGTGATGTGGAAAATCCATTCTTAAAATAGAATCACAAAGTGCGTACGCATGTCGACTGTCGATGGGGGAGGGATACATGTACCTACGCGAGCATGCGGGGCAGCATAGATTTTCTAGCAGGACGAACAATGTTTTTCACACATCCCTGTATTGTTCCTTTGAAATCTTCAATAGGAGAAGTGGGATGTCTGCATCGCCACACACCTGATCAGCAAGCATGAGAACCGTCTTCATGGTGAACCTCCGACTGCAGAAGTTGAAGAGGTCTTCCAGGCTGGGCCCAAGAAGGTCCATGACGAGCACATTGTAGTCCTTCTCTGTGCCAAAGTATCTGTGGGGGTGGAAACAAACCGGGCAAGCAGATAGTTAACTTTGGGTATTTTTTTTATATTTTTTTAATTTTTTACAATTAATAGCTAAAACATATTGAACATTTGTTAAATATTGGCAACGAAAACTTTGACTCGAGTGGGATATGAACCAGAGACCTCTTGTTTTTGCGCACCAGCGGTCTTACCATCTGAGGTATCCAGCTCGAAGATGGCAGCCATAGTCAACTATTGAACTATACAGACTTTACCGGGCTGGGAGGGGGGGGGGGGCTGGGGCGCCAGTCAGAAACAACTAATAACCATTAACCATTTACCATTTAACCCTTCTTTTTTTTCAATATATTATTAAACATAAAGGTTTCCAGTAAGTTTTTTCATGGATATGCTTGACTTGCTAATACATGTAACTAATGTTTACAAAGTTTGTATGCTGTTTACTGACTCGTACATGGATATAAAAATACACGGACACAATCCACTGAAACTCCAAGTGTCCTGAATTCATTTGATCCTTTGTGGTCAGGTCAGACCTAGTCAAGGCATGGTTCAGGCTGAGGTCAAGGCTAGTGTACATGTACAAATGCACATGCACTGGTGCATGTATATGTACATGTCCATACATTGGGCTGGTCTGCCCACACAGGAATGGCTTCATATGACCCAGGATGGTTTCATATTTGTAGGAAGCCTGGTAAACAGGAGGGAAGAGTGTGTGCGGTCAGGAAACCATATGTAGCCCACTAGCCTGTAGTCTACATACACAATGTACATAGCAGAGAGCTGTAATCAATGTACTGTACATGTGATCCATATACACTGTATAACCATAGAGGTATGACCCACCATTGCAGGAATACGTACAGTGTGTCATGTACACAAACAGATCAACACAAATATGCAGGTCCATTATGTACAATGTACCGGTACTTGTTCCTACATGTACATGTACGTATGTACACAACAATCAACATACATGTATACATACTGTACATGTTTACACATGTACATGTATACATGTACAACTGTACAATGTACCTGGTATGCAGTCACCAACTCACCAAACACGTACAGTATAGTACATGCACATGTAGTAAAGCATACAGTGTAATGTACAGCTCATCAATATGACGGACCAAAATGAACTGCGTACCAGGGCACGTAAAACTGTGTACCAGGGCATGTAATATGATTAGGGCTTGCAATACTTAGCATACTGTAGATAGAGTGTATGATCAATAAGAAACCTAAGGAGTGCATGGGTATGGTACGTACATGGGTGTACATGTACGTATACTGTACAGAATACCTGTGCACGACTCCACCATAGAGACTGCACTTACACTTACATGTATACATGTATACAGCACTATCGTACATGTACATGTACATGTGTCCCTGCAGGCTATGTATGGGGGCAAATATGTACATGTACACATACATGTACAATGTCATAGTACAGGTACATGTATGTGTACATGAAAAGTGCATAGCATAGTACACATGTACATGACACAAGGCAGATTGTTTTTTTTAAGACAGCACTGACAGTGACAGCTAAAGTTTAGAGGACAAGGATTCTACTACGTACATGTACAATAACACATGTACGTCTACATGTATGTATGCGGATAATACAGTACCCCAGTACAGTAGTGTAAATTACAATGATTACATGTGCATCGGCATTTACACTGTACATGTACAATGTACATGTACACATGTACATGTACACTACAGTATGTACATGTATGCTCATTGCACATGGGCATGCACAATTGCACATTTATGTACATGTACATGTACATGTATTGTACATACTGCACAGTGTATGGTACCAGTACACACATACATGTACACACATGTACATTGTACGTGTACATCATGTACATGTCACAAATGAACATTTACATTGTACTATACAGGTACACCATATGTAAATGTACTACAAGAATGAGGTACAAGTATGAAGTACCATACATGTACACATGTACATGTAAACGTTGTACATGTACGTGCACATGTATGCAAAAAAAAGAATGCTACACATGTACAGTGTAGTATATAAACAGTGTACAATTGAATACAGTGGAGGAGAACCACACCTACTGGGTGAACAATGCATGTGTTGTCCGAGGAGACCTTGAGTCGGTGTGTCATTGTCGAGTCACAATAGCTCCAACAAGCATACCATCCAGTACAGGGCAACACCTTGGCTTGAATGCTCTGTCAATGTCAGTGAAATTTAATGACACACTCGAAACCATGGCCCAGCCACTGGCCATTACAGTTTGCAGTGTACATGTACTGTGTGGACCACATGCACAGCGCCTGTATAAAAACAATGTTACAATATTACTCATCCCTGCAGAGAGACAATGAGACTGAAACACTGGAAATATTTGTAAATACTGTACACCTGCCTGTACAGATTCATGTACAGGTACATGTACATGTACAGCACACATTTATAAGCCTACATGTATTCTGAATTTCTGAACCATCACAGTTACACCTCCAACAGATTTTGCCAAGAGTCTGACCATGCAGCTTGCAGGTCTGATGTTCGCTGGTGAAGCTCCGTAATCCTTTATACAAGCAGCGCAAGCCTTGAATGATCTTTAGGAAAGGGCAAATGAAACTGCTCTGAATGACCTCTGACAAAAAGGGCAACTCATTTTGGGATGTGTTGGTTTTTTTCCCTTTCAAAGTGTTTGCATAGACTTTCTATTGAAAGTTGGCAATGGGCTTAGTGCCGTGGCAATGAATGTGGTTACACATGTATACAGTGTATTTCAAGGGAAGTACATGTACATGGTTTGAGACAGGACGTACACTGTACAATGCCCAATGTTCAGTGTACATGTTTGTATACATACACTGTACATCCACCCAGCCCAGACCGCCAACCTCTGAATTCTACAATTCGGTGACCCTTGCCCTCTGTGGAGGTGACTGTCAGCCAAACAAACTGTGGTCTCTGGGTGTGTGTATCAGCTGGAGTGATACACAAGTCTGAGAACTGAGCACTGAGTCTGTGTTTGCACTGCCCTTCCCAGTTCCCACACATAGGCTGCACTTAGACTGTAGGACCTTGGTGCATGTACAGTGGAGGCTGCCATTGTCTGCTCAGGTCAGACAAGAACTGGGCTGGTGGGTACAAACTACAAAGAACAGTCTCTTATCTTCATCAGAATACCACTGTATAATATGATCTACATGTACATGTACAAGCCATGGAGGAACCTGCCATACCCTTATACAGAGTACATGTAGTAAACAACACTACAGAACAGAACAGACAGTAAACAATGCAGTATAAGATAGAACATTTAAACGTGTATGTACTGTACATGTACAGTACAGGGCCTACATGTACTGTACCTGTATTGTCATATTAATGAGGCAAACAAAGAAATAGTTCTGCTTCCGGTTACCCGACCGACCCTATTTCTAGCCTGCCTAAATTTTTTATCAGGAAATAATGAAGATAACAATTACATGTATATGTACTGTATGTGTAATTCAATTTAAGGCTTGACCACATGCAGATGCCTCCATATCATTGAACACAATTTTTTGTTTGCAAAAAACACTTCCCTACCTACCTACCTACCTACCGAATTTTAAAATACCATGTAATCAGGAACAGACCCTTTTTTTTTGGGGGGGGGGGCTAGTTACTACTTATTCCTCCATGGTTATACTGTACATGTAGGCCTACAGATAATGTGCATAAATAAACATGTAAATATACAGTATGTACTGTATACATTGTAAATGGTATAATAAATGAAGGTGTACTGTACATGGTATGTGGACATGTAAATTTGAGTGGTACATGAACATTAGATATTGTACAAACAGTGTAGTGCATACACCCTGTACTTGAACATGCATTTATTTACTGCTAAATGCAAATTTGTACAGTACGGTAAATGTACATGTACTACTGTTGTGTAGTAATAATGTATTTGGTGAAAATACAATACTGTATACATTTGATAAACTGCACATTTTTAGACACCAAAAAGCAGAATCCTGGTCAAAGCTAAAAGGGTTTTTTTTCATTAGGAATTTATGCTTACTGTAGTTGCTGAAACACATTACCCCCGGTAACTGAAATATAGTAACTAGTACAGTAATCGTATGAGCATTGAATAATGTACATGTACATGTACAAATACAATGTACAATGTACGTGTACACACCCGCAATGAATACCGGTAGGTGAATGGGTGGGGTCATTGCTACATAACATGTGTGCAAAGACATAATCCTTGGGTGTTGCCCATTAAGGGCATGTTGTCTATCCTATTCAAATGTGCATGTTACCATGTACATGTACAGTACATGTTATGTTAATACACACATGTTCATGTACTGTACATGTATGTAATGTACATGTACATGCATGGAGCTGGTACATGTACCGGTAATGTGCACTGATACTGTACGTACATGTAATTTATCAGCACACTCATACATGTGCATGTACAATTGTACATGTACACACTGTACAGTGTACTGTATGTGGGCCTTGTGCAGATCACATATTGCAACCCTGTAGTCCTGCAATTACACTGCAAGCTTTCCTTCCTGTTACAGTACTGTGGAACATGTATGTGCACAGTGACTGCACCTGTACAGTATCAATTTATGCGTAGATTTCCATAATGTACAGTGTGTGGCTGCGTGCAGGTGGATTTGATATAATAACCACTAACTCACTACATGTAATGTACATGGATAGTTTCTGTGGAGGATCCAACATACACAACTGTACATGTACATGTAATGTGCACGCTGTACATGATTTACAGGCACATGTCAAGAGGATACAAGTATTTTTCTGTGAAGGCCCTCTTCAATGTTAGTTTTAACTCAACTTCAATAAAGACATGTGTGCAAATACTGTACTGTATGAACATGTGTAGCCTGTAGAGCGCTTGTACCGTACATGTTCATGTACATGTACACATACTGTACACTACATGTAGTTACATGTACATAAATGTACATACATGTACACATGTACATGTACATGTACATGTACATGTACAGTGTAACCGAGTATGCAGAATATTACTGGTAATTAAAAAGTCAAAACTAGTAATTACATGTATTAAGTACTTAGTAGGGTAAGTGCAGGTATTTTTGACCGGGAGGGGAATTTGGCCAGCTGTATACAAAAACTTCACAGCTGGTCAAATGTTTGACTTTTCTTAGACGGCCGAATACCCTTGCTTTTACCCTATTACTTAAAAGAAAAATTTGAGGCAAGTTGGCATGTGCAGTATGTGCAAGGATGACGTTGGATAATTGGATACTTTTTCTACTCATTTCTAGTATGCATGTAAATTGTTGTTTTTTCAAAGATTACTGAAAAGAAAGATCCACAAATAATAATAATAAATCATGTGAATACATGTCCATGTACTGTACACTATAGCCTATACTATAGGCACAGTTAACAACCGAACTTACAAGGACATGTGTAGGCCTACATGTACAAACAAAAGTATGTTTGTTTGAGTACCATACATTAAAGGTACCGGGAGTCAGTGTTTTTTTCTAGTCCAGTCTATTCGCATATGGATGTATAATATGTACATGTAATACCATGTTAGTTGTAACTGTCTTATGTATCGGCGCCATTTCTTTTCTTTTTCCTACTCCATTTGAAAGAAGAATGTCAGAGTGATGTTGATAACATTACACACGCTTCATTTGGCAAACAGCCTTGGTCTCATGGCACTCCTTGTGATCTAATAATCTTTAGTGGGAAGTGAACGCCACCCAACTCCCCCCCCCCAACCCTGGAGTTGTTTGGTTTCTTCCTTTTTTTGTCCGCTTTATTCTTGGCTGGCACGGATCCTTTCCAGCTACAGTTGTATGTGGGAAGCTGACTCACTGGCACACAGTGCATTGTCAGTCCAAGGACTGGCAGTTCTGAGTAGACCGGTGGTGTGATACATACACACACACACCATGCACACATACTGCATGTGCTACAGGCAGAAGAGGACAGCCCCCTCCCCCCTATCTAATGACCACAAGGCAGATTCTCCCACCCTCTGCACTGCCTGCCTTCGCATTGTGTGGTTATTGACTCATCTCCCATAGACTCACACAGGCAGGCCTGGCATGCAGGCAGGCTGGCTAGAGCCAAGGCCCCAGTGCCACGATTTCCACTCTCTTTCCAAGCTGTTGGCAAGTCTCCGCGCATTAAGCCATGATTCACCAGGGTTGGTCGGCATTCTTGATCTATCTATAAAAGTTCCACGTACATGTACATGCGCACGTGGACCATACAAGCTACCCTAAATTTAGGTTTCGTTCAGATGATGGTGATTACTGGAAGGACAACATTAAAAGTTGAACATTGATAGTTTTGTGATTCGCTGGTTTCAGTGGTTTATGATTATAATGGTACCAGCAAGCTTGATCATTCCTTGGTGATGAATCTGTACTTACATGTATTTTCTATATTGCCGTCTCATTGGTCGGAAATTTCAGAGGTGCAAACAGTAAAACTCCACATGGATCAATTAGCTTTTTGTTTTCTTTAAATTCTATTGTTATTTTACAAGTTATCCCGAATACAGGACAGGAAATCAATCAGTTGATTTAATCAAATCCGCTCAGTACTTTTTCATTACCATGATCGTAAAAATCATGGACTCATATTTTAAAGGTTTCTCGTGTGTAGCTTGTAATGTTGAACTTGAACCTTACCATGTGCATACATGTACTTGTACAGTGACATTGTGCAGAACTTTGCATGAAGCATAGGGCAAGTTTGTGCATGAGCTTGGCACACAAGTACAATGTACCTGTACATTTAAGCATACAGCACCTTTCTGACCCTAAGGGCGGCCGACTCCAGAAAGGCAGAACACAAAGGGAGGCGAGGGGAGGAAAGGAAAGATAGTTTGGAGAACTTCACAGCATGTGTTTGGATGTGTGTTCTGTGCCTTGCTTTTGACAACAATGGCCACATGGGGTTGCCCCTGGCCCTGTGGGCTGTGTATGTTGTACAACACTCACCAGTCAACAAGGCTACACTTCTGGGCTCAAAAGACAGAGGTGCTGAACATCTGCAGGATCAATACAGTCAGACTTGTACAATACAGCCATACATGTACATGTACAAATACAAGTAGAACAGACAAAGGCACATGTAGCAGATAAAACAACAATTCTAGGCAAGTGATTCAGGAATAAAAATGTGAAAGGATTCGTGCCACTTGTAGGGGATCTTTATTGTGCACATGTTTAATTTTAACCATTCAAAACAGATTTGGCAAAGCACATGTTGTCATTTTTATGTGTACAGTAAGCACTGTGAAATTACTACTGGGTACTTGACTATTAGAAAAGGCCACCATCTAAGGGCTGGATAGCTCAGATGGCAGAGCACTGGTGGTGGTGGTACGTCAATCCAGCCAGAGGTCTCGGGTTCAAGTCCCAGTCCAGTCAAAGTTTTCTTTTAATACCAATTTTTCATCTGCCTTTGAGAAAGGGCCTGCTAGGATCAAAACGTCAGGCCCACTAAATTTTGAGAATTTTTCATTTTGTGAATTTTTGAATATGATACTTTAATAGCTTGAAATTTCTGTAATGTTTTCTTTCTCTTTCAATGATTCTTTACCTTTTCAGGTTTTTATAGTCATTGTTTGTTAATACGCTTGTACATAAAGTGATATACAAAAATGTTGCAAACTGCTTACTGACTAAAATTACCCAAATGCAAAGCTTGTACATGTACATAGTGTCATCATGTCCTTTTTTTAGTGAGCAATGTTTTTGATGTTTGGTTGTTATTGTTAATTAATACTATTATATAATTATTGTGTACCAAGGGCCTCCGTGGGAAGCAGTGCAGGTCACTGATAGGATATTGCCCTCATTAAAGATGACGTGGATGAAGAATAAATAATGGATTGCCATACACACTTACATGTATGGTGCATTGTGTACATGTACAGTACATGTACTGTACATGTACATACGTACACATGTGTATGCACGTATTATTATTTTGCACTTGGAACATGCACATTACATCATCATGTGCACAATTTACACATGCATGAATGCTTTGTGCATCCATACATGTGCAGTACATATATACATGCACATACGCTGTACAGTACATGTACCTGTAGTCTTGTTGTGTCATTCTTTTACTTTAAAGAGCAACCTACCCTGTAATGTTTTTGCATTGCTTTCAGCAGATACAGTATGGCTACCAGCACCGCCACAAAGTGAGAGGTTGGTGGCACTAACAGTTCTACAGTACATGTACATGTATAGTATATTAGTAGTTATTGATCAATCAATACCTTTCTCTATCACACATATTGAATGCCCGGGACTACACACACAACTGAAAATCTGAACTGCATACTGTACATGTATCATACTACATGTATGTATTTTAATGGTGCATGTATTTCATAGCCAAAAACAATGCACTGCCAAACAAATTGGTTTCAAACTGCAGTATAAATGTCCCTTACTCCCTTTATGGCATCCAGGTTTCCAGCAAATGTGTATTAACTACATGTATTATAGTATATGGTAATTTATACATACTGTACATGTACATGTACATGTACATGTACATGTACAGTACTGTCATGTTATGCAAATGTACTGTGTAGTGTGTACCACACAGATGAATACATGTACATGTAGGCCTACAAGACCTTACATGTTTGTACAGTATGTAATGTACAGTGTAGAATAAATACCGGTACTGTAATCTAACTACAAAAAGCTACATTACCATGTTCAGTTGTACAGGTGTACAGTGTACGTGTACATGTACATAAACATTATGTACCAAACTGAATTCATTATCTCATGATGGTTTGGTCAGTTGTATAACAAGGACACAGTGGTGCATGCCCAGTTCAATCATATGATACAGCAGCACTAGTCAACCTTCAACCTTCAAGTCAATCCACAGCTCTTGCTTAATTCCAACCATGCAGATGAGCCCACCATACAGTGCAAATAATTATCAACAATATGTACATTACACGTTGTATAGTATACTGTGCATGTCCAACCTGCACACTGTACAGTGCATGCAAGTTTAGTGCATTGTGTTGTGTGCAGTACAATTACCATGTAATGTACTATGTACCAGTACATGTACATGTACATTGTGGGGCAGTAGGTCTAAGGACCATAGTAATTACTTTACTTTTGCTGTTCCAAGCCCATCTAGAAGTATTGTCTGTATTTGTGTACTACATGTACCGGTATGTTTGTGGTGGCTGAATGAATAATAATAATAATAATATATTATGCACATACATGTACAGTACATTGTAGTTGTACGTAAATGTATGGTATGTACACGTACATGTACAAGTATGTACATGTATACACTGTACTGTACATGAACAACATTTCATTACACTTGTACATGTACACTATACACAAATTGTACACACTGTACTAGTACAGACTACAGTACATGAATGAACTGTAGGCCTCTATATTTTATACATGTACAGTACATGTACTGTATGTACCGGTAAATGTACATTGTACATTACATGTACATTACACCTACAGCACGTACACTCGCACAGTTCATGTGTCTTCATGTGTAGAATGAATTGGTCTACATGTACGACTGCTGTACATGTACATGTACGTGTACAGTACACCTGTACACCCACCAACTGGATACTGTAAAAGACTAAAACTCACTGCATACATTTACATGTAGTCACGTACACAATGGTTTCACATTTTGGCAATATTAGCTATTACACTTCTTTCTACGGTAAACATTTCTTTTGCTTCACAGTGTGAAGCTCAGGTAGTGGTAAACGTGGTATTTATACTCTGTGTGGGTGGGGCATGTAGAGTCTAGGGTCCAACAGAAGCTTGGGTAGTCTACCAACTTGTGTAACCGCCACCGGTGAAGTGTTCTGTATCAGAAATTGAAGACATTTACTGACCAGTAATCAGTAGATCAATATTGAAAAAAGAGAGTTAATATTACCGAATGCTACAATTTCAGTGTCAAGTATGAATTGGGGTTCTTTATTGTTGAAATTGTGTGGTTTAATTTTCATTTTGTTTTGTTGGTACTTTTTAGTGAAAAAACCAAGTTTGTTAGTTAGTTTGATAGTTTGATTGAGTCGAGGGTCCTGTGTTATTTTTTTTTCTCAAACAGCCAAAGTCTACCCTCACACCTTTTAAAAAATTGTATACAAAATAAAACAAAATTCTTGACATGTACATGTACGTGTACATGTACTGTACATGTACAGTACTACTGTATGTTCATGCAGCAGCCAGTCTGCCAGCATTTACCCTTTGTGTAAAGTGTTAAGAAGCCACTCAAACCAAATGGGTTCTGTGTGTATTGAGGTCATTTTGAAGGCAATAATCACTTTGTTTATCATCCATTTGCGTTGTGTAATGTCCATACCATAGCAATAATAATTGACAGATGCACAAATCATTGCTTGTTGAATCTATGCGTTGTATTTATAAGTGTAATGCAGGCAATATTGCCCTAGGTACATTTCGCATGGAATGTAAATAACATACACGTATACATGTGTGGTGTAGGTGTGCATTGTCTACTGCACTGAAGCTGTCATATCATTATTCATGCATCTTCTCTGGCCATGCCAGGGTTCTGGCTAACTGCCAACATCCATGCAACAGCACACAATCATCACCGATCACAAGTTGGCAACACAGCCAAAGCTGTGCTGGGCCATCTGCAGGGCACCAGTCTTCAGAATTGCCCACTGGCATTCATGGCCATTTACACCGGTACCCCTTTACTTTGGCTGCGGACACCTGCTGTCATCTCTACAGCTCTGAGCTTAGGATTTTCTTGATCCCAAATGGTCTGCACTTTTACCACAACAAAAAAAGACACAAGGCAAGCAGTGATGACTTTGGTATCCCTGAGCAGTGTAAACTTAATGGCCAGAGGGTTGCATGACAAAGATTCCCAGAAAGATTTTATCTGGGTTTTATCTATTGACTAGTAGTAGTCTAGTGTCATATAAAACACTGTTTTTTGGTGTGATTACAGTAAGGTTTTGCAATCAAGATTCATGATGCCATTCATCAACATTCTTGGTTAGTGTGCACGTGTTTGTGCACATTGCACACGTGCACATACATTGTAAGTACCGGTAAACAAAAAATGTATTCAGAATTAATACTGCCTCGTAATAAACTGAACTTGGAAAAAAAAATGGGGGACCAATATGTCATGTAAATGTACAATTTGTACACAATCTTAACCACTTTGTACAAAGGTAAACACAATGTACCTGTTACATGTATGTACCGTAAGCATTCTAACTTTTGACGTGCAATGCAGCATCAATGCACAACAGGAGTTGAATGTGGACATGCTGGCATTCTTTGCACCACCGGCTTGGGCTGGGGCTGAGACTTGAGCCCCACCATCCAGTGCATGCACAAAAAGCTGGTATCACAGTGTATTTTCACTGAGTTTGATGTTGGATCTATTGTACGGTATTCCTTTTCATTTAAAAACACTACTGTATCTTTAAACCATGACCAAATTCCAAAGCCTTCACTACAGATTTACACTTTTACAGGTGCCATCATAATGATTGTCAGAAATGCAGGTTAACCCTTTGTTTTGGAAAGGTCCAATGTGGTCAAGTAACCCAAGTTACAATACACAAGTACCGTTTTGTAACTGTGTATTATGTGTGCACACATAGGGATCAATAGTTTGACGTGTCCAGATGCAGATGGAACTAAACTAAACTTCACTGTCTGTCATCACGGACAGGTCCTGCCCATATGTTAATAACACTGAGCAGGACTGGTCACAATTTATGCTGCTAAGGTTTCCAGCCAAATCACAGGCTGCTATTCATAACGTGCACAGTGATCCATACTGTAAATCAGTGAGGCCTCTGAAAGTACATTATACTGTAAGTACATTATGAGAACCATGTCGGTACCCAAGAACATCTCCTCTCCACTGTCAAGCGAAGGAAACTAGCCTGGTATGGTCATGTGACTCGGCAGTGCTGGGCGACTTTGGATTTTTCAAAGTCGACAAGTCGTTGGCCCCAAAGTCGCGGAAAGTCGACTTGTCGACTTTCCGCGCTGTACAGTACATACGTGTACTACACTATACATGTACATGCACTGTATACAAAAGTGTATGTAGTGTATGGTACATGTAATAGCAAGCGTACCGATCGCACGATCGGGCAAGTAAAATTTTGACAGTTGCATAATTGAAATAATCAAAGTCCTAGCCCAGAACGAACGAGCAAATCATATGTAGATATTGTTCGAATTGTTACGATTATTATTCCGAAAAAGCGGAGCTTTTTGCGTCTGCCGAGCGCACGCGATCCGCGAGCACAGAATGATTGTATCCTGCACCGCTACGCTAGTACTATAGTATAGCGGCTGTGCGCACGATGTACTGTACAGTACATGTACAATCTGTACAGCGTACAGTGTACATGTGCAATACATTTACATGTACATGTACTGTACACAGCTACGGCCCAGTTCGCTGGTAAACATTCGCCCATGCGTCCATGCGTATAGGAATAGGATCGCCGGGTACCATTGAGGATAGAGAAAGCATGCCGCACGTGCGTTGTAAACAGCGACTTTCCAGTCTTCGCACTACGATCCTGTTCCCGATTTTGTATTCCGAGATTTGAACAAAGATCGTCTTTTACTAGGCTTAATGGAAACAACTTCGGATTTTAATTAAATCTTGGGTTTTACTTTTTTCACGGGCAGGGAAATAGATTAACGATCGGATAAGGTAGGCTACATGCCCAAACACGCAGGGTGGACTAGTCCGAGTAACTTGGACCCTTACAGTCGCCCTTTAGAAAAAAATTGAGGTTTCGGGGCGATTGGTCCAAGTGACTCGGACTAAGGGTGGACCAGTAAAAGTTGTACAGTATTTTTTTTTTTTCGTGGTCCGATCTTCCTTCCTCAACGGTCCGTTTTGGTTACGGACCGAGTTGACATGAAACCCCCAGGTTCCTAAACTGCTAAAGCCTTTACGGTCGTACCGTGAAATCCAGAATTTGATAATTACTTGGAGGAAATAATTTTGGAAAATGTACTTGTACTACGGAAGTAACTTATCCTCGCAAAAATTTTACAGAGTGGTCACTGGTGTACATGTACATGAGCTTTTTTGTTCCGGAATTTTTCAGCGTCGGCCTAAAGTTACGATGCTCCGCGGTTTGACCGTGTTGTTGTCAGTGACTTCGGCCGTGGCGCACGGCCAGAAAACTGCTGCTGCACGCCGGATCATGTCGGTCATTTCCCTCCGTACTCGATACTTCTACGAAGTAATTTCTTTATCTTACACAACTTTTCAAACAAAAATGACCCTTATTTCTTCTAATCAAATAACACATGGATCTTTACAAGATATACCGGTAGGTGGGTTTTCCCCCAGGATTTTTTTTGTTTTTGTATTAATTAATTTAATGGCCTTGAATCACCAATATCGTGGGAACAGTCGTGGGGACAGTCGACAATAACGGACATTATACTTTTTGGGAGTGCTGCTCCTTATTTTCATTTTCGGTACGAAAGAGAAAATCTCCACAAGAAAACTGTGAATGAATAGTTACACTTATTAAATTAACAGATATTTTCAATTTGCCAAACGTTTTCTTTGCGCGAAGCGCAGTGGACTTCGAGCCAAAAGCCCCATACTTTCTCCAAGATCCTGGGGTGAACCCTGATAATGATGACGATAATTTAGAATTATAATGAATCACAGCTTTTAGCAAACTCAAAATGCCATTGAAAGGCTTAAGTGATTTAAGATTATTGAGAAATTCAATTTTTTAATGTTTTCTTTTATTTCCATTTTCGGGCAAGTAGATTTCCCATTCGGGCAAGTAAAAATATGAAAAGTGATATTTTCGCTTGCCCGAAGGGCAAGAAAAAATAATTGTTAGTGTGGAACCCTGGCTTTAAAATAAAAGTTGAATCATTTTTCAAGGGTAACGGTAGTGCCTTCCTTTAACAAGTTGCCTAAAATGCCTATAGCGTCTGACAATCCTATATTTTCAAAATAACTTCCTTGACCTCTTTGTTTTAAATAAAATTATGAAACATAACTGCTTTGTGCCAAAAGTAAATTAAGCCGAGTATCATGATTTGGAGAGTTTTTTATTTTCCTTTTTTTTCAGTATTATTTTATTCTACACATATTTAATGAATCCACCACAAAGCGATGTCAATCTGGTGCAGGGATGCTTGGCAATCTTCCCTGCTGCGCCTTTTTCATTCTCCCAGATACTGCTACAAGATAAGAAGATCTGGTCTGATCCCACGCACGTGGAAAAGTTCATCGAACTTAAGGTGGTTGGTTATCCAATTCCAAGCACGTGAGCCATGGGTAAACTGAAATGCCTGATGAATATACATTATCACATAATGTCGGCATGGCAACGGTGGGCTGATTGGACGGCGTAGCGGTACAGTACATATGCATGACTCTGCTCCCCTAAAATTATAATGGATCAGCCCAATACCGCTCGATGTGTATGTACACTGAGCAGCGTTGGGAGTAAGATTTCGTGGCTTCAAAGTCGTTCGTTGAGTTTCGTGCCAAAGAGTTTCGCAGCATCGACTTTGATTTCGTGTTTCGTAGAGTCGGCGTGATACCGTAAAGTCGTTCTCCACGAAAGTCGACATGATACCGCAAAGTCGTTGCTACGAAAGTCGGCGTGATACCTCAAAGTCGACCTCGGCCGACTTGTCGACTTTCGTAAAAACGAAAGTCGGTATTTCGAAGTCGCTTCAAAGTCGCGAAATGTCGACTTGTCGACCTTTTGTCCCAGCCTCTGCAAGACCATCATGCAAGGAACCATCGAGGGTGGGCGCAGGCGTGGTCGTCAACGCAAATCTTGATCAGACGACGTGAAGACCTGGACTGACCTCACTATGCCTGACCTCCTCACAGCAGTGCTCGACAGACCCGCCTGGCAAAAGATGTCAGCCTCTTGCGCTCAGATCCCCCCGACGACTATCCAGTCGAGGGAATGATGATGATGACATTATAGGCCTACACCTGTACATGCACAGTACCGTACATGTCATGTACAGTACATGTACAAGTCATGTATAGAACAGTACATGTGCATCTATATTAAGGCTGTCAACAACAGCCTTAGTACTTGTACACTCACTTTTTTCATTATTTCACTAAAACTTATATTTAATGGAGTTTTCATAAAAAATATTTCTGTTGGTACATATGTATTTCAAGCTACAGTTGCTATTTTCTATAAAATATGCAAAAAGATGATTCAATCGATCGGAGATGCGTGCACATTCTCACTGCAGGAAATATTTAATAATCACGGAAAACCGATCACTTTGGTTCCCGGCGATACTGATTGGGAGCCGAACCAGGTTTTTTAAAATGAAAACTTGTGTCCCAGCATGTACAGCATTAGGCCAAGTAAAATAAATATATTAGTCTCTCATACCTGCCCGTATCGTCCTTTTTGCCACTGCATCCAAGAGTTTTTTTCAGCCGTTGAAACTCGCAAAATGCACAGCCTAAATATTGTACGGTACGTGTACATGTACTTAAAAACGACTGGAAATTAGACTACCCATCTTTAGTGGAAAAAATCTTAAACTTAAAATAGTGCCCTCATCCTCCTTTAAAAAAAAGAAGTTAGGATGAGAAACTAATACTTTTTTTTCTTGGCCTTACCGGTAGCTTTTACCCAATGTATTCTACTTACATGTACTGTACCTTATCTGATCTCTAATTAATTACCTGGCTATTTCAATTTCAGTCCAATATCTTCCAATTAAGGCAAGTAAAATACCTATTGGTATTTCAAATCTCAGACCTTGAAAAAACAAAATCAAAGTGGGAAAACAGTGAAAAGACGTCACTGTCCGCAAAGCAGGTGATTTCTTCATCACTGGATTGTTCTTGCACATACATACATTACATGTACATGTAACACATGTCAACAACAGCATAGATCCGCTTTAACCCTCAAAGAGCCGGGAAGGGGGGGGGGGTGGCGGATTCCGCTTATATAGTGATTATTTTCTGCGTGTTGGGGCTTTATGTCGACTTTTTTGGCAATCTTCTTCGGCACATTTGACACCAATTTTATTAAAATTAGTGGTGCCGTTCTCTGACAAAGAACATTTTTCAGGGCCATGGTAAATGTATTTATGTAGCTTTACGGAATTTTTTCCATTGACTTAAACTACATAAAAGTATAGCATCCAAATTCAAAGGTGCATCTAGGGTACTATTTCTTTTCAGGATTCTTTGGCATAATAAGCTCATTAATATTGCTCAATGCTGCATGCAATTATTGGTTCTTTGTGTTTCATTATCATTGTCAAATTTATGCAAATTGGGGAAATTCAATAAAAAATATAGGAAATTCAATAAAAAACAATATAAAAAAAAGCCAAAAAAAAAATGGAATCATGAATAATAACTGAGCTATAATTAGACAAAACATTACTTCTTTCAAATTAAATTTTAAACAAATGTTAATTATGTAATTCCCTATCACCCTGCACAATATCATTCAAATCCATCATTCAACAACCGAGAAGGGGGCGGGGGTTGGAGGGGGCGGGGGTTGGAGGGGCGATTGTGGCTAGCAAATGTGGTCAATCCTTGAGAGTGGCCCATGCAGGGAGACATCAACAAGCACTGTACTTCCTGTGTCAGTCAGAGCACGAGGCAAATAAATGCGATTATTTAGAGAAGCCTCCCTAACAGTGGAGTCTGAATATTGATACAAATCACATTAATAATCGTGTTTATTGTGTCCACCTACTGTACACCAAACAAGTGGAGTCGCGACCCAAATAATCACATTTTTTGGGGGAAACAACCGGAACAGCCTGTCTGTGATTCTTAAGCCTAAGTGGAGACAGGTCACACGAGAAGCCTTTTATGTCCGGGCAGTGTCCTTCAGTGGCCTATGTGGAAACTGCCATCTAGACAAAACTGCCTGTAATTTCATTTGGGCCCAATTACAAAATAACCAACGCACAATGTTTGCCATTGCATGCATATAGAGTCCATGCAATTGAGTCAGGGCCATACAAAGTACATACGATTAGTACATACATGTATGATGCTGATAGTGTTGCATCCATATTTTGTCCAGCTCTGCTTTGTCAATCAAAAGTACCGTACTTCCTTTCTAGAATGTCTGTGGTGAGTGGTGACAGGGCAGGGAGACCAGGATGAAACCTTTTCTCGTCATGTAAACAAACGAAACCGCTTCAAGAGACCATGACATGACACACCAGATAATATTGAATACAATGAATATCCAGTTCAACCAGCGTATTGTATCTGCAGTGGAACAATCTGGTTCTCAAGTGTTCTACCTCCAAAGCTCTGTCTGACCCTGTAGAAACAATTACGGTAGCCCCCAAAAGCTGGCAAGAGCCACAAGTTGCATTGTAAGGGATTCTCAGGCATGTAACATGGGGATGCTGTTTTGTACGTGCACAATGCAGATGCAACCTTCCACAAGAGAGTGCACACATGTGAAATGGTGACTTGTTTTCTGTGACTTTGTTTCCAAAGGCCACAGGACTGCAGGGCCCTACTTGGTGTAGATGCACTTGGCTATTCCGTCGTGACTGGTTTTGTGTAGCGACGGGTTATCGCGTTGCATCATAGATATAACACGATGCTTGGGTCTCCTCTACGCAAACATCATGTTAAAACTTGCAAAGTGGCAAAGCCCCCTGGCAATCTGACAGGCTTGCGCATCCGACAGTTGATGCACAGCGTTATGATTGGCAGGTCGGAGTTTTCTGTGTTTTTCTGCGTTTTCTTTGTTTAAGGTTAACTGCAACCGTGTAAGAAACGGTTACGCGGTTTACTTTAAAACCGTAAACTTACAGGCTTACTGACATAGTGGAAGGTGTGCATCTGTGCACCGAGATGTGGCATACAGTCTTCTATTGAGGTTTTTCACATGAGGTCACTTGACCGCAAAAGGTTAATTAGCATGCCCACAGGAGTGTCCAAATCCGCGGAAGCGGATGCAAATATGGAATCTGAGTATTTCCATATGTTATTTGATGGTCCCTTGAAGGGGGCGCGTTATACCAACATCCACGTGAATTGAACGCTGACCGGCAAAAGGCATGCGACTGAAAAACCTCTACAGTACCTTAGATGAGGGATCCCTGTTCCTCCTTGTAGGATTTTGTATAGCTTGCTTTCGTACAGGAGTTGGGGATGTCTTGCTTTGACTGCCTCTAGCTTCACGGCTACCTCCTATTTAAAGAGAGAGAAAAACACAGGAAAAAATTGATGAGATAATGATGCTAAAAGAGTCTAAAGAGAAACAATACATGACAGAAATCTGTGATAATCTTTTTTTTTTTAACTTTGTGTTATCTCCAAGCTGCTGTAGACAGGTTAACAACAATTTGTTGTTTGCATTGAAAGTGGGGATGTGATCCCTTGAGATATACGGCAGACGACAGTTAATGGTTAACAATGCTTCTGACTGGTTCCTCTACCCTGGAAAAGACAAGTTGACTATCTGGGAAGGCTACCTTCTATTTCTATGGGATGGATAGCTCCGATGGTAAGAGCGCTGGTGTGCAAACTCACAGGTCTCGGGTTCAAATCCCAGTCCATTACAAGTTTTTAAACGGTCATAATTAAAAAATCTTCCCATTTTTACGCTGTTTTTTTTAAATGGTTATTATAAGTGCTCACTGTATGGCATGGCCCGGGTTGCCTGACACTGATTCTGTTTACTAAAGTGGAACCCTTATCAAAGGCCAAATCCATTTCATGTTTAATTCACACAAACAAAAACAAAATGATTAAAAGTAAGCCAGGAATAATAACTAGGCCACTACCTCCCCAATGAGAACAGGGGAATTTGACAATTGAAATGAAGTAATCCCACGGCCTTAGTTATATATTCACTCAAACATACATGTATATTTTAAAAAATGCCCAGAAAGCTAGTACCAGAAATAGATTCTCGAGTATAAAACATTAAAAGGATTTTCTGTATAAATGTTTGTTTTTGTTTTTGTTTACTTTCTCAGAGAGTGAATTGAAAACAAGACAATTATCTGACAATGACACGGCTGAGGCAAAGACAATGTGACTCCAGTTCAAACATAACAAAAAGTATGTACAGCATAAATACCCATGTTCACGGTCTTATTCTGATCAAAAGTACAGAAAAAAATACAGAAAATGAGGCATGGGGAGTAACTAGTCGGAGTATTCCGAGTAACTTGGACCCTCACAATCGCCCTTTTTAAAAAAAAATTGAGGGTTCGGGTGATAGTACTTAGTAGTCTAACTGTAAGTAACTATGGCCGCCGCATTTCGGCTCGTCGGACGGGAGAGAATCTTCTCGGTCAACTGAGGGGAAATTTCTCCTTTTCCCCAAACGTGAGTAAAACAAATGACCAGTATTGAAATTGGTGATTCTCACTTAATCCAAAGATGGGTGCGTGGGGCAGTTTCACGGGTGTTTTCGGGGTAAAATCTGGGGGTTTTGGTCGGGGGTAGTCATGGAGTCGAACACATAATTACTTACAAGATTTCCTAGCAGGATTCCTTGGACCCTAGTTATAACGCCCGAACCCTCAACATTTTTAAAAAGGGCGATTGTATGGGTCCAAGTTACTCGGACTAGTTTCTTTGAATGTTTCCCACAATCGGGAAAAAAGTGACGTTTATTCAAACAAATAAATAAAATAAACAAAAAACAACCTTACCTCTCCATTGGTGATGTTGATGCCCAGGTAAATGTCGCCGAAGGACCCGCTGCCGATTTTCCTCACGAGTTTGAACTTGCCACCGACCATGAATTCCGAGCTGGATTTCGCGCTGGTCGTCATGGTGGACTTTCAGTGTCTTTTTTGGCGAGGAAGTGAGACTGAGAGAAGAGGGGAGGGGGGAAACTCGGGCCGCTCTTTCAGTGGACAATTTTCTTTTTGGGGGGACGGGGAGGGGGAGGAAGAGTGGGAGGAAAAGTGAAAAAAAAAGAACCTCAGGACGTGAGTCACACAGCGGTCCGTGCGATCGCCATCTTGGTCGGCTTGCTGTGTGTGATGTGCAGTGCATGAGTGCGGTAACGTACGGGACAGCTGTGCAGCCGATAATGTTGGTAACGTATGTTGTCGCGATCCTCTGCCGAGTATGAATATTCATCAGGTATGACGTCACTGCACAACGATCCGCATCCGTACTACTCCGAATCCGCACCACTGACAACAGTATAGAATAATACACTGTATGTACCATACTACTTACTAGCAGTGTGCAGCCTACTCTGATATCGTGCCAGTTCTCTGGTACCGGGCCACATGAATTAGTCTATGCACAAATTATTCTCTGCTGATCGAGACGTGCGTTAATTGTCTCTTCACGGTGTCGCGACACTTATAGTCAGTGGTGCGGATACGGATCGGTCGTATCCGGATCGTGTTGCAGTGACGTCATAACTACTGAATATTCATACTCGGCAGAGGATCGCGACAACATACGTTACCCATAACGTATGGGACAGCTGTGCAGCCGATAATGTTATGGAGATAGACACAATGGAGAAAGCGCACTGCATGCTGGGAGTCTGGCTGGCCATACCTCCTTCTCCTTGTTGCCAGGAGCAACACATTTGCATACGGGGGAACGCCCAAAAACTTTCGGGGGGGTGTAGGGGGGGAGGATGAGGGCGCGCTACACGTCCTGAAAATAATGATTATTGATAGTAGCAATGAATGTTTTGCGTTGAGGAGATTGTAATTCAATTAGGTTTTTGCACTTGCTCGACGTGATAAGCTTGGGAGTCGCCGGTTCGAATCCCGCCCGAGCTGCCTGAAATATTACATTTTTATCAGGCACCGGGCAAAGCACCGAGTACTCAGTCACGTTGAGCAAGGGCAAAACCTCATTGAATTATTGATTGTAAGCTGAATTTGGAATAGACCGCCACACTGATTAATTTATGTGGTATACACTAGGCACCGTGTACACACCGCAGGCGGCTAAAAGTAGTTGCTAAGGGGCCCGGTAAACGTTGTAGAAAGCAGAAGGATTAAACTTAATTCCCTTACACAACATGTTCACAGATTCACATGACACTTATACAGTTTGAAATGTGGTTATGGTAGAAACCTAGCACTGAAATATTTCTGTCTAAAATGCCGCGTGTTTTTGGAGAAAAGATAGTTTCTCGATCGAAATATGGTTGGTGGATTGAGCTGAAATTTCCACAGGTGTGCTATTTCAGGCCTAAGTTGCCGATCAGACAACGTATGGATGCTATTTCTGACCTCCACCAATGTTGTGTTATCCCTTTAAGCTTCAGTCGTCCCGTAATAATTGTAATCACCGTGTTAATTGGCTAATCATTGTATAGGACGTCGTGTTGACAATAATGGTAATTCTGCAGTACATAATGGAATTTGAGGGTTTGCATGGTGAGAATAGCAGGATAAATAATAGGTCTGAAGACGAACAGAGTTCCTCCGGTTCTTTTCAGAACCACACTTAATCACAAAAGAAAATTTACATGGTGTCACCGCAAACCTATTTATCCTATGCTGTAGTACATGTTGATTTGTAGAGCGCCATTCCATCTAGATCATGGCGCTAAGCAACTGCACAAGAAACTTTTATTTATAAAGTCATTGTTTTCATTTGATTTGTAAGTGTGTAGTGCAATAAAATGCTGATTTTTGTTTACCATGTTTGAAAGAAGGGCCACAGTTCGACCACCTCAGAAAAGTACCCCCGGCATTGCCATTGAAACCCCTATATTCATGCAACATGACGTTTTACACTTAGGCCCTATTATAATATTTATACACATAATTTTCTGCCGTATAATGGTGCAGCTTCTCACCCCTCAAAAGTTTGCAAAGCATTGTCTAATATTCACAACGCACGGAATATGTGGGCCCTTTCCACATCCATGGCACCATTGTTGGCTAGGGCCTTTTTCGAAATGAAGACTAAAGCTCGGGCTTAGGCTTCGGTCATATTAATCTTACTCGTTTAATATAATACAGTAAAGGCCGCCGCACACGAGAGCTATCTGCTGAGCAAAAATTCTCTCGAGGTCGTTAGCTAGCTCAGCACGTAGGTCTCGTGTGCGCTGAACTTTTAGTGAGATTTCTGCCTCAAGAGGCCGTGAGACCAATATCTATCCTGTTTGATTTTTTTTCGCCTTGCGTGGATGAAAACTCGTCGTGTGCGGCGACTTAAGCTACGTGCTGAGCAAAAAATAACAACTGGCCAATTAAAGCGCAGGCTCTGTTCACCTGATGGCTTCCAAAAAATATATTTTTTGTACACCATCCTTGTCGCGTCACATTTTCTGAGGTATCACAATCATAATTATAAACTTCAGCTGACTATAATAGTCACACGAAGATATTCAACAGCAAAACAATATCGCACGGTAAGAGGGTTCAATGAGGGCTTGCCCTTGCGGCCTACTGAAAAAAAAAATCAGGCCGTTCGGGCGAGATTCGAACCCACGACTCCTGCGTTCTAGTGCAGACGTTTCTAATCACTGGACCACCGAGCTGGTCGAAGTCGTGTGGCGGATTGTAACGGTCTAGGATTGAACCGTCACACCCTCGAATTTGTCAAAATTTCCAAGGAAAAAGGTCAAAAAAAAAAAGATTAAAACAAAAAATAACCATGACCCGTACCTCCTCTGGACTCAAAGCTACTTTTGCAAACTCAAGTGTAACCATTAATATGTACCTAGTCCCACTTACTGGGCCGCTAGGAGCTCCCCTTAAACGAATTTTGAGATTGTCTGTCGCACTGGAGCTCCTAGCGGCCCAGTAAGTGGGACTAATATGTACCAATAATGTCAACTTGTAAAAAGAAATCGTAGGTATTTGGAATTATGTTCGTTTCAATTAAAACAAAAATATGGGTTGGTCCTAGACGAAGTGTAAGCCCTACGGAGTTAACACTGCGTGCAAAAATGCTTCTCGCCCGATTGCCTGCTGGAAAAAAAACCAAAAAAAAAACCAGACAGCTCGGACAGAATTTGAAATCCTTCGCAGTGAAGACACCTTTAATCACATCACCACCTGGTCAGTCGTATAGACAATGATTTGTAGTTGAACTGAAGGTTTGCAACAAGGATAATATGGAATGACATTATCAAAGATAATACAAGAGACCGGGATGTCTATTTTCACTCAATTTACAAGGCTTGTAACCGCCGACTTATTATTACAGGCATCTCATTACTAATCTCAAATATTTATTCACGTCTCATTATGACAGTCTGCAATCTGTACATTCTAAAACAAATACAATTTAAAAAAATACCTTTCTATAATAATTGTCAATAACACTCCCAGAGTTCAACTTCAAGGATTTTGTTTTTGGAAGAAATCGTTGAAAAGTTGTAATAACATCTATACGATGTTTTTGATACAAAAATTAGATTCATTATTTGACTTGAATGATTTTCTGTTTATAAATATATATTTATATAATATATATGTAAAACAAAATATTTTTGCAAAATCAAAAACACAAAGGCACACATTCTTCTTTCATTGTTTAGAAAATATTCCAAAGCACTTTATAACAAAAGATTGACTGGTAATTTGTGTAACTTAAGTGCATACCGCTGCCCAACTTAAACAAAAATAACTATCATAAAAAAAATGTGACATTCAATTACTGCCCACAACGAAGTTGATACTCCAATTTTATTGGAAGTGGTGTATCTCGGCAAAGTGTATGATTACAAAAACAAAAAACAAAAACGTCTATATACATGTTACAAAAGGCCCCCAATTTTGATCATATTTAGAAGGAAAGAAACAATGAAATGAAGACCACTTTCATTTTCTGCCAATCGAGTTCAGCAATTATATCATACCCTTTGCCAAATCGTCAAAGCGATCTACGCAGGGAAGTGTTCCTTCCGCCGGCGTTTCGTTCCTGGTTTGTCCTTCGCCCGACCTTTGACCCTCAAGGAAAAAAAGAGGCAAATACTGACTACTGGGTCGTCCTTCTTAGAGGAAGGAACGACAACCTGCAACTGCTTCCCTCCACAAACATGCGGCAAACGTCAATGCCCTTGAAATCTTAAAAAAAGTTAAATCCTGGTCTTTTCATTAAAACTGCTTTCCTGAAAAAACAAACCCCACAACAATACTCCCACAAAACCCCCAAAACAAAACAAAGTAAGTGCCTAGTCCTAGTTGCCACTAAAACACCATCTGTATAATATACAGTTATACATATGTGACCCAGCACAGCGACATGAGGAATATCCCACTAAAACACTTTTCCAGTAAACAACGCCCAAAGTCAAAGTATCTTCTTAATTCGATTAAAAATCTTCTTTTTTTTTTTTGCATTTTCGGCAAGTTAATGTATTGGAGGATGTTATGTCCAAGGGATTTTCCCGAAATCCGTCTCTAAATGTTGAAAAAAAACCGAGGATTTCGGGTAAGTGTTTGTGTACTGTTTTCATGAAAATGTAAAGTTCCTGCCTTTTTGAATGGCCGCTTTCGAGGAGTTAGACTGGTGCTGCTATATTGTGTCTGGTACTAAATGAACGAGCGAAGTCCCCTTGTACTGTTTACAACAAAGTTCATACGGAAATAAATTTGATATCATTCAAAAGCTAATGGTATGCTCTTTCATATCATTAGAAAACCTCAAAATCTCAAAAGTGGGGTTAATCCTCAAAATGCTGTGCCGGGTCACATATTATGATGTAGGACTATATGGTTGTCAGTCACTTATAGTATGAGGAGAGTTAGGGTACATTTTGGCAGTGGCCACCAATACTTGGTTTACCTTTATTCCCACCAAGTTTTTTCATTGGCATATTGAGTTTATGTCAGGGTTACTCTAGCTAACAAAGTGCACAATTATTCTCAGGCCAAAAAGCAAGGACCCAACCAGTTCTTGCCCAAAGGCACATTTTACTAAGAAGAAGAGACGTGGTCGATGCAATACATAATTGTTTTTCCTCTGGTATAATGACTATTGAAATACTGCAATGCCTAGGATATAAAATAAGTCAACCAAATTACAAGTACTTATACTTTCGGTTTCTGATGCAAACATTTCCCAAAGGCACTGTCGTGATAATGCATTGTATTCAAATGACCTTAAGAACTACAGATCTCTGTGGTAAGATGTTCAAATGAGTTGTTTTGTCTGTCTGTCTGTTTGTTGGTTTGTTTGTTTACATCTTCAAGTATATAAGACGTTCCTAATCCGAGCGAGGCTGGGAGTTGGGACTGCATCAGACCCAAGTTACTTGGCATTTTTTATCTCATGCCGCCATACCGGTACAACATTTAACTGTCGTCCTAAAGAGTGATTTCCGAACACAGCAACAGGCACTCACAATCAACCCTCTCAAAAATCTGCTATAACCGGTGTGTCTGGACCAGTATTAGCCCCTACACAACATTGGTAAGATCGAAAAAACAGAAATGCTCACAGATTTCCATGAAACTTATACAGTTTGAAGATGGTTAAAGTAGATACCTCACACTGAAATTCTTCTGCCTAAAATGCTGTAGTTTGGGGGAAAAGAGTAAAAAAAACTGTTTACGTCTCACACCAAGATCTAAACAATTTTTCGGATAAATACGTTGAATGCTGTATTTCAGCGAAAGAAATGAAGGGGTTTTTCACGATTTTCTCGAGACTCGGTTGGCGGATTGAGCTGAAATGTTCACAGGTGTGCTTTTTCATGCATATGTTGGATCAGACAATGTATGGCTGCTATTCTTTGACCTCTACCAATGTTGTGTCATCCCTTTAAGCCGGTTAGAGCACGACAACGTGATAGGCTACTCCCTGCACCACATCACTTGAACACACACACACAAACCTGCTTGTTTTTTGTTCATCTGTGTATGTCTTTCTCTCAAGAACTTTGTACGCATTGGCCACAAATGACCTTCAAAAACCAAAACCAAAACCACTAATGGTAAAAACAATAACAAACTAAACCCCACGCACAAGTGAAGTAATTAAGCGGCACGCATAATTACTTAGATGTCAA
The DNA here is from genome assembly GCA_949987565.1 of Luidia sarsii. Taxonomy (NCBI): domain Eukaryota; kingdom Metazoa; phylum Echinodermata; class Asteroidea; order Paxillosida; family Luidiidae; genus Luidia; species Luidia sarsii. The sequence goes on from OX465112.1 coordinate 1,709,896, forward strand.
AATCGCAGGACTATGCTGTTCTGAAATTAAACTTAAAAAAATGGGGGAGGGGGAGAAAGGGAGGAGGGGAGTAAGAGAAAGGGTAAGTGGAGTGCTCATCTTGCACAGTGACAGACACGCACTGCCCTTACCTTGGATGGCAGGGAGGATTTAATCTGCCGAAGCAATCGATTTGCATAAAAAAAAATATTAAAAAAAGGAGAAAATAATAAAAGCAGCGTTACAAGTGCCAGTGGTACCATGCATCTGCTGTGTGTCGGACACGTTGAATCTTTTTTCTCAGTCAGGTAAAAGTCTCTCATGAGGTCTTGCCTCGGATGGTAATGAGGCTGAATTCCATCGATTTGCATAAAAAAAACCACCAAATAGCCATCCGAGGAGATTATTAGAGATAGCGGTAGAACTACCAGTGGTATGTTACGTCGGCTGCGTGGGTAAGGCACATGATGGTTCATCTCGGTGAGGCCTGCCATTGGGGGGCTGCACGGCCCGCAGGTCGACCTCCCCCCCCCTCTCCCCATCAGCGGAAGTTGGGGGCAGCCACCTTGAGGCACGTCTTGCCAACATCACCGGCCAGGATCAGGGGGTTGGTCATGTGGTATTGGATCAGAAGTACTGCCGAGTCGAAAACCTGCGAGAGACGCCAGACAGAGAGGTTTGACAGAGAGGCGGGCAGAGTACACACTACCCGAAGCGTTGAGCTACCGGCTCTTTTCAGAGCCACACACTCCTTCTCGAAAGAGAATGGTGTCACCGAAAACCTTCCACTCGGTATTTCCACCATGCAAACTTTCAAGTCTTATCCACCAACACTCACATGAGCACACTGGAGCGGATGGCTAATATTGCGGTGATTTCAAACTGATTGCCAGAATTTTTGAGGGCCGATTTGTCTTGTTGTTGGTCAAGCAACCAGACGCCTGGGGCTATGGGATCAGTCCATCGAAACCCATTGTGAAGGAATAGCTGTCCTTCAAACATGGAGAGGGGGGTTATAGAACGCATAGTGCATCAAGAAGAATGTCATTCAATGAGGGTTTGCCCTACTTGTAAGTGCTCAGAGCTTTGCCCGATTGCCTGCTGAAAAAAAAATCAAGGTAGCTCGGGAGGGATTTGAACCCGCGACTCTTCCTTTCGAGAGCAGATGTCATCAACCACTGGACCATTGAGCTGGTCGAGGTCATTTGGAGGATTCAGATCCGCATTTAAGTGGTTGAGACGTTCCAATCGAGCCCGAACTGCCTGAATTTTGTGAAATCACTGCGAGGACGCCGGCTCGTACCTGTTCGTTCTCTTTGAATCTTCCCAGGGCATATTTGCCGTCTGAGCGTAGCCTTATCTGCAGGTTGCGTACTTTGTTGTTGTACCACAACGAGAGGGAGTAGGGAAGGCTACCGTCTCCCCTTGTGCTGTCGCGGACGACAAACGCTCCATCCTGACAAGTTGGGAAAAAAATCAGCACCAATCAGAACGCTTCAAACAGATTCCCTTCCCCAAATTGATTCCCCTTTTCGATTGCCGTACCTTTACGAGGAAATAGACGCGACTTGCGACCGTACCTCCTAAAATTACGCAACACGTTTAAGGTTCAATTCAGATTTGAAGGTTTTCACGGTGAGAGTGGCAGAATAAGTGATAGGTTTGCGGTAACACCATGCAGTTTCTCTTTTGTGAGTTTGTGTCTGGTTCTGAAAAAAGAACCCGGAAGAACCTCAAATAGTGTACTTTGTTCATCTTCAGGAGAAAGAGTATATTCAAGTTCTTTAAATTCTTTGCAGAACCACACACACTCACAAACGATACAAAATTGGATGCTGTTACCGCAAACTTATCGCTTATCAAGTCTCAATTGTTCTATCCTATTAGGGGAAGCCCCTCATTCAAGAGCTGGAAAACAGGTATGCCAAACTAGAGGCCTGAGCTCTGGTCCACTGACATTCTCCAGTCTCCTTTAAGCCATTGATGAACCATTTCCAGTCAGCTTCCGTAACTTTTGTGGCGCCAAAAATGAAAACATGAAGTTAATACAAAAACTGTTGCAAACTGCTCACTGACTGAAATGACCTGCAATACATCTCAAAAGTGGAGGGCCTGACATTTCGATCCTGGCAGGACCTTTCTCCTAGCAGGACCTTTCTCAAAGCCAAAGGCTTGAGAAAGGTCCTGCTAGGATTGAAACGTCAGGCCCTCTAACTTTTCAGAAAAACGCAAAAAAAAAAAATTTGAAGAATGAAACCGTAGTTATTATGTGATTTTCAATGAAACCATGACTCATGTAATGTTGACCAGGTTTTTTTTCTAAGCTAAGATTTCTTTTTCTGGGATTGCTCCCTAGTTCCCCCCCCCCTCGTGAAAAAACAACAACTTCTAAATGTGACATTTCCTTCCTGGTGGGGTTAAGTTACCATTTTGGTTTGCTTCAGGATTTTGCTTGCTTCATCCCTTGTGAGTTCTGTGTCATACCAGGGGTAGCCAGTCATCTCGTTCTGGTGGGAATAGAACAAAAAAAAAGCTGGGAGGTAGTGAGGGAGTTGGGTTGTTTTTTTACAAATTGAGGTCGGGTTAGGGTTTGCGGTGTGTATGTAGGGCTACACTGTCTGTTGGTGTTGCAGGGCAGGAAAGGGCATGGCAGGGCAGGGCAGGGCAGGGCATGACAGGGCAGAGCAGGGCAGGGCAGGGCAGGGCAGGGCAGGGCATGACAGGGCAGAGCAGGGCAGGGCAGGGCAGGGCAGGGCAGGGCAGGGCAGGGCAGGGCAGGGCAGGGCAGGGCAGGGCAGGGCAGGGCAGGGCAGGGCATGACAGGGCAGAGCAGGGCAGGGCAGGGCAGGGCAGGGCAGGGCAGGGCAGGGCAGGGCAGAGCAGGGCAGGGCAGGGCAGGGCAGGGCAGGGCAGGGCATGACAGGGCAGGGCAGGGCAGGGCATGACAGGGCAGAGCAGGGCAGGGCAGGGCAGGGCAGGGCAGGGCAGGGCAGGGCAAGGCAGGGCAGGGCAGGGCAGGGCAGGGCAGGGCAGGGCAGGGCAGGGCAGGGCAGGGCAGGGCAGGGCAGGGCAGGGCAGGGCAGGGCAGAGCAGGGCAGGGCAGGGCAGGGCAGGGCAGGGCAGGGCATGACAGGGCAGGGCAGGGCAGGGCAGGGCATGACAGGGCAGGGCAGGGCAGGGCAGAGCAGGGCAGGGCAGGGCAGGGCAGGGCAGGGCAGGGCAGGGCAGGGCAGGGCAGGACAGGGCAGGGCATGGCATGACAGGGCAGGGCAGGGCATGACAGGGCAGGGCAGGGCAGGACAGGGCAGGACAGGGCAGGGCATGACAGGGCAAGACAGGGCAGGGCATGACAGGGCAGGGCAGGGAAGGGCAGGGCAGGGCAGGGCAGGGCAGGGCAGGACAGGACAGGGCAGGGCAGGGCAGGGCAGGGCAGGGCAGGGCATGACAGGGCAGGGCAGGACAGGGCAGGACAGGGCATGACAGGGCAGGGCAGGGCAGGGCAGGGCAGGGCAGGACAGGGCAGGGCAGGGCAGGGCAGGGCAGGGCAGGGCAGGGCAGGGCAGGGCAGGGCAGGGCAGGACAGGGCAGGATAGGACAGGGCAGGACAGGACATGACAGGGCAGGGCAGGGCAGGGCAGGGCAGGGCATGACAGGGCAGAGCAGGGCAAGGTTTCTCTCCTCACCGGCTTGGCGTGCTTGGGTGAGGCTCTTGGCTTCTCTGGTTCCGGTGGAGGTTGGGCCTTCTCCTGCTTGGGAGGCTCTGTGTGTGTCCTACTAGCATGGGCTGAAGGAGTAAAAGAAGTCAAGTCACAATTAATACACGCGCTTCGTGCAATCCTACTTTCTTTGAGTCAAGAAAGACAAATCCCAAGACAAAGAAAGAACAGAGAGGCTAGATATTGACACGTCCTGAGGTGACAGGAGGTCAGCGGTGCTGATGGAAATGAGGTCAACGTACGGGTGTACTTCTTGATCTTGGGAGGCTCCTTGGTCGGAATGGAGGGCATGGCCTTGGGCTCCGGGGCGGCTGGGGGCTCCGGGATCTGCCTCGGTCTCGGGACGGGCCGCTGGGGCACGGCGGCCGGCGCCTGAGGGAGAGGGGGCGGCAGAGGCATGTCGGGCATCTCTGCGGGGGGAGGGGGTAACGACCATTTCCCCGCGGCGACGGAAGAGGCTGCGACGGACGGAGCGGAGGCGGCAACACCGGGCGGGGTCTGCTCCGGGGCGGGGGCGGGGGCGGGTGCCGGCTTGGCCCAGAGGGGCCGGGCGGCAGGGGCCGGCTTGCCCGTGCTCGCCCCGTTGTGGTGCTTGGGAAAGGGCCTGGGGGCCAGCGCGGGACGGCCGGGCTCGGCAGACGCCGACGCCGACTCGTCGGCGGGCCGGTGGAACTGCTTGAGTCTGCTGGCCACGGTGCCGGTGGCGGGGACCGGAGGCACGCCGGCGGAGGAGGCCGAAGAGGAGGCGGAGAAGGTCTCGTCTCTCTCCTGGCCCATCCGAAAGTCCCGGGCGCTGTTCGTCGGCAGGGGCGGCGGGATCTTGGCCCCCCGCGGCCCGAAGTTGCGGTTCTCGTCGATGACGCTTCCGCCGCCGACGCCGCTTCCGTTGGCCGACGACTGGAACACGGCGGGCCGTACGGGGGACCGGTCGCGGGTCGGCTCCTCGGGCCGGCTGATGATGGCCTCCCGGATGACGTGCGGCGGGGGGTCTGGGAGGAGCTTGCTGAAGCTGCGGCCGGCACTCTCCGGCTGCGGCGGGGCCCGGCCCGCCGCAGGCCGGGAGGGGATGGGCGGCGGGCCGTCCTCCTCCACCTCCGGCGGTGCCGCCACCTCCCGCCGCCTCCCGGCCGGCTCCGAGCCGCTGAAGATCAGCTCCGGGGGCTTGACGGGCCGCGGGGGCGCCAGTCCCGGGGTGCCGGGCACTGATGGCAGCGGGGCGGGGGGTCGGTTCATGAAGGGCCGAGACCCTCCCGTGTCTGGAGGGAGGTATGCCGGCTGCTGGGATTTATACGAGGAGCCGTCTGGTTGATATACGCAAGACAAGATCAACCGGAAAAAAGAAAAGAATAAAAGGAGAGAAAATTACTTACATGGTTGAAGGTTTAACTAAACCATACTGATCATGAGAGAAACTTGGACTTGGACTCAAATGGAATTTTTTTATTCGGAGGTTGAGGATCCTTCCCACTGTATGCTCTCTTCTTCTTTTTTTTGCCTGGGCCAGGCTCGAAGTAATGGACTTTTTTATTCGGAGGGTGATCATCCTTCACACAGTGGGATGGAAACAACTTTACAATGGAAGCAAATCTGCAATCCATGCCACAGATTTTATTTTGTTTCCTCTCGGTGAAGGCGAAAGTTGGGGGTGCGCATTATACCCGGGAATTTACGGTAGATATAACATGATGCTTGTGTCGAGGAGAATGTACCGGTAATCCAATGAGGGTTTGCCCTGCTCGATTTGATCAACACAGAGTACTCAGTGCTTGGCCCGATGCCTGATTCAGGCAGTTCGGGCGAGATTTGAAGAACCCGTGACTCCTGCTTTCTAGCGCGGGCGTCCTAACCACTTGACCACCGAGCTGGTCGAGGTCGTGTGGCAGACTTGAATATTGTATAGCGGCGGGTACCGTATCGCTTTTGTCATGCTACATGTACACTGTATAAAATTGTTTTGCAGTATGCTGAGAAGAGTCTGTGCTTTAAAACTTGGACAATAGTGGTGCCCGGATTCAGAGGGCCTGGTGCAAAGCAATACCAACGACGCTCCGAATTGGGAGGTCCCCGGCGCAAAGGGGCTGAGACATTATGAGGGAAGGGAGAGCTACATTATGGTGTCTTTTTTCCCCCAAATGCAAAGGAATATGCGGTCAAAATTATCTGCCAATCCTGCAGCACAACTAGTGGATAGGGTCATTAACTATATTTTTGTTTACCTGGAACAGGAACAAGATATTCTTCCTCAACATCATCATGGTCCTGGAAAAAAAAAGTACACAGATATGAAGTCGCTTCATTTCAAAAACGGCCTAACTTAACCCATAGGTCCATGGTTAGACATGTTGAGGACATGTTGAGGACATTTTGCATTGTTTTGCTTTCCTCTGCTCTCACACTGAGACTGCAGAGCTAACCCCAATAAAAAATGGACTACTTGCTGCCACAAGAGGGCAGTATAACAATAAAGCGAGCCTTACAGTAGGCTCGGTGAAGGAATTTCTCAACCACTCACCTGTGTTTCCAATAAGGGTGCTTCATAGTTTGGTTGGTCTGCAGAAAGAAAGACAGAAAAAAAAGAACATACGTAATGAGGTCCTTGAACACAACCATTGTCATGAAAAAAAGGAAAAAGTTGTGCTTGCTTCAGAGGGTAATGGCTCTATGCACGACCCTGTGAGGGCAGTCAAAAGTGTCAAAATCACCGTGGTCTCCTTTCCGGAGAAATGCAAGAAAATGCAGGACCAAGACCTCTAGTCACTGCTCTTTCCAACTATGCTATCCAGCCCTTAGACGGTGACCTTCCCAATAGGCCTACCAAAGAGTGAAGAAAGATTCCGTGAATCTTAAAATTTAACAAATTTCACAAATGTCAAAATTTCACAAATGTCAAAATTTCACAAATGTCAAAATTTCACAAATGTCAAAAACCTCAAAATTTCAAAAACCTCAAAATTTCAAAATATCTCAAAATTTCAAAATATCTCAACATTTCAAAATATCCCAAAATTTCAAAAAAATTCTCAAAATTTCAAAATATCTCCAAATTTCCAAATATTTCAAAATTTCAAAATATCTCAAATTTTCAAAATATCTCAAAATTTCAAAATATCTCAAAATTTCAAAATATCTCAATTTTTTTACGCCTATCGGAAAACAAAAAGCAGTTATTTTCTCGAAAGCATCCTCTCACCTAAATTGGGCACTTCGTAGTTTTCTTGTTCTTCTGCCTGGAAGGGGATTCAAAAGAACTATTATTAAAAGCACAATTTTTGAAGGAAAGTGACAAAATAATTCTTGAGCTTCCCTTGGTATTGATCCTTGCAGGACCTTTCTCGAAGCCTCTGCTTTTCGGCTGCTGAAGAAAAAGGTCCTGCTCGGATCGAAATGTCAGGTCATTGGCATTTTGGTCATCATGTATAGCACTATCAATCATAAAAGTCAGAGAGCTTGACATTTGAAATCCAGCTGGGATTTGCTTTTTGCCAAGACAATCTTTTAGAATTCACATTCATCTGCTCCTCGACTCCCTCATTTTTTTATATCAACAATTCAAATATTAAAAACAAATTATACAGTGCAGTACCATCATAAGATTACAGCTGAGCAGTTTACGATTTTGCCCTTTTTTAAGAGCAATGTCAATTCCTATCTCCAGCCTTCCGGAGTTCCTCTCTACATGTATCTCCTTTCCTTAGCCCTTAACCTTGAGTGGCTTTATAGCCTTGTTTTGGGCGAATCTGGGAATGTCAATTCCTATCTCCAGCCTTCCTGAGTTCCTCCCTATCTCCTCTTTCCCTCAGAACTTAACCTTGAGTGGCTTTATAGCCTTGTTCTTGGCAAAGTTGCATTAAAAAAAATTAAAAATACTGTTATAATGAAAGTGTCTCGATCCTCGCAGGACCTTTCTCAAAGGCAGACTTTCTGCCTTTGAGAAAGGTCCTGCTAGGATCGAAAAGTCAGGCCCTCCTCATTTTAGATACTCTCTTATTAGGCCCTTTACGAATCCATGGGTCAAGCTCAGGCTTCGTCTCCGTCTGACAAAAACCAGGAAATCCAGGTTGTGGTTTGTCCCCGAATGTGAAGCTTTGCTGGCTCGATAAGTACAGAGCACAGTATTCATTCACAAAGAAACTGGAGTCTTGTTTCTATAGATGCCTGTGACATTCTAACGGGTAAGAGAAATACGACCGAAGCCTAAGCCCGAGCCTAAGCCTTCATTTCGTTAAAACGGGCTCAGATAGCGGACTGATGGCCTCACCTCGTGCGGGGCCATCTCTCCCGGCCGGGGGTAGTGGTGCGGGGAGTGGGGAGGCCGGTGAGGGGTGGGGGGCATCTGGCGTGAGGAGGGGCGGCCTGGGGGCTCCGGGGGCAGCTGCTGCTGCTGCTGCCAGTGGGGCAGCTGGGTTGGGGGCAGGTTGGGCAGCGGGCGCACGGCTTCATGTCTGGGAGACAAACTGCAGAAAACAACCCCAATCCACCAAGATCATAAAATGATCATGAATGATCAGATTTTCATCAATATAGTTTGTTTCCTTAAAAAAAAAAAAAAAAAAAAAAAATGTTTAACAAAAATTTGAACTTTTTCAAAAAAGGGCAAAGAAGACCGAACCGGGATTTGAACTTGAAACCACTGGTTTTACATACCAGCACTCTTAACCATCATCACTTGTTTGACTTAATTTTTCTGTTTTTACAAACTCTTACAAATTCTGGCATCATCATCAACTCCAGTGATGTGTAGATTGCACATGTATGTATGGTCAATGCTGCATCATTGCACAGTAAGCAAAACTCGCACAGTTTTTGGTCGGTACATATTTCATACAGCACAAAAACAAAGTCCTCCCAAAAAACAACAAGACAAACAAAAAATAACACACTTACAGTGGTTGTGGGCTCACTGACCTCTCCTGAAATACACAAAATATAAACCAAGTTTATTATTTGCCAAGTTTGATAATCTGGCAAATCAAGTGGCAACTTATGTGTTATTATCATTGGAATGCAAATGAGGTACCGTACTCTTTGCAGTGGTGGGAAAATCTCCAAAAACTCAAATTTGTACGAGAATCCGCATTATGCCATACCAGGTACGACCACCTTATTGATAAACTATACTCACCCCATGCTGGTGTCTGCGAAGTGTGTCTGGCTGCAGACCTAAGCAAGATGAACAAGCATTGATACAGACATCAGATCAAGGCAATCAGCTTTTGGGAGCCAGGACAGTAAACACAGAGCTGCTTAAAGGCCCAAAACAACAATGGGAAGATCGGGAAAACATCCATGTCTACAGATTTCCCTCAAATTTTTGCAGATGGTCACAACGGTCCCAGATATGAGCGGTACTGCGACATGCAGATTGTCGTGCATGCAAAGATCAACGTTTGGCTCGAACTACCACACAAGATTTCTTCTGCGCTACAACGAAAGGTACTCACTGTTGGCACTTTGGTCTTCGTCGTGTGGAACATCGTAGATCTCATCACAGTCTCCTATTAGAGAGAATCACACGCGGAGGTTACACACAAGGTACTTGGCTCACAGCGATCCCTTGATAATTGCCACACTAAAATGTCTGCAATACGATATCACAATATGAAATCCTGCATCCTGCATATGGGGTCAATACTCTGATATTTGTGACCCACACAAGGAAAAGGTGATGTACATGTAAGTTGCAGACAATAACAATCAAGTTATATACATGAAAGCCCACATTGTAAGCTTTCTTTTGGTATATAGCAGAGCTCTATACCCCCTTCCTTTCTGTAGTTATGATATATATGCAGATTAATAAGGTCCATGGAGTTAAAATCAATCACAAAAGGCAAGAAAACAGGCTTTGAAAAAAATCTGACTCATCTTTGAGGAACAGAAGTGTGCTGGCTGAAAGACTTATTCTACACATTTTATTGATGACAATCACCATTTTTAAGAGTAAATCCTGAAAGTATAAGCATTGAAGATATGGAAAAAAAATCAATCAAAATTTCATGGAAAATTCCAACTGCTCAACATTGAGTGGGCCATTGCGTGCAAATGCGTAGCGCGACTTTATATCACCTCTTCCTGGAGCAGGTCGCATTTGTGAGCGTGTACAGAAACAATGGCTTCCTAAAACATGATTCTAACTGTACAAAAGTGTCTTTGCACTATACAACCCCATGGCCTTAATATTCAGGAAGGGAATGAATTCCGAATGACTTATCCTCACCTCATTAACACCTCTTTTCTTTCATCTTCCCTGTGGCTTTCCCCTTTGATCTCCCACCTCCCTCCCGTCCCTTTTGATCCTCCCCACCCTTGTGTTTGATTTCCCTTTAATCTCCCCTCCCTTGGTGTAAGCCACATCCCGCTCCCTTTCCCTTTGTCCTTCCTCTATCATGTGTATCAGGGCTTTCCTTCCCCTGACTGTCCGTGTATGTCCTGGTCACTTTGCCTTTGAGAAAGGTCCTGCTACTTGCTAGTGCTAGGATAGAAACGTCAGGCCCCTTTCCTTCCCCTGACTGTCCGTGTATGTCCTGGTCACTTTGCCTTTGAGAAAGGTCCTGCTACTTGCTAGTGCTAGGATAGAAACGTCAGGCCCTTTCCTTCCCCTGACTGTCCGTGTATGTCCTGGTCACTTTGCCTTTGAGAAAGGTCCTGCTACTTGCAAGTGCTAGGATAGAAACGTCAGGCCCTTTCCTTCCCCTGACTGTCCGTGTATGTCCTGGTCACTTTGCCTTTGAGAAAGGTCCTGCTAGTGCTAGGATAGAAACATCAGGCCCTTTCCTTCCCCTGACTGTCCGTGTATGTCCTGGTCACTTTGCCTTTGAGAAAGGTCCTGCTACTTGCTAGTGCTAGGATAGAAACGTCAGGCCCTTTCCTTCCCCTGACTGTCCGTGTATGTCCTGGTCACTTTGCCTTTGAGAAAGGTCCTGCTACTTGCTAGTGCTAGGATTGAAACGTCAGGTCCTTTCCTTCCCCTGACTGTCCGTGTATGTCCTGGTCACTTTGCCTTTGAGAAAGGTCCTGCTACTTGCTAGTGCTAGGATAGAAACGTCAGGCCCTTTCCTTCCCCGACTGTCCGTGTATGTCCTGGTCACTTTGCCTTTGAGAAAGGTCCTGCTACTTGCTAGTGCTAGGATAGAAACGTCAGGTCCTTTCCTTCCCCTGACTGTCCGTGTATGTCCTGGTCACTTTGCCTTTGAGAAAGGTCCTGCTACTTGCTAGTGCTAGGATAGAAACGTCAGGTCCTTTCCTTCCCCTGACTGTCCGTGTATGTCCTGGTCACTTTGCCTTTGAGAAAGGTCCTGCTACTTGCTAGTGCTAGGATAGAAACGTCAGGTCCTTTCCTTCCCCTGACTGTCCGTGTATGTCCTGGTCACTTTGCCTTTGAGAAAGGTCCTGCTACTTGCTAGTGCTAGGATAGAAACGTCAGGCCCTTTCCTTCCCCTGACTGTCCGTGTACAGGGTGTATGTCCTGGTCACTTTGCCTTTGAGAAAGGTCCTGCTACCTGCTAGTGCTAGGATAGAAACGTCAGGCCCTTTCCTTCCCCTGACTGCCCGCGTATGTCCTGGTCACTTTGCCTTTGAGAAAGGTCCTGCTAGTGCTAGGATAGAAACGTCAGGCCCTTTCCTTCCCCTGACTGTCCGTGTATGTCCTGGTCACTTTGCCTTTGAGAAAGGTCCTGCTAGTGCTAGGATAGAAACGTCAGGCCCTTTCCTTCCCCTGACTGTCCGTGTATGTCCTGGTCACTTTGCCTTTGAGAAAGGTCCTGCTAGTGCCAGGATAGAAACATCAGGCCCTTTCCTTCCCCTGACTGTCCGTGTATGTCCTGGTCACTTTGCCTTTGAGAAAGGTCCTGCTAGTGCTAGGATAGAAACGTCAGGCCCTTTCCTTCCCCTGACTGTCCGTGTATGTCCTGGTCACTTTGCCTTTGAGAAAGGTCCTGCTAGTGCTAGGATAGAAACGTCAGGCCCTTTCCTTCCCCTGACTGTCCGTGTATGTCCTGGTCACTTTGCCTTTGAGAAAGGTCCTGCTAGTGCTAGGATAGAAACGTCAGGCCCTTTCCTTCCCCTGACTGTCCGTGTATGTCCTGGTCACTTTGCCTTTGAGAAAGGTCCTGCTAGTACTAGGATAGAAACGTCAGGCCCTTTCCTTCCCCTGACTGTCCGTGTATGTCCTGGTCACTTTGCCTTTGAGAAAGGTCCTGCTAGTGCTAGGATAGAAACGTCAGGCCCTTTCCTTCCCCTGACTGTCCGTGTATGTCCTGGTCACTTTGCCTTTGATAAAGGTCCTGCTAGTGCTAGGATAGAAACGTCAGGCCCTTTCCTTCCCCTGACTGTCCGTGTATGTCCTGGTCACTTTGCCTTTGAGAAAGGTCCTGCTAGTGCTAGGATAGAAACGTCAGGCCCTTTAACTTTTGAGATTTACAAAATGAATACGAACAATGCCTTCGATCTGAAGGCATCGCTTATGGCTTCAATTTACACACACATGTCCATGGACGCCACAAGCTAGAGGCTACAGACAATTCCCATAGACGCGTGTGGTTGGTCCAGCCATAGCCAATCAAGTGAGACATAGCACTATTAAGCGTTAGCTTTTGAAAATAAATCAAGGAAATCTTTTTATTTTGCCTTAAAAAAAAAAAAAAAAAAAATACGTCTAAAGGATCTTTTCCTAATTTCAAATATGACACAACATATCTAGATAAGACTTGAAGGTTTGCATGGTGGAGCATGGCTCTGAAAAGAGCCGGTAACTCTACCAAGTTAAACAAGGATAAAAATGAATTTCACAGCATCTATGACATGATCTACACGTTGGTGCTTGCTGTACATTAGCAGTGGCTTTGGGGAGGGGCAGGGCTAGGGTAAGGAACAGTGGGGGGGGGGGGGGGCGTGGTCTTCACTGCTTACCGTCACCATAGGAGCTATTCATCTGCTCGCTGGGCACCTCGTACGTCTGGTTATAGTCACCCTCCCCTGCGATGGTGTGAGAACGTGACAGGCGAGGTGGAAAAGGGGCAGAGGTTGAAAGAGGTTAGGAGAGGTGGAGGGGAGGCAAGGAGAGGTTGAGGGGAGGTGAGGAGAGGTGGAGGGGAGGGGAGGAGAGGTGAGAAGAGGTGGAGGAGGTGGAGGAGACGTCGAGGAGGTGGGGGAGAGGTGGGGGAGGTGGAGGGGAGGAGAGGTGGGGGAGGTAGGGAGAGGTGGAGGGGAGGAGAGGAGAGGAGAGGTGGGGGTGAGGTTGAGGGGAGGGGAGGAGAGGAGGAGGGGAGGAGAGGAGAGGTGGGGGAGAGGTGGAGGAATGGGCATGACCAGCCACAGGAAGGCAGGGGGATGGCAACAGAGATGGTTTAAAAGAACAGCAATGAGCAGGAGAAGAGTGATTCGGGAAGAAACAAAAAGATGCAATCATGAGGCAAGGATGAGTTTGGAACGAAAAGGACACGAGTTAGAAATGGGACAACGGAAACTGATCAATCTTTCAATCAAACGTAATTGAGTTCTTCGTCTTTGTTTTTCTTGGGGGAGGAGGGTTGGGTGGGTGGTGGATTCAACGAAGAGAAAGAATTGCAATGACTAGTTTGCAGCATACATTAGACAGCACATACTGTACTTAATTACAGCCAACAACTTAACTCACACTAGTCCAACACAGGTACGGCAAATAGGATTTACACAATATAGTACAATATCAGGGGGTGATCAGGAAGGGGGAATGGTTGGACCCATAGATATACATGTATATAACTTATAGACGGTCAGTGTCTTTTTGAAACAACGTTAGGATACTGTAATGCCATTAAGTTATAAATGTCTATGGCCGTTTTGGAAATGAAGGCTTAGGCTCGGGCCTTAGCTCGGGCTCAGGCTCCGTCTGAGAAAACCTGAACATCCAGGTTGTGGTTTGTTACCTAATGTGAGAGTTTGCTGGCTTGATAGGTACAGGGTATTCACCAAGAAACTGGGGCCAAATGCTTGTTTACTAGATGCCTGTGATATTCTAACGAGTAAGATAAACATGACCGAAGCTAAGCCTTCATTTTGAAAACGGCCAATGCCTCCTTGGCATTTTAGTCTGGTGCCCACTATTGTCTGTCTATAATGTAGGTTATTATGTCTATGGTTGGAGGACAGATGGCAGACTGCCACACTCAGCACTGAACAATCTTACAGTTACAGAAAAAAGCCCTTTTCACACGACGCTGAAAAAACTCGCTAGGCTTGAGAGAGAATTTCCGAGGTGGGATTGTTTACTTTCCAACGATTTTCCAACCTTTCCCACGGCAAAGTGTAAGATTTAGCAGGCCTCCCTTGAGAAGCGAACGCTTATTTCGTGGGTTGCCGGTAGACTACACATTGCATGGATGTAACAAGCTGCGGGTACCAGGCAGTTACTAAGGTCAAGGGTCAACCAGGCAAAAATGGCGGACGTAGCAACTACATCGGAGGTGACAGTGGCAAAGAAGAGAGCCTCTAAAACAAGGGGGTCCGGAGGTCCGGACCTACGACAAAATCTCTCAAGGGTTCACCAGGGACATCTTTCACTCTCAAGCTTTGGTCACCTTTCCCACGATGGCACTTTTGTAAGATTCCTCATGCATGATACATTTTCTCAAGCCTTGCAAGTTTTTTAGCCTCGTGTGAAAAGGGCTAAAGAAAAACCGCCCAACTGTTAGCTTTTCCGCCGCGAAGCTATTGTTTTTGTTCTGATTTTTTCTTTTTCTTCTTTTTCTTATCGGAAAAATCCCATAGACAAAGCACAGGGTTTTTTTTGGAAGGCACTTTTGCCATTGAACAAACTTTGATTTTTTTCAAACTTCAAAACAACCATTTGACCATTGTTCAGAATTATTATGATTTGTTTAATAATATTATAATGAGGTCCCATACACTTTGTGCACAAAATATGCATGTGCGTTTTGGGTTAGGAATGGAGGTTATGGGTTCGAATCCCGTTGATGTCAATTTTTTTTTTTTTTAAGAGAACCAGATGCGGGAAAAGCGTTATTTTCTGTTCGCCAACAGCCATAAATCTCTAGTTTGTTTGTGTACCTGTATTGGGGGCCAAGTATAGCAAGCTGGAATCATCATCCTTGCCCGATGCACTGGAACTCTGGTTAGAACAGGGGGGAAAATATAAATAAAGCGTGATGAAGTAAGTGTTCTTCTCTTCCTATGCAAAATAAAAATGGTCCGGAGTTTTCTATTTCCTTGTTCGTCATTCTGATCATTTGTGACCCGCTCCCTGAAAATGAGTCAAAGCTGGATAGACCTTATCAACAGCTTCATTTAGGCGTTTGTTAGATATGCATAGCATGTTGCACTCCGGAAATATGGCAGTTTGAAAAAAAAATCCTTTTTTTTTTCATTTTCATTTTTCATTTTCATTTTCACCAAATCTGATAACAGAGAAAACAAGCGTTAAAGATTTATACTGTATTGTCAGACATCCTAAGAAGTTTCATTTGTCAATGCACATAGCATTTTCCTGGTACAAATTGTTACTTCTCATGAAGGATTATGGAAGATCCTAAAGAATTCAGAAATGAAAAAAAAAAAAATTAACAAATAAAAAAACAACAATATCTGACTCATTTTCACAGGGCGGGTCACATTTTACATGGAAATGATTTCGCTTCTTGGAAAATGTGACTTGGATTGGGCATGATGGGCTGAGCAGATGCTGCAGATGCCTCAGATGACTGATTTTAGTGATTATTCTTACACTGAGAGGGGTGGGGATGTCAGTGGTAGGAAGCAATGCTGTACAGTAGGTATACAGCTGGTGACCTCTTGACAAGCTCTGGAAGTTCTGTGGTGTTTGCAGAAATGTCAATGTTCCAAATTTGGAATACACATTCTCATGACTATGGCGCTTGCTGCTCGGAATCGTCTCTTGTCAAACATTTCGCATTCTATTTTTGGTACAAGACTTAAGGCTTGGACTGGATGTCACACAATGAAAAATGTTAGATTTGGGAGAGAGAGGGGGGGGGAGAGAGAGGGGGGAGCGATAAAGAGAGAGAGAGATATAGAGAGAGAGATAAAGAGGGAGAGATAAAGAGGGAGAGGGAGAAGAAGAGGGAGGGGGAGAGGGAGAGGGAGAGACAGAGAGAGAGGGAGAGGGAGAGAGAGAGAGAGAAAGAGGGAGAGACAGAGTGAGTGAGAGAGAGGGAGAGAGAGAGAGAGAGACAGAGAGAGGGAGAGAGAGGGGGGGGGGGAGAGAGAAAGAGACAGACAGAGAAAGAGAGAGAGAGAAAGAGAGATAGAGAGAGAGAAAGAGAGAATGAGAGAGAGATAGAAAGAGAGAGAGAGAAAGAGAGATAGAGAGAGAAAGAGAGAATGAGAGAGAGAGAGAAAGAGAGAGAGAGAAAGAGAGATAGAGAGAGAGAAAGAGAGAATGAGAGAGAGATAGAAAGAGAGAGAGAGAGATAGATATACACACACTTTCTACTCCAAACCAGGAAAAATTGTAAACACACAATTCAAATCAAAGAGAATGATAAATTTCTAGAAGAACTGACAGGTCTCAAAATAGCTAGTGCTGTTGAGCTGAAGTTTGAGTGGGAAGGGCAGGGTGGGGGTGGGGGTGGGGCCCGGGGGAGACCGTTGAACATTGCCAGAATGGCCAGGGGGTGCAATGTGAGAGATGGGTGGGCTGTAGTGAGAAAAGACGAAGGTGGATTATTATTTTTGTTTTTGCCTTTACTTCGTGGTGAACCAATGGACTTCCCTGGACGAGTGGGAAGGGATCGCTCTTGGATTTTCCTCCGCGTTTCGTCAAATAACTGGCAAGCTCCTTTTGGAGATTCGGGCCCAGCTGCAAATCAAGGGAGACTGGGAAGTTGGAGGCGGTCGTCTTTATCACATCACATCTCGTGGTCGCCTCTCTTTTCCCCCCGAGGTTTTGTTGGAATTTGTTGGATTAGGTACCCCAAGGATAGCATACTGCTGCTGAATTTTGTTGGAGTTTGTTGGATTAAGTACCAATGGACCAGGGAGACGCTGTTGGAGTTTGTTGGATTAGGTACCAATGGTCAGTACACTGCCACACACTCCCAACACCTGACCAGAAAATGACCAAGAACTCGTGGGTAAACTAACCCACGAAAGCAGTGTCAATATACTCCCACACACTCCAACAGCTGACCACAAAAATGACCAAGAGCTCGTGGGTCAACTAATCTCACCCGCGAAAGCAGTGCAGTGCACTGCTACACACTCCAACACCTGACCAGAACATGCCATAGCAGACACGTTGTGGCGTTTTGTTGGGTTGGGTTGGGGACAAACCCCCTGTAGTCATGCAGTAATGCATTCTACCCAATGTACCCAACCTAACAAAATCTAACACGTGCAGACTGTTGGATTCTGTGAGGTTAGGTACCAATGGGTTCCAAATTTCTGCCCAAATGTTGGAATTGGTTGTGTTAGGCATGCTTCTGAGTGAAAGTGCTAGGCAGTTACTTAGAGGAGAACTAGCAGCTGTCGCTCTTAACCACTTCGTACCGGGACCTCCGAATCTGGAGCGCTGGTGGCGTTGCTATGCGCCAGGCCTTCTGAATCAAGGCAACACTATTGCCCAAGTTCTCAACAAAGACTCTTTTTTTCGGGCTACCACTAAACAACATGTAGCATGACAAATACCACACAGACGTCCAACTGTGCCAGGGTTGTTGACATACTTCTCAGCTTCTGTCTACTCTGGTCTCATTGATTTATTTCACAGGTGTTTCATGTTTCCAAGGGTTTGGTGAGTTAGGACAATTGCACATCATCAAAAATGAAAAACCTTTACCCCTTTCCCACTACGCAATCTCCGGGTTATCTCGGGGGTAACGGCAAGCCTTACCCCCGAGATACCCCGGGTTGGAAATGGTTGCCAGGACGTTTCCCACTACACTTTTCCCGCCCCGGGTTGAGACCAAAAAATCGGCCGTTACCCCGGGGTTCGTTAACCCTGCTCGCGACCAGGGTTAAGGATGGAAATCTCGGGGGTAACGGCCGAACCCCGGGGTTGGCGTTGTAGTGGGAAACCGCGCCGGGGTACGAGTCCGGTGGACATTCTCAGGGTTAAGACACCGGATGCGTTACGTAATGGGACGGTCAGAGGTGGGATACGTGGCGGGAAAATCCGCATGCGACGCACATCTGGCATTTACAAGAGGGCAGTAAATTCACGACGGCAACGACGGCAGTTGCCGTCGTGCCCTCACCAATTGCCGCGGTGCCCTTAAATTTGGAGGATTTTCACGGCAACAAATTGCCGTGCCCTTTTAGCACACTGCAGCGCGCATGAAATAATATTCCGACTGCGGTGCAGTGTGTGTGCAGCACACATGGAAGCTTCACTGTACCGTGCGCACTGTCAGCTAAACATTGCGCATTCTGTGCACAACTGTATGGACCGTGGATGGGTGTACAGTACATGTACAGTACTTACAGTACATGGCCATGTCAGATACGTACATGGACAGTGCGTTCGATCCTGACAGTTTCAGGTCAACAAACTTTTAATCTGCGGGTACCAGTGAATCTTGGACATCGCTGGCTGTACCAAACAACGGGTACCAACGGTAGTTGGGAGCGATTTGCGTTGCACGATAGATAGATTGCGCAGCATGCAGCACGTGGTCGGGTTGCGTGCGAAAGTAGAATCGAAGAGCTGCCAAAGGTTTGCGTGTTCGCGGGTGCCTTTTCAAAGTCGTAACCATGCCCCGAAAGGAGAAAGCTAAACAGCAAAACGAGCTACTACTTCACGATACAGCACAAAAATGTCGCAAACTTTATTCTTTTTTTCAGGTAGGCCTACGAACGTAGTTATTCTCAATTTTTTGGACGAGAACTGATGAGAAGGTTTTGGAACACCGAACCCACATCGCGATACCTTGACAGCATGGACTATTCTATTAGGAATGAGAGGGGTGCGAGTTTATACAATAATAAGCTCCGATAATATGCTCGTTTAGGTTGGACCTAGCTGCTTAAAAATCCATCTTTACAAAACATGTAGGCTATTTAGAATCCCTTTTATTTTGACTTTTTTTGTGAGGATCTATTGTCAGATATTTTTGTCGTCCCGCTTACTATAGCAGTAGCACCCCGGCCATACCTAAATGGTACTGTTCATGTTCCGTGAGAATACGTGTTGGTAGCTGACTGAAACCTATTTTAGACGTCATTTTTATGTTTGAAAATAATCTTTTTCAGGCATTGTGGTCCCACAGAAACGATGATATATTAGTAGGAGAACTAAAACAACGATTCGGTGCCTTCAGCGCCTATTTTGAAAAAATATTTTTAAGTGCTTACAGCGTGTTTGCATCGGTACTAATAATAAAAGTCGGTAAATTGCCTTGATGCCCCGGATTTGCCGAAATTTTATATCTACCGGTATATTATATTTATATCTGACGCCATTTTCAATGCAGTGTACATGTACACGAGAGTGCGGATTATGCCCAAACGAAAGTATATGTACAATGTACATGTACATGTATTGTACGTCACGTTAATCGAGTACAGCCCACATGTATCCAGTCAGGCAGCGCGCGCCGACGGGTGGTTGCTGGGCGACAAGGCGGTACGAGGCATTGTGGGACCAGCTAGCGCGCTGTGGGATTTCCGGTCCGGGCAGTGACGGACACCGGGGTTGGGTGTAGTGGGAAATCGCACATCGTTAACCCGGGGCAAGCTCGCCCCGGGTTTCGCGAAACTCCGGGTTAACGCGACAAATGGGAACAAAACTCAGGGTTAACGAACCCCGGGGTACAGAATGCTTAACCCGGGGCGGCAAATCTCGGGGTTAAGCAGTTTGTAGTGGGAAAAGGGTAATTTGTGGCGGTCATGGGCACTGAAAAGTGGCCCAGTACGAAGCGGTTAATTGGGCATAATTCCTAATTGGGCACAATAGTTGGCATAATTCCTAAATGGTCCATCGCTGCAAGTGCTAGTTACAGTGCGTATCTAAGTTGAATCCAACATTTATAGTACACAGTATTAGCAAATGATCCATTTCAAAACTGGCTGGAACCGCACTGAGGCACACAATTTGCCATATTTCGGTCTCTGAAGTACGTACCAGGTTTGTGAAGGAGGAAGTGGAGCTGTTGTAACTCAGAGAGCGTCCTGGAAAAAAAAAGAGGAAAAACTTGATTAACTTCCATCAATAAACAGATTGTTGGCAAACCACCAGACCAGTGACAGACAGAGCAATGTCTGCCACTGAATGTTGTCACAACCTTTTTGAGCTTTCACCTCACGGTTCTGACCACAACACCACAATTTGACCACTGCCTCAGTAGATTGGTAATACAGAAAGAGCAGAAATCATGAGAGTCAGAATTTCATTCTGTTGTATACCTTTTTTGCATTCTGTTGTACCGGTATCCCTTTTACATTCTGTTGTATCCCTTTCTGCATTCTGTTGCATCCTTTTTGCATTCTGTTGCATCCTTTTTTGCATTCTGTTGCATCCTTTTTGCATTCTGTTGCATCCCTTTTGCATTCTGTTACATCCCTTTCTGCATTCTGTTGCATCCTTTTTGCATTCTGTTGCATCCTTTTTTGCATTCTGTTGTATCCCTTTTGCATTCTGTTGCATCCCTTTTGCATTCTGTTACATCCCTTTTTGCATTCTGTTGCATCCCTTTTTGCATTGTTACATCCCTTTTTGCATTCTGTTGTATCCCTTTTTGCATTCTGTTGCATCCTTTTTGCATTCTGTTGTATCCTTTACTGCATTCTGTTGTATCCTTTTTGCATTCTGTTGTTTCCCTTTTTGCAGTCTGTTGCATCCCTTTTTGCATTCTGTTGTATGATCCATTTTTGCATTCTGTTGCATCCCTTTTTGCATTCTGTTACATCCCTTTTTGCATTCTGTTGCATCCTTTTTGCATTCTGTTACATCCCTTTTTGCATTCTGTTGCATCCTTTTTACATTCTGTTGCATCCCTTTTTCGCATTCTGTTGCATTTTGTTGTTGCATTCTGTTGCATTTTTTTACATCTTTTTTTTTTTTTGCATTCTGTTGCGTTCTTTTTTTGCATTCTGACATTACATCCCTTTTTGCATTCTGCTGCATCCATCTTTTGCATTCTTTTTGTACCACTGAGGCAGGGCAGTTGTTTCTATGGCACACAATACTTGAGGATGTGGTGCATATAACTTCATTCCGGGTTTTGTTCTTGGGGAACAGGAAAGATGACAGTGTGCTGTCTGTATCCTGTTCAGCTCAATTGTTGTTCTGGTACCAACGAGTGCTTCATCAGAGCTGAACTTTCCAGGGTGCAGATTTTTCTTTGGCACGCAGCCTAATAAAACGTTGACCTTAAACTTTGACGGATGGAAAGGGTTGTGTGTTTCTCTTGGCCAATGTTGGGCTGGGGTGGGTTGAGGTGAGGGGGGAGGTTGGAAAGTCAAGTTGGAGTCAAGTGGGGTCAAATTACATGCATCTGTAGCTTACCCCCTCCCCCCTCCTCCCCAGAAAAAAAACCCAACAGTAACAAACAAACCCACCACCAATTGTTTGTTTACATACCTTGATTTCCTTGTGAGGATGGCACGTCGCCTTTCTGGTCAAACTCCTGACCCTGTTGGCAAGAAAGGAGAGGTCAATCGTGAGCACTGTCACTACGCTCCTTTTACTTCCTGGTTTGCAAATGATGAATTAACACTGCGGAGTTTCAGAGGCAAACTTCAGGCTCATTAGGAATCACTTGAACTACAGTTCATACTCTTTTAGAATAATATGCAAAAATGCTGCAAACTGCTTACAAACTAAAATGACCAAAAGGAAAATATCAAAAATTAGGAGAGCCTAACACGGACTGGCCCTTCACTTTTTTCCCACTTTTTTTTTTTTTTTTCGCTGCACGATTTTGAAGTTTTTGTTGATGCATCATACTGATAAGCCTCTGTGAACCGCTGTACATGTATGTGCGAGCAGAAATAGACAGATCCTGGTTCTTCTAGTGCAGGGTAAGACACATCCATGACCCCATACACGCTAACCCCCGAAGGTCATATGCAAATGAGACCATGACACGACCATGGGTCGAGGGGCCGACGTACATGTAAGGACGGTCGCACGCAAGTCCCACAAAATGTCCTCAAAACCTCAACAAACCCCGAACACTATCCCAAGGTGTAGAACAAAGAGTTATCAGAACAGCTTCTTTCCTCGTTCTTCCCGGTTCATGTTTTGGCCCTTTCTAAAAGGAATGTCAATTCCTATCTCCAGCCTTCCTGAGTCGCTCTCTATCTCCTTTCCTTAGCCCTTAACCTTGAGTGGCTTTATAGCCTTGTTTTGGGTGAAGTTGCAAAATTAAAAACAAAAAAACCCAACTTACGTCATCCTCATTGCTGAAATCGCTGTCCCACTCTTCATCTGGAAGTGAACAAATAGGAAGTAAAACATTTCCTGTTTGACCAGCAGTCTCCGTCATATTGTGTCAATTTTTTAGTATTTCTTAAAATGCGCTTTGAATTTTCAATCATTTAATATTTAACAGATACCGGTAAGCCATGATACTTGTGACTATTGTTGCAAAATTGCCCATTAATAAAGCAACCCTGTTGGATTGCCAAAATGCAAAACAAATCACAATCAATTGGCTCTCCAAAATGCTGATAAAAAAACATAACACATTTTTTAAAATTGTGATATATACAAAAATGTTGCAAACTGCTTACTGACTAAAATTACCAAAATGCAAATCTCAAAATTGAGTGGGCCTGACGTTTTGATCCTAGCAGGACTCTGCCTTTGAGAAAGGTCCTGCTAGGATTGAAAAGTCAGGCCAACTAAATTTTGAGATTAAAAAAATTGTATAATTTTTTTTTATTAAGAACCATAAAATATGTAGTTTAAAAGAGAACACGATTATAATTTTTATCACAAGTACCGGTAACAAAACTTGTCATAAGGGCGACCAGAATTATCCAAGTTCAAATTTTACTCAAGCTGAAAGAATATATCAGGCATGCAACTGTTGAATTGTAAAAAAAGAGGAAAATGTCTGAATGAAACTGCGAGCGTGAAGAACAAAGAACTTAAAACAGCGCGGGGTTTGGGGTCCGCTTAAGGGCCCCCGGAAATTTTGGATTCTAGATGCTCTGTGGTGCATTCTGAGCAGTTTTTGACCACTTATGACTTTAAGCTGAGTGACAGATTTGAACCTTTTTCAAGGCATACACCCAGAAAAATTGAATTTTTGTTTACACAAAATGAAAAGTAAACATCAAAGTTTTTAACCTGATCTCAGCATGTGTTTTAAATAATAGTTAGGGCAGAATAAATATCCTTTTTTTTATATTATTATTTTTAATTTTTTCTTTTTTAAGGATTTTATTATTTTTACGGCCGAATTAAAAAAAACGCGGAAATCCGCGGATCCGCAGAAAAGTTGCATGCCTGATATATATTTACAAAGGTTTTCTGGAAATGATACTTTGGTAATAATACTTGTGACTTGTTGGATCATGGCGGAACCAGTTAGGCACTGTTGCCGAGGTGGTCTACCAATCATAGAGCAATCGGAGAAAAAGCTGAGACGTACCTTCGCTGCCTTGGTCGTAAGAGTTCGGTTCCCGATACTGTTGGCTTGGGTTGTAGTCTGGTTCCGGTGCCTTAGGCGGTTGCTTTTTATCCGACCCCCATCTGTCTCCCCCACATGAAAAAAACCCCCAAAACAACATGACCGACGGAAACAAAATGTATACTTCACCAACGATAGTTGACTATTTGGGAAGGCCGCCATCTAAAGGTAGGATGGGGGTGCCAGTCAGAAGCAATTCAACCATTAACAGATGTACATGTATATCTCTCAGGGATCAACCCCCCCTCCAATTCTATTCCTCCTTCCCTCTTAGAAACGGACTTGATGACACCAAAGCACAGTGTCTATCGTTAAAAAGAATATCCCCCCAAAATGAGGGCCTGACGTTACAATCGAAGCAGAACCTTTCTCAAAGCCGAAAAAAAAAAGAGTTACAAAGAGTTAACATCCAGATCTCGGTATCTGCGCAAGCTCTTACCCGGAAAATGAAATCTTAGACTTCTTCCCAGTCTTCCGATTCTCCTTGACTTTGTTTATCTGTTTCCACAACATCCTGAAATGATATACAAAAAAAGGTTGCAAACGGCTAACTGACTAAAATTACCAAAATGCAAACCTCAAAATTTAGTGGGCCCGACGTTTCGATCCTAGCAGGACCTTTCAAAGGTCCTGCTAGGATCGAAACGTCGGGCCCACTAAATTTTTGAGAAACATACTGAAATGACAGAAAAGACAAGAGCAAGTACACAGCAAAGAATGAACTGACATGGTACGGTACAGTACATTGGCCCGTGCACAGTGTGTACATGCTACGTGCGAAATGTAGGCCTATTACACATTCGAGGGAAAGGACAGTTTACATTCAAACTCTAAATGGCTTTCCTCCTTTCTGTTTTGATAGGCTAGCTAGATCCTGTTCCCCGGACGGCCTGTGCAACCAAACTCTTGAGTCAAAATGAAAATAAAAACAGACGGACGAGTCATTTCGAGGAGGAAATATGCAACAAAAACCAAAAGCACCTACATGTATTGTAGATTCATTTCTAAAAAAGAAGAAGAATGGTTGCAAACTGCTCACTGACCAAAACGACCCAAAATGAAAACCTTTTTAGAGATTTAGAGTGTGCCGAAGTTTTTTGACGCTAGCAGGAACACTTGAAAAGGCAGAAGGTCCTGACAGGATTGAAAAGTCAGGGTCCTCGAAAATCACGACAAAAAAAACAGCACCGTCTGAGTTTATTGCAAGAATGGAGCAACGCATGTACATACATACTCATTCTCCCCCGGGGCCGCTCTGAAAATGCCAAGGTTGAAGCTTCTGCAGCTCCCTCGAAAATTGAGTGTGGACTGATCGAATCTTTCCCTTTAACTGAGACTAATCACTGTGGCCGATTGCGTGTTCCACCAGCGAGTAACTGCGTGACTATTCTCTCTCTCTCTCTTATTCTCTCTCTATCCATTAGTAGGGGAAGCAGTGACCGCCTTAGAATAACTAAAACAAAACAAACCCCGGCATGGCGACAGGGAGAGGAAATGTGACGTCGACGATACAGTACTTCCTCTGCTGAATGTGTAGCCGGCATGGGGTCCTCGTGCGATGAGTCAGTGCTGCACTGCCTAGCAATGGCGTGAACTTTATCAGCAGCTCAATTCCTGCCTGATCTCAAACGGATATCTCCCGCCTTTCTGGGGGCAGGGGGGTATTTTCTTCCCAATCTGTTGTTGCTGCCTGGTTTTTCCCCCCCCCGTTTTATCTCTCTCGCCTCTATCTCGGGGGGAAACCCCAACATTGCCCAAGGAGTCCTCAGAAACGTGGGGTGCATGTACTTGGGACGAAAGTGGTTGCCACAAAAAAAGACACAAAGTGCAAGGGGTATGCTTCAATGTGCGTGCTAGTCAGAAATGGATGACTTACACACATGTACATGGCCAATGCGTGGCCCATGTTGTTAACCTCCCAGTTGGTGGTTCCTGTCGTCGCTTTCACCAAACTCATTGTAACTTACGATCAATCGCAAGACGGTCAGCTTTTCACATAAACCGTATACGGTGTGCCACCTTACAATGGGTTATCCATCGTAAGTAGAGTTACGATGCATCATAAGACTTTGTGAAATCCAGCCCTGGACACTTGAGACAGCAGCAGTCGATTTCATCAAACCCATCGTAACTTACGATCAATCGCAAGACGATGAGTTATGCACAAACCATACGGCCTATCACAACTAACGATGGGTTATCCATCGTAAGTGGAGTTACGATGCATCGTAAGGCTTTGTGAAATCCAGCCTTGCACCTCTAATTGCCTTATGACATGTATGCAAGAAGAAGATGGCCGATATGGGTGCTTGTACATGTACAAGATGACCACGAGTCCTTAGATGAAGAGAAAAAACCACGCAGACAAGAACAAAAACAGGCTGTACTCACGAAGCAGGGTCTGACTTTCCTGTTGGCATATTAGGGTAGAGTCTTTGCAGCCGGTGTTCTGACAGTTCCTGTTGGAGGGTCGGAGAGACAAAAAAAACAAAAACAACCCTGACAAAGCGCAAACGAAGCCTCGCAAGATACCAACATCGAGGGGGGGGGTTAGGGACAGGCAGAAGGGGAGGTATGGGGACTAGCAGGCGTAGTGTCTTCATCAGGATGTGCCACTTAAGGGTTAAGAAGTCAAGCCACCCCCCACCCTCCTCCTCCTCTCCAGTTCAGTCAAAAAATAGAATAGACCTGGCTCTAGAGCTACACGTACATGCTAACTTTAGTCCCACTCTTCCCACCCCCCTAAGGAAATCTGGATTTAAGCCCGGATATGTCAGTTGACGTCCCTGCAAGCAATAGTGGGGTGTGATACTCACAGATGGGTGGTGGAGAGGGTGGGGGAGGCAAAATCTTTATCAGAGCGACACCATGCCGATTTGATGAAGCGACACACTACCATCCCTATACCCCCCCAAAAAAGGAAAACCAAAAAAAATCCCCTAAAACAACAACACAACTAGGCTGTCCGACTTATCAAAGTGTCGGACAGGGTCTGTGACATGATCCCTTCAGGAAGTCACTCGCTCTCTCTCTCACGCTTTTTGTGGTTGTTGTTGTTGTTGTTGCACTGGATGTCGTTTCTGCACAGAAATCGCGCCGCTCTGATGCGCAACCTCTCAGCGTGAGTGCCCGCCCGGCGCTCTATCTCGTCTCTTTCTGGAACAAGCGTCGACACTGAAGAGCACTGCGGATATTTGCACTGCGATCCGACGTGAGTCGTGGTGGCTTTGAAAACCAAAAGCAAAACTGGACTGAAGATGCCGTGCACTCTCCATAACAATGCAGTGCGCACTGTTGGCCGCTTCCTGGTTTGGCAGAGTTTTTCAATGCATAATTATATGCACTGCACGAATGAGGAAATGCTTTACACAGCGTGGACTTCCTTTGCAGAGAATGTGTGTGTACACTATAACATCCAGGCACTTGTCTGCATACGCAATTGTACTTGAGTATTCCTGGACAAACCGCACAAGTTTACAAACATGAACTGGTGCCACCAAGTACAGGCACTCTGAAGTCTGTGTATTATTGTACATACGGACCTACATCAGGGCTCGACCTTAGCGCTAGCCCGACCGTCATTAGTAAAAACAGTTGCGGGCTAGTAAAATGCACCACATTGCTAGCCTGGCGGACTGGAAAAAAAGCAGACAGCAGTGCTGACTGGACATGTACATTACAATGTGCAGGGCTAGTAAGACTTGCTGCGGGCTAGCAAAAAAACTAAATTTAATAGCCCGATGGGCTAGTTAAAAAAAAAATAAGCATGAGGCCTGCTACATGTACATGTGTACTTCCATGTTGCATGCATTCAAGGAATGTGCAAACTGCCTGGAACTGTGGGGGGGGGGGGGGTGGGGTGGCGAGGGTGCATGTCACTCTGAACTGTTTCAGCAGGATACCCAGGGGGTGGTGGTGGGGGGGGGGGGGTTAAGGGAAGCAACATGTGACCCAGTTCTTTCTGGAATTTCTAATTGCTGAGGGGAGCCTGGATCAACGTGCCTGTGTGCAGTATGCACTGTTTTGTTTTGCCTTGTCTTGCAATGCATTGCTCTAACTCCGACCTGCCTTGCCTTGCTTTATCTTGCATTGCCCTGTCTAGCCTTGCCCCTAACCCTGACCTGCCTTGCCTTGTCTTGCACTGTCCTGTATTATCTTGCCCTAACCATGCCCTGTCCTACCATGCCTTACATTGAAATGTCCTACCATACCCTGCCCTGCCT
This sequence comes from Luidia sarsii, assembly GCA_949987565.1. NCBI lineage: Eukaryota > Metazoa > Echinodermata > Asteroidea > Paxillosida > Luidiidae > Luidia > Luidia sarsii. The sequence continues at coordinate 1,737,406 of OX465112.1, forward strand.
CTCTCTGCCATGCCTTCCCCTAATGTGCCCTGCCCTACCGTGCCTTGCCTTACTCTACCCTGCCCTGTCATGCCTTGTCCTGCCTTGCTCTACCCTTACTCTACCTTGCCCTGTCCTGCCTTGCCCTTACCTGCCATGCCTTGTCTTGCTTTGTCTTGCCTTGCCTAATGCCTTGCCTTGCCTTGCCTTGCATTGCCTAGCCCTGCCTTGCCTTGCTTTGCCTTGCCTTGCCTTGCCTTGCCTTGCCCTGCCTGCCTTGCCTTGCCCTGCCTTGCCTTGCTTTGCCTTGTCTTGCCTTGCCCTGCCTTGCCTTGCCCTGCCTGCCTTGCCTTGCCCTGCCTTGCCTTGCTTTGCCTTGTCTTGCCTTGCCCTGCCTTGCCTTGCTTTGCCTTGCCTTGCCTTGCCCTGCCTTGCCTTGCCTTGCCTTGCCTTGCCTTGCCTTGCCTTGCCTTGCCCTGCCTTGCCCTGCCTTGCCTTGTCCTGCCTTACCATGCCTTGTCTAGACTAGACTGACTAGAACATTGCGCATCTTCCACCTAGTGAATGCCATTCCAAAAGGAAAACTGTCTCTAGATAAATACAGTTCAGGGTGAAGAAGAGGACTACCCCTAGGTCAGTTGGGCCAGCAGCAATAACAGGCCCTCATAATGTACATCCTACTCATCCCTAGCCTAGCCCTGCAATAGCCTAAGGGCACCCGATTACAGGAATGCATGCATGTACTTACAAATAGTTCTTTGCCATTGATGTTGTATTTCTCGAATGGCTCCACAAACTCATGGAATCCCAGCTGAAAGAGAAGAAGACCCCAAAAACGCAAGATTAGAAAAGAAAGATGACTGAAGATATTGAACAATAAAGCCCCAATTAACCAAGTTACATTTACAGGCTTCACCACTTCGTGCCAGGACCTCCGAAATTTAGTGCCCAGTGGTGTTGCTACTGTATGCAATTGGCTATCTGAATCCAGGCACCACTTTAATTTGTCAAAGTTTTAAACAAAGACTCTTTATAACCTATAACAAAACAAAGTCAAACAGTTCAATGAAAAACCAACAGGGAACTTTTCAACAAATTGGAAAAATGGCAAAGAAAACTTCAATTGGACTGGGAGTGCAATTTAAACCCGAGACCTCTGGTTTTGCGTACTCGCGCTCTTCCCATCTGAGCTATCCAGTCCTTAGATGGTGACCTCTCATCCCTAGTCTTTGCCTCTTCACCAGAGGTCTCGGGTTCAAATCCCAGTCCAGTCAACATTTTCTTAACCATTGTTTAGCCATCATCAACAAAAGAACAGAATTTAGGAGTTTTAAGACTTTTTTTAAGGCATTGGGTAATTACCCTTTTCTTCTTCCCCTAAACTGACACAGTATGCAGGGTGCCACCTGTTTTGGTACGGACGGCATGCAGCATCTATGTGTGATTGCAAAGGGATTGTGCCAAAGCTAATCAAATGGTACTAAAGCAGCCTAAAACTCCACAAACCCATGTGCTGCAGTTGGACGGGCATGGCGTGCTTAGATCAAAACCAGAGCTTCCAGAAAGCTTTGGACAAGAGTGCTTCCCAGTTTCGGAGGGCCCGATGCATTAGCAAAAACCGCCGGTGCTGCGAATTTCGGAGGTCCTGGCACTAAGTGGGTAAGCAACGAAAGGTCTCCCTTAATAAAGTCAAGCTACAACGTGCAGTGGCACATGTAGTACAGGGGGTCCACACTGGAGCATGAGTGCATGACACATGTCCTTCCGTCTGCAGGTGAACAGGATATGACGTCAGCAGCGACAGGCTTTCCCTACAGAGGAAAGGCTTGGGGACACTCCCGCCACACCGTGGAAGGTGCTCCTCCGCTCTTGCTGACTTGGTCCCCCCCTTCCAGTCAGGATATTAAAGCGAGCAACCAGGCTGTTTGCCTCATCTCACCCACACACTCTGTCTATCCCAAGGTGTAGAACAAAGAGGCATCAGAACAGCTTCTTCCCTCGTTCAGCCTCTTTCTGGAAATCCTTTTCTGGTTCATGTTTTCACACCAGCCTACGGTCTTGCCCTTTGTGTCAATTCCTATCTCCAGCCTTCCTAAGTTCCTCTGTATCTTCTTCTTTCCTTAGCCCTTAAAGCCCCTACACAACACTGGTCAAGGTCAAAGGATAGCATCCATACGTTGTCTGATCCAACATATATGCATGAAATAGCACACAGGTCTGTGAAAATTACAGCTCAATCCGCCAACCGAGTCTCAAGAAAATCATGAAAACCACTTTATTTGTTTCACAAAAATGCAGCATTCAACGCCGTACTGTTCCGAAAAAATAGTTTAGATCTCGGTGAGACGTAAACTCATTTCTCCCAAAATGCAACATTTTAGGCAGAAATATTTCAGTGAGAGGTTTCTACTATAACCATCTTCAAGCTGTATAACTTTCATTTAAATCTGTGAAGATTTCTGTTTTTCGATCTTACCAATGTTGTGTAGGGGCTTTAACGAGTGGCTTTACAGCCTTGTTTTTGGCAAATTTACATACATTTAAAAAACTCAACAACAACACAGCAACACCAAAGCGACCTTCCTTATTGAGCATTGACACTCTTTCATATAATTCACCGATTTGTTTAAAAAAAAAGTTCCAAAACAACAACCCACTACTGAACATGCGAGTAGTGGTATGCCACTGCAATGAGTATGATTTCAGAAACTAAGCAAAGATAATAATTATATGATTTTGCATCGAGGAGAATGTACGTGTACATGTACTTCAGACAATCAGAAGAGTTACATTAGCCCTTCTTGACGTGTAATTAAACACTCTACTTTCTATTGGCTCTGACCAATTGCCTGCTGAAAAACTACAGGCAGCATTTTTTGAAATTAATACAAACAGAAATGTTGGAAACTGCTTAATGGCTAGATAAGACTTGAACTTAAAGGTTTGCATGGTGGAAGTACAAAGTGGAAAGTTTGCAGTGACACCATGAAACAAGTAACAACAATTCTCTTTCTAGAAGGAGTGTGGCTCTGAAAAGAGCCAACTGGTAATTCTTAATGGCTTAACTTGAACCACCAAAACCTAAACAATTCAGAGGGCCTGACATTTTGATCCAAGCAGAACCCTTCTCAAAGGCAGAAGGACAAGCCCAAATACAAGGGGTTGAGGAGTGGCCAAAAAAAGGACAAATTATGAAAGATGACATCCATACACTTACATGCCCATTGTGCATGTCCTATTGCCTACTCCCCCTTCCTGTTTTTTTGTCCTTTATCATTTTACTAAAGGTCCTGCTAGGAGTAGGATCAAATTTGTTGAGAAGCTCATCAGTTTAATAGCGAAAGTCATGATTTTGTTCAGATGGATAAAGAACAATTTACCATATTGCCACATTGAAAACAATGTGACAATTATGGCCTTGATTAGGTAATGTACATTTGTACTGTCTTACACCAGTGATTGTACTGTGGTTTTTGTCTGTCCATAGGCTGGGGAACAAAAGCTGATGCTTCACCCGGACCTAGATGCTTCCATCTTACATGTATAAACTTAGGTTTTCTCTGTGTGTTAATGTTAACCATACATGTACTTGTACATGTACAGTTCATTTATGTACAGTATGTAGTATGTACATCCATGGACTGAAAATTGAATGTACATGTAACTACCAGTACATACCGTACATGTACATGTATAAATGTACCACATGTACATTGTACATTCCATTATGCAGCATAAAAGTAAAATTAATGCAAGTGTAAATGTAGCCATGTAGGTACATGTACTATACACATAACAATCTATTCAGTCCCATTCTACGCTAAAAGGTAACACCAATGGCACTGTACCAACCACCAAGGAGGTATTGGTACCACCACCTGCAGTCCTGCACAGTCCCCATCCCACACATCCAGTGTGGGTGGCCCCTAGAAAGTTGCATAATCATCGGTGTCAGTGGTATCCTATGAACGTAAGGTGATTTTGGACTTTGCAGTCAGCTACAGTACTCGAATCCCCACCGAGAAAGACTAGCAACCGTAAACTAACACCGAAGCAAGTCCCTCATCTGAACATACCCCTAGTCTCATTACCTCCGACAAAAGGTGCAACCATTCTGGATGTCAACGGGGTCAACATTGCTGGTTGGGTGAGTGGCTCGTGTCAGCTCAGCTAGGACTTCTGGCCAGCGACTTGCGCACCATGCAAGAGGCTTAACACGCACAAAACCAACAGGTCCACAGAGCAAAATCACCAGTCTGGCAGTGCGAAAGCACTCAGCAATATGAGGGAACAAAGAGCAAGTGCTGACAAATCGGTGAGAGAAAGCACGAGACACGAGGCTCCCTGGTGACCCACATCGAGAGGACGACGATTCTCCTCAGAGCCTCCCCGGCAGCAGCGGGGCGTGGGGCGAGAGCGGCAAGCTACTCCCACTACCTACTCCAGGCTAGCCTGGCCAACCCTCGGCCTCCGTCGGGCGAGACGGGATCAGGGCTGCTTTGCTTCACGCAGCCGCCTTTACAAAAAGAGCTGGCGAGAGGAGAACGCCGACTGGGAAGAAAGGACGCGCAACTGATCGACGGACTAACTTCAGACAGGAGCGTCGCACCGTCTCGCGCAAACTTGTACCGGAGAGTGCAGATCCAGCAGCCCTGATCACACTGAGATGAGAGCCACTCACAAGTGCCCTTCTTAAGTGCAGCATGTGAGTGTCTTCCTCCCGGATAAAAAATGGGGGTGAGGGCAAACAGGAGCCGGGGTGAAGGAAATCAGGGTGTTGGCCTCTCTCTCTCTCTCTCTCTCTCTCTCTCTCTCTCTCCTCACAGATGCACAGGCGCACTCGGACCGACGCACTGTGGGTTGCATGGGAAAGGCTAGCGCGTCCGTGCACACGTGTACACGCACACACTGGTACCCCACTGCCCCTGCGGGAACGGAACGACGAATCAGACGCGGCAAATGGACTATGACTCATATACAGCCTTCTCTAAAGGACAATCTTCCCCCCCTCCTCCTCCTCCCCCCTCCCGACCATCCACTCCACAACCATAGCCAGTTCCCCCTTGCCCCTCCACCCTACATGAAGTAACCCCCCCCCCTCTACCGACACCTGTAAATAGCATCCCATGTGTCATACCACGCCTGGCTAGTGTAGTGGATAACTAAAGGCACGTGCCGGTGCCCTCCCGTGTGTGTGTGTTGGGGGGGGGGGGGGCAGACATGGGTCCCTCCCCCCTCCCCAGAAGACTGGTCCCTGGAAAGACCGGTCTGAGCTAGGAAGTCATTGGGATAAGGAAATATAATCCCTCCCCGTCCCACCCCTTCCCACCCCAACTGCATTAGGCCTATTTTGTTTTAATCCAGTCACAAGTCACAGAAGTTGAGACCAGGCAGACCCCAGTCTCTATATTACACACTGTATGTTATCTCTCTGTCTCCCTCCTTCTCTCTCCCACATCCCTTTCTCTCTCTCACTCTTACTCTCTCCCTCTCCCCTATCACTCTCCCTCTCTTTTCTCTCTCTCCCCCCGTCTGTCTCTCCCTCTCTCTGTCTCCTGCTTTCTCCCCCCCCCCTCCTCTCGCTCTCTCGCCCCCCATTTCGCTCTGTCTCCCTCTCCCCCTCTCTCTGTCTGTGTCTCTGTCTCCCCTCTCTCTCTGTCTCCCGCTTTCTCTCTCCCCCCTCCTCTCGCTCTCTTCCCCCCATTTCTCTATGTCTCCCTCCCCCCTCTCTCTGTCTCTGTCTCCCTCTCCCCCCTCACTCTGTATGTGTCTCTGTCTCCCCTCTCCCTCTCTCTCTCAGACATGGGGTGAATTATTGGAGGTGACACTTCCCACTAATAGCAGGCGGAAGTGGGTCGTTTCACTGATGACATGCAGGACTCAAAAACTGGCATGACCTTACCTCCCTTCCCCCAACAGGCTTAGAAGCCAGCATGTACATTAGGGCAGTGATTCACCTTTGACCTGTGGCCCCCTTGTCAATCTTGGGGAGCCTCTCCATACTACTCTATAATCTTTTCACATTAAGTTTAATTAGAAATGGGTCATATTATATATATGCAGAAGAGTAGACAAACAAAAGACCTAAGTGTATTGTACATGTACTGGTATCAGTTGGAGATTATGGGGATGTGGAGGAGGAAGAGGAGGGGAGGGGGAGGAGGTGAAAGGAGGGGAGGAGGACGAGGAAGAGGAGGAGGAGGGGGAGGGAGAGGGGGAGGATGAGGAGGGGAGGGGAGGAGGAAGAGGAGGAGGAGGAGGAGGGGAGGGGGAGGAGGAGAAAGGAGGGGAGGAGGACGAGGAAGAGGAGGAGGAGGGGGAGGGGGAGGGGGAGGAGGAGGAGGGGGAGGGGGAGGAGGAGGAGGAGGAGGGGAGGAGGAGGAGGAGAAAGGATGAGAGGAGGAGGAGGAGGAAGAGGGGAAAGAGGCCCAGGAGGAAGAGGAGGGGGAGAAGTAGGAGGATGATGAGGATGATGAGTATGATGAGGAGGAGGGGAAGGATGAGGAGGCCCGAGGAGGAGGAGGAGGAGGAGGAGGAGGATGGTGAAGATGATGATGATGATGATTATGGGACTGAAATCACACATATTAAGTACTGTAAACATGTAGAGTGTATACACATACAGTACATACATGTACATGTAGTCAGGTATGTATTTCACATACAGACCTGTACATAACAATTTTGTACATGGACATTATGTACACGTGTACAAGTGTACTTTATGTACTGTATGTACAGTACATGTACATGTGTATACCATAATATTATGTACATGTACATGTACACGTGTGTACATGTGTATGCTCACAATAATAAGGTAGGCCTACATGTACATGTAGGGTACCGGTAGTCCCTAGTACCAGGTACATACATGTACAAATATGTGTATACCGTGGATTTAGCCTACTTGGTGTGGTAGGCCTATGTACAGTATGCACAACTTCTGTCTATCAGTGATCAACAAGATAAAACTGATCCCTTGGAGTATGCATGACAAAGATCATTGTCTACCCGTCACTGCACTAAACAGGGACTACTGCACACTGTCACTCTAAATAATAACAACCGTTTGAAATATCCACTGCATTGATTAAGTAGAGAAACATGCAGTCAGGGAAGTTTCTGTGCTACATGTACATTATGTACTTTACTCTCTCTACATGCACGTACAATTTCCTGTCCACAGGAAACTGTCAAAAAGGAAACTAATTTCATATTGACTCCTGAGGGCGCACGGAAGAAAAATAGCATAATTTTTATGGGCACACCGTACAGATCCAAAGCTGTACGTGTACACTGTGGGTTTTCACAGCACTTGGTAGATTATAGGGTCTGTGCAATACACATTTTATTACTTACATCATGTATGTAAATCCATGCTACAGAACTGTTTTGCAATGTTCCTAACAATCAAACTGCTTAACACCCATTCCGGGTGTGTACATGTATTTGCAAGTTTTTAGTTTTTCAAAATTTCAATATTCATGAGCAAATTTGTGATTTGTGAAATGTGATGTGATGAGTAAAAAAGCTCACAGATTTCTATCACCGATCAATTGTAGAACTGCCAGATTCTACCTTCTCCCGAAAATTCACAAGGCCAACAACCCAGGCAGACCCATCATCTCTGGCAATGGTTCACCTACGGAACACATATCTCTTTTCATTGACTCTTTTCTCAAACCCTTGGTTCCCCAAATCCCCTCATACGTCCATGACACTCCCGATTTTCTGCGAAAGTTGGAAAGTGTCAAGGATCAAATTCCTGCCACTGCCATAATTGGTACTATTGACGTTTCCTCTCTGTACACTAACATCCCCCAGGAAGAAGGCATTCAGGCTTGCTCCTCGGCCCTGGCCAAAGGAAAACAGTCTTCTCCACCCATCTCCGACATAACCACCCTCATGAGGTTAGTGCTGGCCAAGAATAATTTCTCCTTTCTTGGCAAGCACTATCTTCAAGTGCATGGCACTGCCATGGGCACGCGCATGGCTCCTTCCTTTGCATGCCTCTTCATGGGTGACCTTGAGGAACGCATGCTCAGTGAGGCTCCATGCCGTCCCTGGATTTGGTGGAGATACATAGATGACGTGTTCTTCATTTGGACTAGGGACGGTAGCAGCCTGAATGCTTTCTTTGACCACATCAATTCCTTCCATAGGACCATCAAATTCACATGGGAGCAGTCTCTTCAACAGACCCACTTTCTGGACGTCACCGTCCGGAAAGACCTCAATACACTCACTACTGACTTGTATTCTAAGCCCACCGACACTCATCAATATCTCCATTCCTCCAGTTGTCACCCTAGACACTGTAAGACTGGTATAGCTTACAGCCAGGCCCTCAGATTTAGGCGTATATGTTCCAATGAGTCTGACTTTCGCCGCCATACACGTGTATTGGCCAGTAACTTGGTTGCTAGAGGCTATAGTTCTCGCCAAGTGAAGAACTCCATTGCTAAAGTCTATTCCATTCCCAGAAGTTCGGCACTAAAACAAAAGCCACCAGGTCCCAAGGACAAGCCCAAGGTTCCCTTAGTTACTTCCTACCACCCCTCTCTTCCTCCTCTCAGGAAGATAACTAAGGAAAACCACCATATTCTCCACACTTCGGATCGTCTGGCTGAAGCCATTCCTAATTCGCCTGTTTTGGCTTTCAGGCGCCCCCGTAACCTGCGTGACTTAATTGTCCGAGCAGAGGTTCCCCCTTTGGACTCTTCACCTCCAACCAAATTTGGTACATTTAAGTGTACCTCGAAATGCATTGTTTGCAAGACACATGTCAAGGAAATAGACTCTTTCAATGGACATTCTTCTGGAACTACCCACACGACCTATGGCTCTATCACGTGCACTACCTCAAACATCATATACCTCATCTCTTGTAGAGTTTGTAATATTCAGTATGTTGGCGAGACCAAAAACACCCTCAAAAAACGAATCTATGGCCATAGGTCTACTATCAAAACTGGTAAAATGGACACCCCTGTTGGGTATCACTTCAATCTCCCTGATCATTCGATATCAGACATGAGTGTACTGGGCATAGAATCACTTGGTCACCGTAATAATGCTGTCCGTCTTAGCCGTGAGAAAATGTGGATGAAGCGTCTTCGGACTATTCAACCACATGGTCTCAACATCCAGGAGGGTAATGACTAACACCATGCAGCTTTCTGATAATCCTTCTTTTGTGTTCAGTCCTTCACACTTCTCTCTTTGATCTTTCCCCCTATTGTCACTAATCCCTACCCCACTCCTTGCCCTTCTCTTTGATCTTTCCCCCTCCTCTCATTAATCCCTACCCTACCCCCTGCCCTTCCCTTTGATCTCTCCCTACCAGCTTCACTCATTGTCCTTTGTTTCTCATCCGTGTCCTATTCACTCTCCCCCCTTCCTTCGTGTACATGTATCTGTTGTGTCCGTGTCACTCTGCCTTTGAGAAAGGTCCTGCTAGGATCGAAACGTCAGGCCCACTAAATTTTAGATTTACATTTTGGTAATTTTAGTCAGTAAGCAGTTTGCAACATTTTTGTATATCACAGTAAAGTAACGTGCGGGGCGCCGGATGTGGTTTTTTACCGAGTCGTTTACCGAGACGTCGTGTCCGGATTGGACTTATCGACTCGGTTAAACTGACCTGGTCAATTTAACCGGACAGAAGTTGGTCGGTTACACTACCCACTGGAGTCGGGTGAGTTACCTGGGAGGAAAACTTCCTGGGCTGTCCGCACTGGACTTAAAATGGTCAATTTACCCATTTGCTAGGTTAGTTTACCCATTTTAAGTCCAGAGCGGACGCGGCTTAAGGTGCAAGTACAGCGTACCGGTATGTAAAATCTTGCAAACTGCTTTTTGACTAAATGAGTGCACTGCATGTTCATGTGCAAATACATGCATGTACAGTACACATGTACATGTACTGTACCGTCCGGTAAATACTCCCTGTATGCTACCTAACCAAGTAAATAACTGTAGCCACAATCTTGCTCAACTTTAATGCCACATTTATCAGAGATTATGAAAAACAAATCTTGCGCCCTGCTACATAGCAAAATCTAGGACTTTGATCGCTGGAAAGATTACCAGGACCCAATTGCCCAAGGCAAAGGACTTAGCTCCATGTACATGTACATGTACAATACTTACTGTCCATGGATGTATTGTAATCAAGTACTGAAGTGATCGCTACAAATCACGTCATTTCGACTATATTTGTAGCCGACATTGAGAATTTTTTCTACTTTTATGGCCGCAGCCCACTTCCCAAACAACTTACTAGGTCTCTTGGCCTTGTTAGGAACTGCATGGAAAGATTTCCCTAGCTTTTTTCCGCTGGCATTGTTACAACCAAAAGCTTGGCAGTACACTATCGTTCATGCTCGCGAGTGTATATAAACTGCACGCAGTATACAGTACATGTGTTGTGTACACATATGTTGTAGGGATACGTCCGTCCGGGCCCATGCGGGGGATGCCCGTCATTATGTCATACCCCCCGCAGTGACCTGCCGGGAATTTCGAAAACATGGCGGGTTGAGGGAACACAAATTCGACCACCGAATCCCATGATTTTTCCCTCTTTATGAAACTCGTACATGTAGGTGAGTTGCACATGGGTAATTGTAGTTTGTTTTTATCAACCAAAGAGATAAGCCAACTATTTTCTCTGGGTTTCATTCTTCTTTGAAGATTGAGGAGGCTGCCCATTTTTACATGAGAGCTGACAACAAGAGTCCCCTGGGAAAAGATCACAGAAATGCCAAGAATGCACGGATACATTTACATGTGTGCAGTGTACACATTGTACATGTGCGTACAAACAATGATGTACGTGCCTGAAGACTCTGTACCAGTACATGTACATTATGTACGTGTATGGATGTCCTGTAAAAAGCGTATCGCTATCTCAAGATCGCACAGGTATTGTTCCATTTGTGACAGAGATCGAGACCTCAATGCGTCATCCGTGCGATAATTACCGAGATTGGTCATGTACATTAAATTCATCCACGCAATGTTTGCAAGGATATTGGTCTGAGAGACGTTGCCTTTATGCATGTGCGATGGCGACGCACTCAGCAAAGCTTCCAAAATGGCGCTTCACGAATGTTTACTGAATGCTACTGCTGTAGTCCTGGACATTTTCCTCCAGTACATGTATGTTAACGTCTGCCATTACATTGATGAGCTGAACGATTTCTTTGAACATCCAGTGATCCTTTTCTAAGCCATTTCTAGAACTATGCAGTACTTGTACAATGTTTAAAGCCCGGGCTACACAACATTGGTAAGGACGAAAAACAGAAATGTTCACAGATTTACATGAAACTTGTACAGTTTGAAGATATAGTAGAAACCTCAAACTTAAATATTTCTGCCTAAAATGTTGTATTTTGGGAGAAAAGAGTAAAAGAAATTGTTTACGTCTCACCGAGATCTTAACTATTTTCCGGAACAGACAGCGTTGAATGCTGCATTTTCACAAAACAAATGAAGCTGTTTTCATGATTTTCTTGAGACTCGGTTGGCGGATTGAGCTGAAATTTTCACAGACCTGTGAGATATTTCAAGCATACAAATGTTGGATCAGACAACGTATGGATGTTATTCTTTGACCTCGACCAATGTTGTGTAGGGGCTTTCCCCTTTGGGCTAAGGAAAGAAGGAGATAGAGAGGAACTCAGGAAGGCTGGAGATACGAATTGACACAAAGGGCAAGATGTTGGATCAGACAATGTATGGATGCTATTTTTTGACCTCGACCAATGTTGTGTAGGGGCTTTAAATTCTAATGTGCGCTTGACAAGCTTGTTGATTCTGTGAGCAACACTTGTTGTGATTTACCCATCAGTCCCCATCACACACACCTGGTGTTGGTGGCCCCTACTAAAGGGTTACATAATCATGGGTGTCAGAGGTATCATGTCAATGGTATATCTTATGAATGTAAGGTGATTTGGGACTACATGTATTTGCTGTCTGCTACTCGAACCCCCGCTGAGAAAGACTAGTAACCGCAAACTAACACCACAGCCAGTCCCTCATCTGAACATACCCTGAGAGTACTCCACAAGAGTTGTAGCCAGCTTCTATTAACCACTTCGCGCTGGGACCTCCGAATCCAGAGCTCCGTTGGCTTGACTATGCGACGGGGCCCTCCGAATCCGGGCACAACTATTGTCCACATTCTCAACAAAGATTTTCAGCTTAGAACAAAGCAATATGAATCAGTACAAGGACCCTTTTTGACGCAAGTTGCCACGTGAATTGCAAGATTAGCAGCAGTAATTGTGCAATTGTGGGACTTTTACTGTGGAAGATCGAGGGATACCGCGCCGCTGCTGAAAGCACGCGGGAGACGGTGTGTTTGCATGCCACACAGCCCAACGGTCGTCGGTCAGGCATTGGAATTCCCCCCACATTCTTTACCACAATCTGTACCGGGTACGCTCGGTTGTGGCCGACCAACTCGAAGATTTGACTGCCTGAAGTGGAGGCTGGAGTCTGTGGTCAGGGATTGACAGCACCGTACACGCACACACACACAAGTCCGAGTTGTGCACGGTTTTACTCTCTTGTACCCATAGTAGGCCCTACACATGTAGATACCCTTATCGATTTATTTCCCAGAAATGTATTGTTCCGATTGTTTTAGCGAGATTTGAAAATAATGCATTGTTCAAAAACCCCTGTATGGCGGTCATCGGCGCTGAAAAACCACACAGCGGGAAGTGGTTTAAGGGTGCAGGGAACCCTACGTACAGTTCAGGAAGAACCTCAGGTCAATTTGATCAGACTGCTATGCCACAAAATATCCACAGCATCCTGACCTACATGTATTCTATGAACATGATAAGGAGCAAGGGAAATTCCCTTCTTCATAAACTCCCTCACCCCCCCCCATAGAGACCACAACAATCTTTGACCTTTGACTGTGTGTGTCAAGGATCAATCCTGTACTACAGTATACGCCTACTGTACATGTAGTTGGTGCTTGAATTTGCCCGTAGTGTAGCAAAATGGGGCGATGCAATTTATTGTCTTTGGCCAGTTGAAGGCCGTCCCTATCTTTGCCTTTTCTCAAAGTTCAAAGTCAGTTTTCCTTCATTTGTTTGACTTACATGTAGGCCTATAGATTGAGATTTGAAGGTTTTCATGCTGAGAATACATACATTCTCAGGAGTAATAGGTTTGCAGTGACACCATGCAAAGATCTCTTTTGCGAGTACTTACGAGTGTGTGGTTCTGAAAAGAACCGGAGTATTTTCTCCAAAAAGTGTGACCCTTCAGTGGTGATTATTCAATTAGTAAAGCTACATGTGTTCACACTGGACATTGTTTTGGAAGGTTTTACCGCTCGAGACAATGGTAAAATGAAATACGTAAAAACATGTACAATGTATGTACAATGTACAATGTACAATGTACCAGTGGTCAAATGTAACCACTGCCCCCACTTGGACTTTCAACATGGATGCCATGGTAGAAGTAACCAAGCTGATAGTATAATTCATGACTCAAAACAATGCAAAATGCATGCTTGGTGGCATGTGTAACATGATCTTCCTCCCAGGGCCGGATGCAGGATCGATGTAATTGTAAATATACAGTACGTTTTCCTATGTGTGCCGCTTTTAGTTTCAATTACTGACTGCATACATGCTATGTGCACTTCTCGGGAAAAGGTACTTTTTTCCTGGGCAGCAGTTGGCCAATAGAAGTAACCGCTGGACTCGGGAGGAAAAAGTAATCACAAGTCTGGTAACCGGGAGGAAAACATCCCAGGCTGTCCGCATCGGACTTAACATGGGAAAAGTTCCCATCGTCTCGGTAAGTTTTACCGGGGAAAACAAGTCCAGCGCGGACAGGGCATTGGACTAACACATGCGTACCCGCACACATTCTTTTAAAAAGCAAATTTATGTACAGTACGCAGTATTCTAGTGAGTAGTGACACCGCAGGAGAGCAGGTTATGGTGTAGGGCCCCAAGGAAGTCCAACTGGTTTCAGGAAGGAGTTCATTCCAGAAATGCCGTCCACTATTTGATCCCTTTCCTCCAACTGGATCATGTTTCTTCCCGTTCTTCCCGTTGAAGTCAAAGACCATACATGTGCAAGGAAGGGAATCTATTCCAAACAAAATATCGTTGGGTAGAGTTGTTACAAGTTTGTTTATATCCCCAGGGATCAACCACATTATTTCCATTCAGATGCAAACTTGTATGTGTATCAATATGCCATAATTCCTAAACCTTGCATTCAAACCCAGAATATATATTTTTTAAGATTCAAAGTTAGATTTTTATTATTTTCATTGGCTGGGGATATTACTTGACTCATGGTCAATGTTCCAGTTGCGATGAAACAAAATCTACCTTTAGGAGACAAATAAAGGTGACATTTTTTTGGCAATGCATTTTTTGGGCCTGTGTGGTGTAGCCCTAAGCAAGCAATTTTTTTTTTTTTTTTAAACCCCAAAACAGTTGGAGTGGCTTTAGTGACTAGACCCGTTGTCCAGTATCCACAATGTCCAGCAGTTTTGTTTAATTGTTGAAACAAAATTCAACCCCTGTTATTAGAAACTTTCAGACCTGAATAACACAGGCACAGGCCTTCACAAACAATCCACATGGCTCAGATTGTGCTGCACAAAGTGACAACCAGGAAAAGGCTGGCACACAACATAGTACATGTACATGTATACATGTAACCATGTACATGTACAGTACGTACAACCAACTGGCCTGGGAAAAGGTGTACGTCATGCGCTACGTACTGTAGCTATGAGCGGAGAATGCATTTCGGATTTCACTCGCAACGGTACTGTGCAAAGCACCATACAGTATTTCTGAATAACATTTAGATTGTCGGCCAACGACTTGATCAAGGCTACATGTACCAGTGTGTTGGAGGTGTATCACATGCACACTGCATCCTTCAAGTTGGTTCAATGTACCTGTAGGTTACTACATTTCATTGGAAGGTGGAAAAGACACACCATAAAACAACAACCACCCAATAACAACTACATGTAGTTTCCTTGTAATCAGCTATGCACAGATGGCATACATGTACATGTACGTAACCGGAGCAAGGTCTTCCAAAGAAAGGAACAGTTAACGTCAATTTAGATGTGAACAAAACACACAGGTCATGTACCGGAAAATCTATTGAAGGACGGTTCGTGGGATTGACAATCTGGCAAAAGTATTCCTAACATCCTGTATGATCCAAATACTTGTCTCTGAATGAACAGGAGAGACGTTACCTTGGCCTTTAAGTTAGTGTCAAGGTGCAGCCGTATGGCACGTATTTGAAGCTAAGGCACATGTCGCAAAGATGAATTTCAGTGTTCAAACCCACACGGACGTGGTTGAGTGTGTCCATTAAATTTGTCCTTTTGTGAAAACGGGACAGACATTTGGCCATTTCATGCAAGTGGAATGTTTACGGAGACACCATGAAAAAGATCTCTGAAAAGTGTTGCTCTGAAAAGTGTGGCTCTGAAAAGAGCCGGTAAAGTACTCAATGTCTCATGCAGTGTATACTGTGTACTCTACCCCGTCATCAGAAGAAGTTGAGCTGCTGGCTCTTTTCAGAGCCACACTACATCTAAGACAGTTAAAAGAGATACATGTGTTATACTGTGTCACTGGTACTGCAAACCTTTGACTTGGTAGTTCCACCATTCAAACTTTCAAATCTTAGCTCTTCATTATCAAATTACTCCAATTTTTAATTGATTTAATTCTTCCGAAAACAAAATCTAGAATAATCCTGTGACACCACTTCAGCAATTTTCAGAAAATCATGAACAACTGACAAATTGCAAAATTTGTCTCTTTGTGAAAATGCTGACGATACAATCTTCTGTTGGCCTTCAACATTTGGGGGTTTTCCCTACATGGTCTGCCTGTGGCGTTACTACCGTAGGTGACGGTGAACTTAGTCCGTGACCAACTCTGTCCCTATGGGAAAAATGTACACAAAATGTTCCCCATGGGGACACGGACCAAGTTGGTCACAGACACAGTCTAGTACCGAGATGGATATGGACCGAGTTGATCTGTAACCATGCCATGCACGTGGAAGGATTTGAGGTTGATATCCTCATCGCAAATGGGTGGGGGAAAAAAAAGAGTAAATTACCACAAAAAGTCAAAAGACCACCTAAGTACTGTATTATTATGTAGAAAATACATCGTCTGGCACAACTTGGCCAAGAAATTGGATTAAAGTTTTCCCCGAGAATTTAGATTTTGTGACGCATAGAGGAATGATGTTTTGTACACAGCTGCATGCTAGCACTGCTGACCGTCGTACGGTTGACATGTGTCACAAAATCATGACTTTGGGGAAAATTGGCAGTCATTTTGGGGGGCAATTGGTTGTGCCAGGTTATGATGTCCGTACGTCGCTTTGCACTGTTCAGGAAACAGTCGTAGGGCTCAATGTGTGCACACTTCTGCAGACCACTCCGCACCCGGACCTGCCTGCACATCGTGACGTCAATGGAGTTTCAAATCAAAGATGGCCACCCCAACTCGGCTCGTCGACCCGTTCTCGGTCAATTGAGGGGAAATTTCTTCCTTTTCCCAAACTTGAGTAAAACAAAATGACCAATATTGGAATCTGTCATTCTCACTGAATCCTCAATAATGGGCGTGTGGGACAGTTTCACGGGTGTTTTGAGGGGTAAATCTGGGGATTTCGGAAGTTTTTTTTTTCCTCAAAGTAACGTTTCAAGCAGAAATTTACCCGTTGGTCCTTGGACTGTAGTCACCCGACCCTCAACATTTCAAAATTCGATAAAAAATGGGTGACTTGTGGGGTCCAAATTACTCAGACTAAATGGGCGCGTGGGACGGTTTCACGGTGTGTTTTGGGGGGAAATCTGGGGATTTAGGATTTTAATTTTTTTTTTTTTAAGTCCCTGTTCAAGGGCAGAATTACCCGTTGTCCTTGGACCCTACACTCACCCGACCCTCAACATTTCAAAATTCGATAAAAAAGGGTGACTTGTCGGGTCCAAGATACTCGGACTAAATGGGCGCGTGGGATGGTTTCACGGTACATTTTTTTGGAAAACTGGGGATTTAGGAAGGTTTTTTTTTCTTCAAAAGTCCCAGTTCAAGGGCAGAATCACCCGTAGTCCTTGGACCCTACAGGCAGCCGAATCTCAAAATTTCAAAATTCGATAAAAAAAAGGTGACTTGTCGGGTCCAAGTTACTCTGATTACGTATGACTACGACTAAAGTACGAGTACGACTACGAGTACGAGTAGTCACTACGAGTACGAAGTACGAGTTGACCTGTGTTAGGAGTGTCCAACAGACTATGACGATAAAATCACTGTCATTACTGACATTAGTTTAAGTGTCAAGTGTCAGTCAAGGAAAAATCTTCGAGCAAATAATAACATTTTTGTTGAGGACCACCGGCTTAGGCTCAGTATTTCAGCACGTGTATAACCATGGAGCCTTGGACTTTGGAGGTTTATATAACTTACGTGTCTCAACCACTCCCCGACATCATCCACACTCCAGATCGCCGCCTCCTCGTAGGTGTACGCTATAAACTTCGGCATGGCTGAAGAAGCTCTGGCGTGAGACACACACCGTGCGTTCGTCCTGGTCGATTAAAAAATGTCTGCGTGCGAAACAATAAAAATGTCAGTTGTCGATGAGTTTGTCAATTACGAATAATCGCATCCTGCGAGCACCGTCACTCAACAGATTACGATTGTTTATCAAACTTCCAAACTTCCTGGTTCTGGTTTTTAGACTGGTTCGCGGCCCGGCAGCAGCGCACAACTCCGGATTAAAAATCTGACTAAATATTTATAAACTTCACATGAAGCGTCTAGGTACTAGGCTAGCGAGGAATCGGCGACCAGCGAAAACTTTTTTTTGCCCGTGAAGTCGTTTCGTTGAGGGCGCACTTACCCAGCAGCGTATAGGGGTGCAGAACACTAAATCGAGCCAATTATTCCACACCCAAAAGCTTCTCAGTTCGTGTAGTTGTAGCTATACTGAAAATTGTAGCTTGGATTCATCTCTCAGATGCGTTTAATTGTTGTGCCCTTAATAGATTACATGTTTTTGCTGATTAACCCAAGAAAAAACACTCTCGAAATGTGTAGCCTTTTCTCAAGGATTTTGGGATGGACACTTCGGTACTTCGGTACAGCCACATTATAGGGCCACATAATAATGTGACCCGACACAGCGACATGAGGAATATCCCATCAAAACACTTTTCGAGTAAACAACGCCTGAAGTCAAAGAAGCTTCTCAATTTGATTAAATTTTTTTTTTTTTTTTTTTTTTTTTGGATTTTCGGAAAGTTTTTGTATTGGAGGATATTATGTCCGAAGGATTTTTCCGAAATCCGTCTCTAAATGTTGAAAAAAAAAGGAGGATTTGGGGGGAGTGTTTGTGTACTGTTTTCAGGAAAATGTAAAGTTCCTGCCTGTTTGAACGGCCGCTTTCGAGGAGTTAGAATGGCGCTGCTATATTGTGTCTGGTACCAAATGAACGAAGTCCCCTTGTACTATTTACAACAAAGTTCACACGGAAATAATTTTGATATAATTTGAAAGCTAATGGTATACTCTTTCACATCATTAGAAAATCTCAAAATCTCAAAAGTGGGGGTTATTCCTCATTATGCTGTGCCGGGTCACATATTTTAGCATCAGGGTTATTTTTGTTGTACAAGTACCACCAGGGAGAGCAACCAGAAAGTAATAATAATTTTGCCCTTTTTTGCAATCCTGCAGGGATGCTACTTGTGTTTTGTGTTGTCTATTTGTTTGGTTGTTTCTGTACTTTTTGGTTGCTGCTGATAATTATGTGTGTATGAGGTGTAAATAGGATATTTCTGATTTTTTTTCTAAATAATAATTAAATTATTCCTTTGGTGTGTATATTTTGTACTGTTTCACTGTTTTACTTTCTAAAATGTTTGCATGTAAGGGGCCACTCGAAATTTATAATATTTTTAAATTTCGCCTTTCAAAAAGTCAATACTTCAATATCTTGTCATACTGTGCTGCATTTAGATTTGTACATGATCTACATGTATTTGAATTTATATAAAATGCATGTATAATTTGGTACAGAACAAAATCACTCCTTTTAAATCAAAATTAGGGGTGGGTGAGTTTTTTTGGGAAAAAAAATAGAAATTTAAAAACAATGAAAATTTTCAATTTTCAAAATTCAGTACTCTACCTACATGGCTTGGGTCATACCGGCTCAGTGCTCTACCTAGATGGCTTGGGTCAGACCGGCTCAGTGCTCTACCTAGATGGCTTGGATCAGACTGGCTCAGTGCTCTACCTAGATGGCTTGGGCCAGACCGGCTCAGTGCTCTACCTAGATGGCTTGGGTCAGACCGGCTCAGTGCTCTACCTAGATGGCTTGGATCAGACCGGCTCAGTGCTCTACCTACATAGCTTGGGTCAGACCGGCTCAGTGCTCTACCTAGATGGCTTGGATCATACCGGCTCAGTGCTCTACCTAGATGGCTTGGATCAGACCGGCTCAGTGCTCTACCTAGATGGCTTGGATCAGACCGGCTCAGTGCTCTACCTACATGGCTTGGGTCAGACCGGCTCAGTGCTCTACCTAGATGGCTTGGATCAGACCGGCTCAGTGCTCTACCTAGATGGCTTGGATCAGACCGGCTCAGTGCTCTACCTACATGGCTTGGGTCAGACCGGCTCAGTGCTCTACCTACATGGCTTGGGTTAGACCGGCTCAGTGCTCTACCTAGATGGCTTGGGTCAGACCGGCTCAGTGCTCTACCTAGATGGCTTGGGTTAGACTGGCTCAGTGCTCTACCTAGATGGCTTGGGTCAGACTGGCTCAGTGCTCTACCTACATGGCTTGGGTCAGACCGGCTCAGTGCTCTACCTAGATGGCTTGGGTCAGACCGGCTCATTGCTCTACCTAGATGGCTTGGGTCAGACCGGCTCAGTACTCTACCTAGATGGCTTGGGTCAGACCGGCTCAGTGCTCTACCTACATGGCTTGGGTCAGACCGGCTCAGTGCTCTACCTAGATGGCTTGGGTCAGACTGGCTCAGTGCTCTACCTAGATGGCTTGGGTCAGACCGGCTCAGTGCTCTACCTAGATGGCTTGGGTCAGACTGGCTCAGTGCTCTACCTAGATGGCTTGGGTCAGACCGGCTCAGTGCTCTACCTAGATTGCTTGGATCAGACCGGCTCAGTGCTCTACCTACATGGCTTGGGTCAGACCGGCTCAGTGCTCTACCTAGATGGCTTGGGTCAGACCGGCTCAGTGCTCTACCTAGATGGCTTGGGTCAGACCGGCTCAGTGCTCTACCTACATGGCTTGGGTCATACCGGCTCAGTGCTCTACCTAGATGGCTTGGATCAGACCGGCTCAGTGCTCTACCTAGATGGCTTGGATCAGACCGGCTCAGTGCTCTACCTACATGGCTTGGGTCAGACCGGCTCAGTGCTCTACCTAGATGGCTTGGATCAGACCGGCTCAGTGCTCTACCTAGATGGCTTGGGTCAGACCGGCTCAGTGATGTACCTAGATGGCTTGGGCCAGACCGGCTCAGTGCTCTACCTAGATGGCTTGGGCCAGACCGGCTCAGTGCTCTACCTACATGGCTTGGATCAGACCGGCTCAGTGCTCTACCTACATGGCTTGGGTCAGACCGGCTCAGTGCTCTACCTACATGGCTTGGGTTAGACCGGCTCAGTGCTCTACCTAGATGGCTTGGGTCAGACCGGCTCATTGCTCTACCTACATGGCTTGGGTCATACCGGCTCAGTGCTCTACCTAGATGGCTTGGGTCAGACCGGCTCAGTGCTCTACCTAGATGGCTTGGATCAGACTGGCTCAGTGCTCTACCTAGATGGCTTGGGCCAGACCGGCTCAGTGCTCTACCTAGATGGCTTGGGTCAGACCGGCTCAGTGCTCTACCTAGATGGCTTGGATCAGACCGGCTCAGTGCTCTACCTACATAGCTTGGGTCAGACCGGCTCAGTGCTCTACCTACATGGCTTGGGTCATACCGGCTCAGTGCTCTACCTAGATGGCTTGGATCAGACCGGCTCAGTGCTCTACCTAGATGGCTTGGATCAGACCGGCTCAGTGCTCTACCTACATGGCTTGGGTCAGACCGGCTCAGTGCTCTACCTAGATGGCTTGGATCAGACCGGCTCAGTGCTCTACCTAGATGGCTTGGATCAGACCGGCTCAGTGCTCTACCTACATGGCTTGGGTCAGACCGGCTCAGTGCTCTACCTACATGGCTTGGGTTAGACCGGCTCAGTGCTCTACCTAGATGGCTTGGGTCAGACCGGCTCAGTGCTCTACCTAGATGGCTTGGGTTAGACTGGCTCAGTGCTCTACCTAGATGGCTTGGGTCAGACTGGCTCAGTGCTCTACCTACATGGCTTGGGTCAGACCGGCTCAGTGCTCTACCTAGATGGCTTGGGTCAGACCGGCTCATTGCTCTACCTAGATGGCTTGGGTCAGACCGGCTCAGTACTCTACCTAGATGGCTTGGGTCAGACCGGCTCAGTGCTCTACCTACATGGCTTGGGTCAGACCGGCTCAGTGCTCTACCTAGATGGCTTGGGTCAGACTGGCTCAGTGCTCTACCTAGATGGCTTGGGTCAGACCGGCTCAGTGCTCTACCTAGATGGCTTGGGTCAGACTGGCTCAGTGCTCTACCTAGATGGCTTGGGTCAGACCGGCTCAGTGCTCTACCTAGATTGCTTGGATCAGACCGGCTCAGTGCTCTACCTACATGGCTTGGGTCAGACCGGCTCAGTGCTCTACCTAGATGGCTTGGGTCAGACCGGCTCAGTGCTCTACCTAGATGGCTTGGGTCAGACCGGCTCAGTGCTCTACCTACATGGCTTGGGTCATACCGGCTCAGTGCTCTACCTAGATGGCTTGGATCAGACCGGCTCAGTGCTCTACCTAGATGGCTTGGATCAGACCGGCTCAGTGCTCTACCTACATGGCTTGGGTCAGACCGGCTCAGTGCTCTACCTAGATGGCTTGGATCAGACCGGCTCAGTGCTCTACCTAGATGGCTTGGGTCAGACCGGCTCAGTGATGTACCTAGATGGCTTGGGCCAGACCGGCTCAGTGCTCTACCTAGATGGCTTGGGCCAGACCGGCTCAGTGCTCTACCTACATGGCTTGGATCAGACCGGCTCAGTGCTCTACCTACATGGCTTGGGTCAGACCGGCTCAGTGCTCTACCTACATGGCTTGGGTTAGACCGGCTCAGTGCTCTACCTAGATGGCTTGGGTCAGACCGGCTCATTGCTCTACCTACATGGCTTGGGTCAGACCGGCTCAGTGCTCTACCTAGATGGCTTGGGTCAGACCGGCTCAGTGCTCTACCTACATGGCTTGGGTCAGACCGGCTCAGTGCTCTACCTACATGGCTTGGGTCAGACTGGCTCAGTGCTCTACCTAGATGGCTTGGATCAGACCGGCTCAGTGCTCTACCTACATGGCTTGGGTCAGACCGGCTCAGTGCTCTACCTACATGGCTTGGGTTAGACCGGCTCAGTGCTCTACCTAGATGGCTTGGGTCAGACCGGCTCATTGCTCTACCAATATGACTTGGGTCATACCGGCTCAGTGCTCTACCTACATGGCTTGGGTCAGACTGGCTCAGTGCTCTACCTAGATGGCTTGGATCAGACTGGCTCAGTGCTCTACCTAGATGGCTTGGGTCAGACCGGCTCAGTGCTCTACCTAGATGGCTTGGGTCATACCGGCTCAGTGCTCTACCTGGATGGCTTGGGTCAGACTGGCTCAGTGCTCTACCTAGATGGCTTGGGTCAGACCAGCTCATTGCTCTACCAAGATGACTTGGGTCAGACCGGCTCAGCGCTCTACCTAGATGGCTTGGGTCAGACCGGCTCCGTGCTCTACCTAGATGGCTTGGGTCAGACCGGCTCAGTGCTCTACCTAGATGGCTTGGATCAGACTGGCTCAGTGCTCTACCTAGATGGCTTGGGCCAGACCGGCTCAGTGCTCTACCTAGATGGCTTGGGTCAGACCGGCTCAGTGCTCTACCTAGATGGCTTGGGTCAGACCGGCTCAGTGCTCTACCTAGATGGCTTGGGTCAGAGCGGCTCAGTGCTCTACCTAGATGGCTTGGGTCGGACCGGCTCAGTGCTCTACCTAGATGGCTGGGGTCATACCGGCTCAGTGCTCTACCTACATGGCTTGGGTCAGACCGGCTCAGTGCTCTACCTAGATGGCTTGGGTCAGACCGGCTCAGTGCTCTACCTAGATGGCTTGGGTTAGACCGGCTCAGTGCTCTACCTAGATGGCTTGGGTCAGACCGGCTCAGTGCTCTACCTAGATGGCTTGGGTCAGACCGGCTCAGTGCTCTACCTAGATGGCTTGGGTCAGACCGGCTCAGTGCTCTACCTAGATGGCTTGGGTCAGACCGGCTCAGTGCTCTACCTACATGGCTTGGGTTAGACCGGCTCAGTGCTCTACCTAGATGGCTTGGGTCAGACCGGCTCAGTGCTCTACCTAGATGGCTTGGGTCAGACCGGCTCAGTGATCTACCTGGATGGCTTGGGTCAGACCGGCTCAGTGCTCTACCTACATGGCTTGGGTCATACCGGCTCAGTGCTCTACCTAGATGGCTTGGGTCAGACTGGCTCAGTGCTCTACCTAGATGGCTTGGATCAGACTGGCTCAGTGCTCTACCTAGATGGCTTGGGTCAGACCGGCTCAGTGCTCTACCTAGATGGCTTGGGCCAGACCGGCTCAGTGCTCTACCTAGATGGCTTGGATCAGACTGGCTCAGTGCTCTACCTAGATGGCTTGGATCAGACCGGCTCAGTGCTCTACCTAGATGGCTTGGGTCAGACTGGCTCAGTGCTCTACCTAGATGGCTTGGGTCAGACCGGCTCAGTGCTCTACCTAGATGGCTTGGGTCAGACTGGCTCAGTGCTCTACCTAGATGGCTTGGATCAGACCGGCTCAGTGCTCTACCCAGATGGCTTGGATCAGACCGGCTCAGTGCTCTACCTAGATGGCTTGGGTCAGACTGGCTCAGTGCTCTACCTAGATGGCTTGGATCAGACCGGCTCAGTGCTCTACCCAGATGGCTTGGATCAGACCGGCTCAGTGCTCTACCTACATAGCTTGGATCAGACCGGCTCAGTGCTCTTCCTACATGGCTTGGATCAGACCGGCTCAGTGCTCTTTCTAGATGGCTTGGGTCAGACCGGCTCAGTGCTCTACCTAGATGGCTTGGGTCAGACTGGCTCAGTGCTCTACCTAGATGGCTTGGGTCAGACCGGCTCAGTGCTCTACCTAGATGGCTTGGGTCAGACCGGCTCAGTGCTCTACCTAGATGGCTTGGGTCAGACCGGCTCAGTGCTCTTCCTACATGGCTTGGGTCAGACCGGCTCAGTGCTCTACCTACATGGCTTGGGTCAGACCGGCTCAGTGCTCTACCTACATGGCTTGGGTTAGACCGGCTCAGTGCTCTACCTAGATGGCTTGGATCAGACCGGCTCAGTGCTCTACCTAGATGGATTGGGTCAGACCGGCTCAGTGCTCTACCTAGATGGCTTGGGTCAGACTGGCTCAGTGCTCTACCTAGATGGCTTGGGTCAGACCGGCTCAGTGCTCTACCTAGATGGCTAAGTTGAATCAATGTAACATAATTATTTACTTTCTCTGTCTCGTGTCCGATAGTGCAACACGTACATAAGACCCTTTTGAAGGAAGGGTCGGCCTACACAATTTGAAAAGTGCCCAATTTCCGGACATTACTTACTGTACGCATCATGAAGTTTATAATGGTATCAGGCATTCCGTATCAGACATATAAGCGCTCGGAAACCGTTTTCGAGAAAAGAGGAAATGTGTTGAATTTCCAATGATCGCTCAATGGGCGATCGATGTTACAAAGAGTTCTTTTGCCAAATACCGCTCTCTATTGCTGAAAAATCTTCGAATTTAATTTCGTTTCCACATTTTTTCCCCATGACACGGTTTACAGATTGAGCCGAAACTCACGCAGGTGTGCTATATTATGCACACGCTGAGTTTGACACAAGTATGGAAGCGGTTCTTTGACCTTTGCAAAAAACGGTGTGCCCCACCTTTAAAATTGCCTACAGTGCAAGAGAGCGTCAGGAGAGAACCCGACTGGGTCTGAGATAAGAGATAAAAAGTACCAGTCTCTCACATCGGCTTCGTTAATGTCAAGAGCCGAAGGGAATGAAAGGGAAGGGAAGGGAGGGGGAAGGGAAGGGGGGTTGAGCACAGAATAATTCTAAAGGTAATTAAAAGCGCGGCCTGTGCATGTATAGCTTGCTGGTTATTATACGGTGGATACTATACGAGTGCACGGGGTCAGGTGCAGCGAACACGGGACCCGATCAACAGGCGGGAGGTCGTGACGCCTTGCAGTAGCCTTCTCCCTTTTCTGTTTTGTCTTTTGGGGGCCCTTCCTCGCCAAGAAGTAAGTAGCTTAAATTTCAGTTCCCTGTCCTTCGGGCTCTCGCTGCGTTGGTCGATACGCCCGGTCGCCTCCAAAAATAAAAAAAGGGGAGAGTAGAGAGGGGGGATGGAATAAATGGTAAACTTAAAGGTAAAGGTCAGACGGCTGTTTTGTGTCGTTGTCTTTATCGCTGATTGGACGAGCGGCGACCAATGGGAAGCGAGGGCGGTCGGTGACGTAGGTCGCGTCCCTCTCTTTCCCTTCTTTTGCCGCCCGCCCTCCAACCCACCCCGAGGAAGCCCCGGTCGTGCCAATCGATTCCTGCTGGCCCATCTGCCGGAAACGCGCCCACCAGTTTTTTTTTTTTTGGTCCTTCTCCCCCACACAGTCTCGAGCAATCATTTTTTGGGGGAGGTTCGTGTTGGTGCCGGGAAGGGGAGCTATAGCTGAGCAAGTTTCGGTGGCACACTGCCCTCTCGCTCGGACCACGGTAGTGGTGATCTCGTCCTGCCATTTGTTAGCGGAGTGGAAATAAAGAAAGGCCAATCCTCAGACCGTCTGCGCTTTCCCTCATCACTCACCATCGGAAAGGTAAGGAGAATTGTGTACTCGTTTTTTTTTACAAGTCCCTGCATACACACCGGTCCCGAGTAATGCGGTTTTTGGAGAATAGAGCTAATACATTAGCTAGTATCTGTTTAATGACCCGATGCAACATTGGGAAGATCGGGAAAACATCGATGTCCACAGATTTCCTTCTAATCTGCGCAGCCATGATAGAATCCTCATGTTGAAATCTTTCGGTCTGGGATGTTGTACTTTTCGAGAAATCTTTACTCAAACGTTTATTACTCGCGAGTAATACACTATTTCTTACACTACAGAACGGTGCGAAAACCGTGACGGGTTTTTGCCTTTATCGACTTGCTCGGATTACCGTTACCAACCTTCGCAGCATTGCTTTTTTTTAAAGGAATGTTTAATGGTTTAACACACAAACTGTGTCAATCTTTTGACGTTTACCAATGTTGTGTAGGGGCCTCTAAGGAGCGACCGCTGGGCCCTCAAAGATAGGCTATATGCCGAGCGTCGCAGAATGATGTGGCCGAGTAATTGGTACGGTAATTCCCGAATTACAAGCGGGCCTTTGTAATTGATGGAAGTGGGAACCATTCGGTATCAATCTCTAGAGCGTTGGATTTCGAACGAGGCCAATCTTTTTAAGGACGTACAGAATTTCATCTCGGCTAAAGGCGGAACTCCGGGAGAGAAACAAACTGATTACTTCGAAACCGTACAGGTACAACCCCTCAGAAATAAAAAGGAAACCCATTACATTTTAGCTCTATGGCTTTAGTAATGGCCTCTACCTATATGTAGACAAAAAAGAGAGAGAATCCGTTGGAATTGGAAATGATGAGAAATGAGGGGGTATCTTAAGGTGGTTAGTGGTGTGGGCGGACGGTAGATGCCCAGTATCGAGTCAGAAATAATTTTAAAAAAATGGAAAAAAAAATTATGACGAAACTCGATCGCGAGAGAGCGATGCGCGGACTGCACACAAGGCCGGGTCCGGCGGGCGAGAGACGGCTACTAATTGGCCGAGGCCGGCGGACCCGCCGGTCGTAACGCGAGCCGGGCCGGAGCGGGCACCGCGTCCGCGGCAGCGGGCGGAGGTAGGGATGGAGGGAGGTAGGGATGGAGGGAGGGAGGAAAGGGGACGATATTAGATTGCCGTTGGCCGCAGTTTTTTTTTGTCCCTCCAGACGGCCAGTGCTGCATCTGTTTCTGTTGTTGCGGGGAATAAAAAAAGACAACTCGTCTATCCCCACCCCCCAAAAATAAAAAGTAGAAAAAGGAGAAGAAAAATGAGAAACAAAACTCCCGTAAAAGATCTGCCATTTCGATCCCAGCAGGACCATTTTTCGAAGGCAGAGGACAAGAACAGAGAGAGAAGGAAGGGGAGATGGCAATAGGATACGGGTTGATTGGAAAGCGACAGTGTCAAAATGAGAGAAGATGGTTTTTTCTTCTTCTATCGTAAGACAGTGTCCTATATCCCTCTCCCACTTCCTATCTGTTTTTCTCAAGGACCTCGTGAACGGATAGGTCAGACCTTCTCAGTTTTGGCGGTGTGTATTTTGTGTTCCTTTCCGCCAGGTAATACTTTACAACATTATATTTCTGCATAATTACTATATATCTCCTGAGAGACATAAATTGCTGATTGTTTTCCAAGAGAAAAGATTAACTTCCTTTCTCGCTGAAAATGACATAGAAAAATTGAAATCCGATGATGAATAGCTTTCCTTTTCGGCACAAACGCTATCACGTTTGCTAAAACTAAAGCAATACGAACAATGTCGGGACGTCCTAAACTGGTGACTTACTGAAATGACTTACAAACGCATATCTCGACATTATTTGAGAGCTTGTCTTTCGGCTCCCGGTCGGACATTTTTAAACTCCATCGTCTGTTCAAAATTTAAGGACCCTCTGTATTGTCCATGCATGGTTGATAATCCCCTTGAAATGAGGTAAAAAAAAAATGATGTATTTTTTTATTTTCTTGGGCAAGTATCGAAATAAAAATATCATAAGCCGGTTATAATTATGGTACGCGCTCCGCATGCATGAAGGCCCGCTCAGTCATGCATACATTATGTAAATTTCGCATTAAATCTTTTATTAGACCAAGATTTTAAAGGGTAAAGTACTTTTGACATAGAATATTCAAAATTAGATTTTTCTTTTGCAAAAAAAAGGTGTAAACTGCTTACTGACTAAAATGACAAAAAAGTGAATATCAAAAATTAGGAAGGCCAGACGTTTCAATCTTAGCACCTTCACTAGGACCTTTCTCAAAGGCGGAATGACGTCATTATTCCTTTGAGAAAGGTCCTGCTAGGATCGAAACGTCAGGCCCTCCTTTTGTTTTTGAAAAAAAATTGGAGAGATTTCAGAAAAAAACACGAGACTATCAACCTAAAGGCCCATGCAATACAGCATTGGGGAGATCGGAACACATCGATGTCCACAGATTTCCTTCTAATTCACACAGTTTGTAGATGGTCATGATAGAATCCTCAAGTTGAAATTTTACGGCCTGGCATGCTGTATTTCTCGAGAAATCTTCAGTCAAACATCGACAAATAGTTGATTACTCGCGAGTAATAAACTATTTCTTAAACTACAGAACGCTGCGAAAATCGTGACGGTTTTTTGCCTTTTTCTACTTTCTCAGATTACCATTTGAGCCATAAAAACCTTCGCAGGATTTCTTTTTTGGAATGTTTAATGGTTTAACACACAAACTGTGACAATTTGTTGACTTTTACCAATGTTGTATAGGGCCTTTCAAGAAAAAAAGTCGGCAATTTCCATTCGAAAGATTTACACTCAAAGACTAAAAATGTCATGGCCGTAATCTCTATATGCAGCCGCACTCTCTGTTGGGAAAATCATACCCAAAAATCGATTCTCAAGAAAATTCCCTCTTGTTTTTGCGCCAAAGAGCGACAAGCCAGGACTTGTGTCTTTTCCTTGAGGCGCTTCAAAATAAAACGTGCCCACCGTACACGCTGGGCCGGCGTCAAACGTTAGCGCCAAAACTGAAACTAAATATCTACACCGACGACGCCCGCACGTGAAATAATAATGTCTAAAGCGGTTTCGGTGGCGTTGGAGTTTTGTTGGGGATGGTTATACCCGAAGCACAGATTTGACACACTTTGCCCTTAAGGGTAAAGGGGATGGATCCGTGGATAAACCGGCCAATACTACAGGAAATGCCGGCAATTGTGAATGAAGTGCCGGACCGATGACGCCTTCTCAAGGATAGAGGGAGAGGCTTCTGATACCTCAGTTTTCAGGTGTACACGGGGTGCATTTCACAAACTCCTTACGGTGCATCGTAACTCAACTTCCGATTAATAATCCATTGTAATTTTTCATAGGTTTCAAGAAGTTATCAAACAAACCCCATTATATAGGCCCTACACACTTCCATCCTCGTAACATTCACCAGTGTAATTCTACCTATATGCTTATCTATATTATGCCCTTCACCACAAACTAGAATTTCAATTATTTTTGAAATCATTCCTCCCCGGGGTCCGTTCAAAATGGTTTCTGTGTATCTCCAAGCATCGCCTTGCAATTGATTGCATTGTCACGATGGGTGTCGATGAAATCGACCATTCAGATTCTCCATGGCTTGATTCAATCTCGCACAATCAAAATCCCTCCCCTCGGCTGCAGAGGGAACAAAAACCGGTCTTCGCACGAAATTATGCCACACGGCAATATTATACGGTGTCACATTGGTACGGACGAAAAGGGATGGTTTTTTTGGGGGGGGATAGAAAGTTTTGTGCCTTGATTCAGTCCTAATTCGGCAGCGGCACTATACCTCATTTTATCGATTCTCAGGAAGACAGAATGGAAATCGTTTATCAATTATTGAATTTTGCAATAGCCTGCATGGTGGGGGAATTACCATTACAAAAACTAATGGGAACGTGTCGATTCTAGTTTCCGGTGAAGCGTATGCTAGATTAGTCGACGGTAGCATTACACTCATGAATATTATGGGATAGAAGAGTGTATATACGGTGTCTGTTTGAAGACACATGTAATACAATCCCGACTGTGAGGCTTGGGTCTAAGTACCGCACCGTGCTAGAGTTTGCTATGGCCGTTTTCGAAATGAAGGCTTAGGGTGACAAAACCTGGAAATCCAGTTTGTGGCTAATTGTTTCCGAATTCGAAGGTTTGTTGTCTTGATAGGTACAGAGTATTTTTCAAGAAACTGTGGCCGAACGCTTGTTTTTAGATGCCCGTGATATTATAACGAGTAGCAGGAATATGACCGAAGCCTAAGCCGGAGCCCAAGCCTTCATTTCGAAAACGACTCTCAAAGGTAGGCGGGTATAAGTATGGGTCGTAATCACATGCATTCGCCTATGCAGTATACATCTTTAAGGTCGCGCCATGATGATGGATTGATCGGATTGATATCGGATTGATATCGGATTGTTATCGGATTGATATCGGATTGATAGGATTGATATCGGATTGATATAAGATTGATATCGGATTGATATCGGATTGATATCGGATTGATATCGGATTGATATCGGATTGATATCGGATTGATATCGGATTGATATCGGATTGATATCGGATTGATATCGGATTCGTAGTGAGTTACCGGCATCTCGTTCACTTTCTAGTATCCCGTCTCGATGTGCTTTAGCCATATCAGATCATCAGGGTGCTTATGGTAGCCATGTGTCCTCCAATTCGTCCGATAGAGTAGTGAAATGGTGGCCTTTCTTCGTTTTCCTTCCGAATGAAGTGACACTCGGTGGAAGGTCCCACCAGGGAAATGGACACGCGGTGTTTAAACTCCCGGCGTGTATATATCCGGGTCCGTCTCGTCTTGTGAACCCGAAGCCTGACCTTTGCGATGTGAAACTGCGATGAGGAGGGACCGCTATAGTGGAGTGTATGATACAAGGGTGCAGGCCATCGTGAGAAAAAAACCGTGCGTGCGGGAATCGCTTGAGGAGATATGTTGCTGAGGGAGGGGGGGGGAGAAAATACGAGTAGCGGAGAAGCAAGACCCAGACTGGCATGGGGATTAATTAAAGTAATTGATGGATAGGAGGAAACAATAAATAGCCCCAGTTCCCTTCCTCCCATGCTCCCCTCCCTTCATCTCCTCTTCTCCCATTCATCCTGTTCGCTCTTAATTGGACAGCATGTAGACAACAATAGAGCGAAGAAGAAGACGGCGAATGTTATTGCGCGTGTTTGGACGCTCTTTCGATTCTGGTAATTTTTTTGACATTTTTTTGGGGCGGGGTTGTCTAATGAGGGTCGAGTGAGGAGGGGAAGACGTGGGCGAATCCGGAACGCGGCCTGGAAAATTGCATGAGAGATCATTAAGGAGACTATTGCTCTTTAATTGCCCTCTGTCTTCGTCGGTCGGATCGGTCTCGTCATAAAATGGCGTGAATCAGCTCCTAATGATGGTCGCAACAACCCTCTCTCTCCCTCTCTCTCTCCCTCTCCCCCTCTCTTTCCCCCCTTCACTCTGTATCCCCTTCTCTCTCCCCCTCACTCTCCTTCTCCCTCCCTCTCTCCTCTCTGTCACCCCTCCTCCCTATCTCTATACCCCTCTCTCCCTCTCTCTCTCTCCCTTTCTCTCCCCCTTTCTCTCTCCCTCCACTTCTCCCCCTCTCTCTCTCCCTTTCTCTCTCTCCCCTTCTCCCTCTATCTCTCCCCTTCTCCCCTTTCTCCTCTCTTTCTCCCATTCTCCCTCTCTCTATCCCTCTATCTCTCCACATCTCTCCTCTCTCTCCCCTCTTCTCCCTCTCTCTATCCCTCTCTCCCTTTCTCTTCCCCTCTCTATCTTTCTCTCTCCTTTTCTCTCTCCACTTCTCCCTCTCCCTCTTCTCCCCCTCTCTATTCCTCTCTCCCTTTCTCTCCCTCTCCCTCTCTCTTTCTCTCTCTCCTATTCTCTCTCCCTCCCTCCCTCCCTCCCTCTCTCTCTCTCTCTCTCTCTCCCCTCCTCCCTCTCTCTCTCCCCCTCTCTCTCCCTCCCCCTTTCTCTCTCGATCGTGCGTGCCTGTATGCGATGTGGATATTGCTCTGATTTCATATGCAAAGAAATAAGAACCCTCACACAAAAAAACACGAGAGGAAGAAGGGAGTAATACCTTTTGCCCGTGGGCACTTGATTACGATAGATCGATCTTGTTGTGGATGCCCGGAACAAGTATATGACGCAAAACCTCCAAAACATGCAAATGACCACGATCGAATGGCTCGTATTAAGAGGCTTACACGAACAAAGCAAGACAACTCAACCCCCTAAAAACAACAAAATCGGTTTTTGTTTTTGAATACGATTAAGTATCTGATTGAATATCATTACTGATGGATTTTAACATTTAGTGGGCCTGACCTTTCGATCCTAGCAGGATACTTAAAATACCTAAAATACTTAAAATACTTAAAATACTTAAAATTTCCGAAAATACAAAAAGAAAAGAACATTTATTTGTAATCGAATTGTGAAGATACTTTAAATTATCAAGATACGAACCTGTACAAAAGAATGAAGTAGAGTGGCAGACGTTTCGATCGTATTGAAGGACCATGCCTCTGTGAATGGTCCTGCTAGGATCGAAACGTCGGGCCCGGCTACAAATCTGTAAGGGCGATAACGGTAAACGCTGCAAATAGCTGTGGTATTGTGTTTCAGAACCAAGATTACACCGTGTTGGATTGCGTGACAATCTACAACGTCTCATCTTCAACCAGATACTATTCAACTTGTTTTTTTGTTGTTGAAAAAGTGACGAGCAAAAATGAGCTAAATCATCTTGGATATCCATCCACGCCTCCTGTCCAACAAAAGTCGGCGTTTGATAGCTTCACATCTGTCGTCGGCTTGTGTGTATTGCCCGCCGATTCGGCAGAACTTAATTAACGGCCTTTAATTGATCAAGTCGATTCATTGCGGGATCCGTGGGCGTATCTTCAATGCCGAATTAAACGCCGAGAGTTATCTTACGGACGGTCAACATTGACAGACGAGTCCGCCCCCCGAGACCAGATAGACCACAGGTGGTCACAGATAGCTATGGATGTACCCCAGCACTTTCGCGATAACCGTACGATAGATTCTGAAAAGAGAGAACGGGGGAAACCGGTTTGAATGCCGGCGTATATTTACAGAGCAAAGCGCCCGTGCCCAGATTGCTCAGGCACAGAAAACTTGCGCAAACAAAAGCAGTGCTTCCCGTGAAGGTTAGAGGTGAGGAAATCTCGTGATGAGAACGCATTTACTGACTGGTATACTATAGTGGTCCTCCGTGATATTCGGTATTTTATCTATTCAGATCTATCGCTACATACCCGTAAACCATCATAAATCATTCATTTGACATTAACCTATAGGCCTACATGCCGCATTTTTGTATCATAATTGCCCCCTTAAAGCCCCTACAAAATATTGATGGAGGTCAAAGAATAGCATCCATACGTTGTCTGGTCCAACATATGCATGAAATAGCGCACCTGTGAATATTTCAGCCCAATCCGCCAACCGAGTCTCGGGAAATTCGTGAAAACCGCTTCATTTGTTTCGCGAAAATGCAGCGTTTAACGCCGTACTGTTCCGAAAAATAGTTTAGATCTCGGTGAGACGTAAACGTTAACTTTTACTCTTTTCTCCCCAAATACAACATTTCAGGCAGAAATGTTTCTGTGCGAATTTTCTACTATAACCATCTTCAAACTGTAAATCTGTGAACATTTCTGTTTTTCGATCTTACTAATGTTGCAAGTAGGGGCTTTAAATCTATACGTGGTGTGGTCAAACAAAGTTATTGTTTTCTTCCAAAAATATGTAGAGGACTTGACGTTTCGATCCTAGCAGGACTTTTCTCAGCGGCACACAGGTCCGCATTTTAGAGATTGTTAATTGAAGTCAGTATAAGCAAAATTTGTGTACTTACTCCTACTAAATTATGATAGAAATTAGTTCTCGTTGAGAATTGCAGGTTCTCAAAAAACTCAAGGGCCCGACGTTTCAATCTATCCTTTCTCATAGGGAAGAAATTGTATTGCTGTTTTCGTCTAAGACAAGTGTAGCGCCTCCAATATAAAAAAAGAATACTCATTACGAGCAGTGGATGTTGCTGTGCCGTTTCGCCCACACACACATCCCCTTGTACTTAATTCAATGTATTCGTACTTGTACGCCATCCATCCTTATAACAGGGTGGATGGCGTACATGCATAGCTAGCCGGGCGGGGCGGGCAGCGGTGGCTTCCGTGGTGGAGTATATATAGGCCTGCCCATGGTTTCTCATCTCGGTGTGATGAAGCCGCTGGCGGGCCGGAGCCAGGATCGATAGCCAAAGCTGCCATCGGTAAGGCAAAACCTTGCCGAGTTGGCAGGGGAGGGAGACCAACGACGACTATTTTCGGAGAATTTTGCGGGCGAGCGATGCGACGAGCTCTCTTTCTCTCTCTGTTCCTGTCTCTCTCTCTCCCTCTCTCTCTCTCTCTCCCTCTCTCTCTCTCTCTCCCTCTCTCTCTCTTTCTCTCTCTCTCCACCCCCTCTCTCTCCTCCCCCTCTCTCACTCCCCCTCTCTCACCCACTCTCTCCCCTCCCCCTCTCTCTCCTCCCCCTCTCTCGCTCCCCCTCTCTCCCTCTCTCTCCTCCCTCTCTCTCCTCCCTCTCTCTATCTGTCTGTCTCTCTCTCTCTCCCTCCCCCTCATTCTCCATTTGTCTATCTCGACCCACTCTACCCCCTACACGTCTCTCTCCGTCTCTCTCCCTGTCTCCGTCTCTATCTGTCTCGCTCTCCCTCTCTTTTTCAATGTCTCTCTCTCCCCAATCTATCCCCTACCATTCTCTCTCTCCCTTTCTCTGTCTCTGTCTCTTTTCTCTCTAATGTCTCTGTATGTCTCTGTCTCTCCCTCCCTCTCTTTCTCAATGTCTCTCTTTCCCCCATTCGATCCCCTATATGTCTTTCTTTCCGTCTCTCTAGTCCCTTTCTCTGTCTCCCTTTCC
>OX465112.1:1772674-1807674 GCA_949987565.1 Luidia sarsii
TCACTGGCAATATTAAACATGTCGACCTCGGCTTGCCCGTTCATCACGGCGTTGTTCAAAGCCCAGCCCGCCAACACCGGTATGTGACCCGCTCCCTCCGCCAGCCAGTACTCCCGCCACCGCTGGCTCTTACGTAACACGGTGATTAATGCTGGCAAGGATGTGTTTAAACAGGGAATTATCAGAGCCAGTCCTCATAGCGATAACCTTGCTATATGCGTTAGGGCATGTTTTAAATCTTGTATGAATGTTATGCGTATCGCGGGTGGTTCAATCAGTAAACCCTTAAATCAAATTTAAACTATTAAGAATAGCACTGATTAGAGTAAAGAGCATCAAATAGTAGGAGTCTAACCGAATAGCCTAAAGGATGAAAACAAAATGTATTCCCAACTCAACTTTATCGTCCTTTACCATGGAACCTTTTTAATAAGCGCAAGGCTTCGGGAAACCGTTTCTCCAAGTGAGGAGCCTGACGTCATCGCGGTTGTTGAGGCAGGTTTCGCTTCCGTAGTGATATGCTTTCGTTGACGTAGTTGAGTAGGTCCGCGTATGTCACACGCGTGGGTGTCGACTGTACTCGGTATTTTTGGGCGGTCTTCGTCACACTGAGCACCACTAAGTCCAATCAACAACACTACCAACCGACGCTCATTACTTCAATCTCCGGTCTGGTTATTTGTATTTTTGTGTGTGTGGGGGATTCGTCCTTTGTTTTCCTTCCCCCTGTTTCGCCGTGGCTTCTACACAATACTTCATTAGTTAATGAGGCTTCTTCGGGGGCAAGTCCGACGTATACACGCCGGGGGGAGTGGGGCCACGCGTTCACGGCGTTGCGGTCGCCGGGAAAGCCGTATACCCGGCGGATTTCTTAATTGGAGCGCGAAAGAAGAGAGGACGTCATTCTAATCACGACGTCGACCGAGCGCTAACGACGTTTCCAGCGCCACCTGTCAACACATTGGGGGCCCTCGCGGCACTGTGGCCCACTTGTTGTGTGTGTTTATACCCCCATCTTGCGAGGAGGGGATCTATACGCTCGAAGCTCGTCGACTGGTGGTGGATGTTAGACCGCAATCACGTCCTCAACTTTGCGACGAAAGACAGCTAGCGGACGATTGTGCTGTAGTTAAGCAGTCAAATACGTTTATCATCGCCAGTGGCATTTGATAGTATCTCGTTGTAGTCCAGTGTTATCGAGCGTACACGTCAAAGCTTAGAGAAAGGTAAGGGTGACGATAAAAACTACGGCATTCAATGGTGACACAGTATTGCATGGGCCACTGCTAGTTGGCTGGTTAGATACAGCTAGTTGGCTGGTGGGATACAGCTAGTTGGCTGGTTGGATACAGCTAGTTGGCTGGTGGGATACAGCTAGTTGGCTGGTTGGATACAGCTAGTTGGCTGGTGGGATACAGCTAGTTGGCTGGTGGGATACAGCTAGTTGGCTGGTGGGATAAAGCTAGTTGGTTGGTGGGATACAGCTAGTTGGCTGGTTAGATCCAGCTAGTTTACTGGTGGGATACAGCTAGTTGGCTGGTGGGATACCGGCTAGTTGGCTGGTGTGATACAGCTAGTTGGCTGGTGGGATACAGCTAGTTGGCTGGTGGGATACAGCTAGTTGGCTGGTGGGATACAGCTAGTTGGCTGGTGGGATACAGCTAGTTGGCTGGTGGGATACAGCTAGTTGGCTGGTGGGATACAGCTAGTTGGCTGGTTAGATACAGCTAGTTGGCTGGTTAGATACAGCTAGTTGGCTGGTGGGATACAGCTAGTTGGCTGGTGGGATACAGCTAGTTGGCTGGTGGTATACTGCTTGTTGGCTGGTGTGATACAGCTAGTTGGCTGGTGGGATACAGCTAGTTGACTGGTGGGATACAGCTAGTTGGCTGGTTGGATACAGCTAGTTGGCTGGTTGGATACAGCTAGTTGGCTGGTGGTATACAGCTAGTTGGCTGGTTGGATACAGCTAGTTGGCTGGTTGGATACAGCTAGTTGGCTGGTTGGATACAGCTAGTTGGCTGGTTGGATACAGCTAGTTGGCTGGTGGTATACTGCTTGTTGGCTGGTGAAACTCACCAGGTTGGCTAGCAGAACAATACTCGTTGGTATTTAGGAATGCCGCTATTTGATCGGGGAAACACCTCTCTTCATGTAGACAGAATGTGACCAGGGCGCTGACCGAGAAAAATCCCATTTCACTCCTCACAGTTCATCCGGCTAACTCCGGCAGCTAACTAACTCCGGCAGCGGCCATGGAGTCGGAAGGCCAGGAGTCCAAGTACCAGACTGCCCGCTCCTCCGTGCACTACTGGTGGCGGGACTTCAGCATCAGGGGGTGCATACAGGATCTCCGCCAGTCGCGTAGACTGGTGCTCTTCATCGTCTTCGTGGCGCTGCTCCTCGACAACATTCTCATGACCGTCATAGGTAAGACACAGTAAAGTCACCATCTCTCTGCTTACTATACTAGCTTTAACCTGTACATCAGTGTACAGTACAGACATCACACAACAGGCCCATATCATAGATATAACACGATGCTAGCGTCGAGGAGAATGTAATTCAATGAGGGTTTGTACTCAAGATGCTGCCTTAATTTCTCAGGTTAAACAACGATTACGAATATTTTTAATGTCTGAAAAATCAAGACTGAGCGACGACATTTAAAAAAAATGGTATGCGAAGAATAATGTACTTTGTTCGGTGGAGGCAAGTGGCCGTGTAGTTTTTGTATTAATTTCATAATACAATTAATTTCATGCCTTAGAGAAAGGTCCTGCTAGGATCGAAACGTCAGGCCTACTAAATTTTAAGGTTTTATAATTTCTTGATGTTTTATTTATTAAATTTCAGTAAATTGTGTTTGTTGATATCCTTTTAAAACGATGAAGTCTTTGTAAAGAGTGAGAAAAGCATGAGTCCCGAACTCTACTGCGAAATAAATTAAAAAAAGAAGGCCTTCGCAGGTTACAAGACAGGGTCGCGTCGACGATATTTTACATCGATATTAATTCCTCCGACCCTTAATCCTCCCGCAGTTCCGATCCTCCCCGAGTTCATCTTCAACAAGGAACACCCCGGCTACGGGCTGGGAATGTACCCCTCCGCCGCCAGAAATGCCTCCGCCAACTGCACCGACCTCTTCCTCGAGCAGAACGTCTCCGCCGACACCACCGAGAGAGCCTGGCTCGAATGTGAGTGGACAAATGGACCGAGCTTTCATTCTCGGGAAGTTGATTCCCCTAGGATTCTTGAGGGCAGTAATTCCTATATTTTCCCAAAGGTATTTTAGAGAACGTCCTTGGGACCCCCCCCCCCCTAGGTGATTTAAGGGCGGTCATTCAATTTTGTCTGTACCACGGGAGACTTTCTGGCCAAGTATTTGGCTGGTATATACAACAAGGTTTTGTACGCAAATTCGTCCAAAACAAGGCTGTAAAGCCAAGGGTAAGGGCTAAGGAGAGAAGGAGACAGAGAGGGACTCAGGAAGGCTGGAGATAGGGATTGACATTCCTCTTAAAAAGGGCAAGATCGTAGAGGGCCCAAACGTTTGTTTCTAGATGCCTGTGACATTATAAAGGGAAAGAGAAATACGACCGAAGCCTTAGCCCGAGCCTAAGCCTTCATTTCGTTAACGGCCCTAATTGACATGAATATGGCAGAACAATAAGTCCGCTTCAGAAGATCCTGCAACAGATAAAAACCTTATTTCTTGGACAGAAACTCAGCATTTTGATAGATTTGTTTGTTTACAGGTTGTAGTCGTGTTTGATTATTGGGGGTCGGGGTGCTTGTGTTTTTTTTTCACCACAAATCAATAATCAGATTTTGAAAAGGTATCTTTCATGCATATTATAGCTGTAATTGGCAAATCTCCGCTACTGCTCATCATAAATTAATAGATAGATGAGTAAATAAACTTGTAATTGGGCTACAGTACCGCGCCTTTCAAATCACTAATCTTCGCCGCTTGTCAGGCCTCTGAGGCAATTAAAAGGTGATTTAGTGTTCGGTCAGTGGTGGCCGCAGAAGGCCGCGGTTGTTCATGCAAATAAGCGGTAATTACATGGCGGGCAACGTTCACCGCTTTGTATGAGTCCCTCGACGGGCGACTCCCTACTGGCGTGACTACTGAATGAACGGGATACGCATACGCATACGTTTAGCCATCCGCACCCGTAAGTGGCCATTCCGCCGTTTCGCAATCCCCGCGTATTGGTGGCGCTGTTCACAATCCCAACGCTGTTTAAAATAAGTCTATTTCCGACACCACTTATCCACATTTTGGAACCCAACAAGTCTTTGAAACTCTCAAAAATGGCCCGTATGATTTATATAAACATTCAGCGATTAGTCATTTCTGAACAACACCATACATATGAAACCAGAAACACTTGAAGACTTTTGACTAGAAATTCGAATTTTTCTTACGGGTTTCCTACGAGACATTCGTGTCGTCTGCACCTTTGGCGAATAGTAAGTAGCTTATGACGTCACAACTGATGACGTATCCGTTGCACTAACCGTATCACTAAGAGGGCGTACATTTGAGAAGGCGGTGATTCTCTTGGGGGTTATTAGCATGTCTTGCAAATAGATTATAGCATGAACACAAATTAACTTACACTTGTGTGTGGAGCACAAACTGTTCATTGTTACAACACAGCCATTATTACATGAGAACAAGGTTAATCTAAAATCAAAACAACGTTTATTTATATTCTGCATTAGAGAAAGGTTCTCTATGAATCGAAACGTCAGGCCTTCCAAAGTGTAAAACCTAAAGCAAGGGGCTTTCAGGAAAATCATTTTTTATAAAGAAATATGTCTGAGATTGATTTTTCACCGACGCAATGGCACAGTATGGCACTTATTGACAAAAAATGGTAGTGCTTGATATTTCGACCAAATGTACAGTGTAATCTATAGTGTACTTTCTTTGTCATCCTCCCAACTGCTTTCAGGTAGCCCAGGCGGTCAGTCTTCCACCATGAGCCCCGAACAAAGGCTGTACTACACCCATGAGCTGCGGCACGAAAACTTCGAAGTGGGCATCCTTTTCGGCTCCAAGGCGGTGATACAACTGATAGCCAACCCCATCGTTGGCCCTCTCACTAACAGGTGAGTGCACCTGCAGGAAATTCGGTCATGTTCTCTTTGGAGGTATTTCATCACATTACCAGTACCACCACCACCACCACCACCACCATCATCATCATCATCATCATCATCATCATCATCATCATCAGGAGCAGCAATGGTATTGAGAACGAGATTGAGAACGAAATTGAGAACGAGAAAGAGAACGAGAAAGAGAACGAGAACGAGAAAGAGAAAGAGAAAGAGAAAGAGAAAGAGAACGAGAACGAGAACGAGAACGAGAACGAGAACGAGAACGAGAACGAGAACGAGAACGAGAACGAGAACGAGAACGAGAACGAGAACGAGAACGAGAACGAGAACGAGAACGAGAACAAGAACGAGAACGAGAACGAGAACGAGAACGAGAACGAGAACGGGAACGAGAACGAGAACGAGATTGAGAACGAGATTAAGAACGAGAAAGAGGACGAGAACGAGAAAGAGAACGAGAAAGAGAAAGAGAACGAGAAAGAGATTGAGAACGAGATTGAGAACGAGATTGAGAACGAGATTGAGAACGAGAACGAGAACGAGAACGAGAACGAGAACGAGAACGAGAACGAGAACGAGAACGAGAACGAGATTGAGAACGAGATTAAGAACGAGAAAGAGGACGAGAACGAGAAAGAGAACGAGAACGAGAAAGAGAAAGAGAAAGAGAAAGAGAAAGAGAAAGAGAAAGAGAAAGAGAAAGAGATTGAGAACGAGACTGAGAACGAGATGAGAACGAGATTGAAAACGAGATT
This sequence comes from Luidia sarsii, assembly GCA_949987565.1. NCBI lineage: Eukaryota > Metazoa > Echinodermata > Asteroidea > Paxillosida > Luidiidae > Luidia > Luidia sarsii. The sequence continues at coordinate 1,778,566 of OX465112.1, forward strand.
GAGAAGGAGATTGAGAACGAGAAAGAGAACGAGATTGAGAAAGAGAACGAGAAAGAGAACGAGAAAGAGAACGAGAAAGAGATTGAGAACGAGATTGAGAACGAGATTGAGAACGAGAGCGAGAAAGAGAACGAGAACGAGATTGAGAACGAGATTGAGAACGAGAACGAAATTGAGAACGAGATTGAGAACAAGATTGAGAACGAGAACTAGATTGAGAACGAGATTGAGAACGAGATTGAGAACGAGATTGAGAACGAGAGCGAGAAAGAGAACGAGAACGAGATTGAGAACGAGATTGAGAACAAGATTGAGAACGAGAACTAGATTGAGAACGAGATTGAGAACGAGATTGAGAACAAGGTTGAGAACGAGATTGAGAACGAGAACGAGAACCAGAACTGAGAACGAGAACCAGAACCGTTACAGAATCTGAACCAGAAACAGAACAAGAACACCACTTAAATAATAACCTATTTAATTTTTAAATGAGTTTTTACATTTATTTTGTATACATTTCAATGTCATGCCTTCTTTTTTTAAACAGAGTCGGCTACAGCATTCCGATGTTCACTGGCTTTGCCATCATGTTTATGTCAACATTAGGTAAGTCCATTGGAATTTTCGAAACTAGCCTATAATTCTTATTCTAAACCAATGCCTGAAAATATAAAAATATTTTATATTATAAAAATAAAAGTGTACACCAAGTGAAGGTAATCAGATAACATTAGAGTCTCTATCCCAAGGATTGGAAACACTCTCGGGTCCAGATGAAATCCCCTTTCTCTTCAAATCAAGGGTTTCTGCATTGATTATCACAGTCAAGCTCATTTTCTGTTGTCAGCAAGGGATCTGAAGTGTACAAACATGAATCATTGGCACGCTTCTTTTTCTTAGTGGAGCCACGATCTTGTGATGACATCACAATTCTGCTCATGAATATTGAAATTCTTATTAGCATAAAAACTTGCAAAAACACCGCCAAAACGAGTGTGAAAAACATTTTTGATTGTTAGCAACATTGCAAAGCAGTTTTGTAGCATGGATTTAAGTGATAAAACGTCTATTGCAGCAGGATTTAAACACCAGTGTTGTGTTTAGCCAAATATTTAGTGCCCAATATGAAATATTGAAAAATGAAATAGTTTCCTACCCTACTCCTTTTCCCTTCCCTTTGATCTCTCCCTACCAGCTTTACTCTTTGTCATTTGTTTCTCATCCGTGTCCTATTCACTCTCTCCCCCTTCCTTCGTGTACATGTATCTGATTTGTCCTCGTCACTCTGCCTTTGAGAAAGGTCCTGCTAGGATCGAAACGTCAGGCCCACTAAATTTTAAGATTTGCATTTTGGTAATTTGAGTCAGTAAGCAGTTTCCAACATTTTTGTATATCACGAAATAATTTCCAATCAGATATAATTTCACCGGTCGTTTTTCTTTTTCTACATATCTTTATTGACAGTCTTCGCCTTCGGTGAATCCTACTGGGTGCTGATAACAGCTCGTATGATCCAAGGACTGGGGTCGTCATGTTCGTCGGTGGCAGGTAAAACAACTTCAACAAAATACACCATAGACGGACAACAGAGGGCGCTTGAGCTTACGTTTGTGGACGCCGCCACGAAACAAGGAAAACAAGACCACATTGGCAACACTATTTTTTTCTGTTCCGGTAACGCGTCAATTTTGGAATTTTGCGACTTGAATGAAGACCAATGTGCTGGAGCTTCAGAATTGCAGCATCTTCACGTGCTCCGTCGTGGCCATATCTGCAACGTGGACATACCAGCCATCCAAGCAGCAGTGACGTCTGCACTGATTGGAATTGACACGCCAGCACATTGGCCTCCATTCAAGTCGCAAATTTCCAATACAATTCCCAAACCGACGCGTTAGCGGTAGGGTAAAAGAAAATAGCGAGCGGCCCAACAAACCACGGGCGAATGTCGAGCGTTAGATGTAATATACAAACGCGGGAAAGTCGGGTCCACAATAGCATTTGGGTAAATTCACGTCGATTTCAATAGGGGTTATCCATCTATAGGTTCCGACTGCGGGTAAAACGGCCCATTTGCTTTAGCGCCCTCTGGCGCTTCTGTTAGGGCAATACACTGAGGTTTGGGGACTCAAGCCCCTCCTTCGTGACGTCACTCTTTACGCGTTGTGCAAAGGACAGCAGGGCTCGTGTTTGCTTTCCCCCTAGATTTACCTTACATGTATCTCAGTAGTTCAGTTTACCATTTTCTTTATCTTTTCACCAGGTATGGGGATGTTAGCCCAGCGGTATCCGGGATACGAAGAGAGAGGTGCAGCGATGGGCATTGCCCTGGCTGGTTTGGCCTTCGGGGTGCTCAGTAAGTATCCCCGATCGAGGAGGGCAGACCCTCGCAAAGGTGTCCGGTGGCCTCTTCGGACTTTCACTCGTCCCAATATCGACCTACGGGCCGATCTCACCTCTGCCCAGTGTCATACCACAGGGCTCGTCCCTGGGTAAACGTCTGTCGCTTTTGGGGGATCTAAAAATCTCAATCCCCGTACATCGAGATCTTCCATGATTTGGTGTCAAGCGCTATCAGCGTGCGAGCTGAGATGCAAACTTCACAACGTTAAACAATTGAGTCGTTGACTTACATCGATCTGTGTGTGTCTCTTCCCAACCAGTTGGTCCGCCCTTTGGAGGTGTGATGTACGAGTTCTTCGGCAAAGAGTCACCTTTCTACGTGCTGGCGGCCCTGGCTCTTGCAGACGGCTGTAAGTATTCCAAAATGTAATGACGATCAAAAAAGACGCACACATTTAAAGCAAAAGAAAAGACGCCCTCAAGTGTCGGGCGATAGACAATTCGGGCGATTCACAATAGCGCGCCCTCAAGAGTTTGCAACGCGCTGGCCAATCACAACGCGCGGAATCTGTCGACCAAATGCACGTCTTGAGAGCTTCGACCATTGATCTCCATGATAAAGACTTTATCATTGAGATCAATGCTTCGACAGATTCCGCACGTTGTGGTTGGCCCACGCGTTGCGACCTCTTGAGGGCGAACGACCTTCGACGCCACAAGCTCCTCCAAATGAGGGAGCCCTAACAATAATCTCTTTATTTGTGCAGTGTTGCAGTTACTCGTGCTGAACCCAGGCCTGCACAAAGAGACGGAGGTGGAAGGAACTTCGCTGCTGACTCTCCTGCAGGACCCATACATTCTCATTGCCGCAGGTATAATGATTTTGTTCCAAGCCATTTCTCTGTACACCTCTCCGTTTCCAAAACGGCTGCATTATTGGCGGTCACCACCACTAATATGCAGAGATTCACAGTAGTGCGCCCTCAGGAGTTTGCAACGCGTTGGCCAATCCCAACGCGCCTAGTCTGTAGACCCAATGCACGTCTGGAAAAGGGTCGACAGCTTTTCAGAAAACTACCGGTTTTCCCGGCAGATTTCCGGTGTTTTCCGGTAGTTTCCGGTAGTTTTCCGGTGTTGAGTGTGTTTTCGGGTAGTTTTCCCGGTTTTTCATGCGTTTTCCCGCGTTTCCCGGTGTTTTCCGGTGTTTAGTGCGTTTTCCGGCAGTTTTCCCGGCAGTTTTCCCGGTAGTTTTCCCGGTAGCTTTCCCGGTAGTTTTCCCGGAAGTTTTCATGGCAGTTTTCCGGCATTTCCTGTTTTTTTCCGGTAGTTTTCCGGTGTTTAGTGCGTTTTCCCGGCAGTTTTCCCGGTAGTTTTCCCGGTAGTTTTCCCGGTAGCTTTCCCGGTAGTTTTCCCGGTAGTTTTCATGGCAGTTTTCCGGCGTTTCCAGGTGTTTTCCGGTAGTTTTGCGGTAGTTTTGCGGTGTTTTCGGGTAGTTTTTCCGGTAGTATTCATGGCAGTTATCCGGCGTTTCCCGGTGTATAGTATAACCTTTTCGTTTGGTGTTTTCGTTTTTTGCGAACGCACACAGGAGCCATCACCTTCGGCAACATGGGGATAGCCCTGCTGGAGCCGTCCCTGCCACTCTGGATTATCGAGCAGATGCCAAGTCACTCCAACTGGCAAATAGGTAAAGTCAGAGGCAGTGTCAAAAATCCTGACTATTAACTGTCCGACAAGGATATCAAAACATATGAGGGCCTGACGTTTAGATCCAGCAGGACCTTTCTCAAATTCAGAAAGGTCCTGCTAGGTCCTGCCAATTTTTGATATTTGCAATTTGGTAATTTTAGTCAGTGAGCATTTTGCAACATTTTTGGCATAGTAGAATAGTAAGGAGTTTGTGATTGAGTTTGACCAATAAGATCAACAGTTGTGCTTTGTTGTTGTTGAGCAACGGTGTTTTTAATCTAGTATGGTTTGACGTCGCGAAAAATACTGGTTTTGACCAACTCGACAAGACGGGTTTGCCTGAGTCGACGTACAATCAAACACTGCGTTCAGTGCTTTCCCTGATTGCCCGCTGAAAAGAAATTCCAGGCAGCTCGGGCGGGATTCGAACCGGAGGTTCGTGCGTTCCAAGGCTGACGCCTTAACCACTGGACCACCGCGGTCGACAGTGGTTATTAACGTCCGCACTAGAAAGCGGGAGTCGCCGGTTCGAATCCCACCCTAGCTGCCTTTTATTTCTCAGCAGGCATTGGGGGGAAAAGCACAGAGCATAGATTGTTTAATGCCACGTCGAGTAGGGAACACTCTTCTTGGAGAAACGATCATGCTTTAGAGTCAATGTTTTGGACCAACGTTTGACAGTGCACATCAACAAAAATGTACGCACTACCTGGCCGTTGATTCTTGCCTTTAAACAAATTCCTCTCCCCTCCTAGGCGCGATCTTCCTTCCCTCCAGCATCTCCTACCTCATCAGCACCAACATCTTCGGGCCGCTCGGCCATCGAATTGGGAGGTAGGCGACAGCTCGAACGATCATACCTATAGTCATTTCACCCGCAGTTTTATTCTGTCATCTGATGCACTCGTTTGAATAAGACAATCAGTCCCATGAAAAAGTGAAGCCTGTACAGATTGACCCTCCTAGGCAGAAAGTAGCAGGGCACCCCGCCAACCGAGTCTCTAGAAAATCGTGGAAAAACCGCTTCATTTCATTTTGCGAAAATGCAGCGTTCAACGAATTGTTCTGAAAAAAAACCCATTTAGATCTCGGTCAGACGTAAACGATTTTGTTTTACTCTTTTCTAAACAAAAATAGAACATTTTACAGAAATATTTCAGTGCGAGGTTTCTACCATAACCATCGTCAAACTGCATAATTTTCACGTACATCTGTGAACATTTCTGTTTTTCGATCTGTGAAATGTTCACAGATTTACATGAAACTCATACAGTTTGAACATGGTTGTAGTAGAAACCTCACACTGAAATATTTCTGCCTAAAATGTTGTATTTTGGGAGAAATTAGTAAAAGAAATAGTTTACGTCTCACCGAGATCTAAACTATTTTTCGGAACAGTACGGCGTTGCATGCTGCATTTTCGCGAAACAAATGAAGCGGTTTTCACGATTTTCTCGAGACTCAGTTGGCGGATTTAGCTGAAATGTTCACAGGTGTGCTTTTTCATGCATATGTTGGATCAGTCAACGTATGGATGCTATTCTTTGACCTCGACCAATATTGTGTAGGGGCTTTAAGCGGCTTTATGAAATTTACCGCTGGATCCAGACCAATCGTATATTGCAGAATAAAGACGTCACCCTTTGATCCCATTTCCTCTTTCAAACAGGTGGTTCTGCTCGCTTCTGGGAATGATTCTGGCGGGTCTGGCTATCCTTTTTGTAAGTAAAGAACACGTGGACATTGAACTGATTTCTATTACAGCCACTTCGCACGAGGTCACTCTTCAGTTGCCCATGACCATCGGAGTTTGTTTTCGATAACGTGCCACGTTCGAAACTCGCTCAACACTCGGGAACTCAATATAGGAAGGTTTGCGGTGACACCATGTATCAGGTCTCTTAAAGGAAGAGGTGTGGTTCTGAAAAGAGCCTGAGTGGTAACTCGACGTTTCGACCAGTATGCTCTGGCCGTCATCAGGAGAACCACAGAACCAGAACCACACCTCTGCACGTAAATAAGACGTTGCTCCCTTTCACCCGTCAAACTAAGCAATGCTTGTCTATTTGACGTTAACCGATATAACAAGCAGCATTCGTAGATCCTCGTACTGGCTGTAGCCAGGTTTACAGCGATTTATTGTTTGAATCTGAATGAAAACGGAGGCGCGATCCCCGGAGATATACGGCAGTTAATGGTGGAATTGCTTCTGACTGGCGCCCCCAACTGCGACCAAAACCACTTGACTACTTGCGAGGTCACCATCTAAGGGCTGGATAGCCTAGGTGGTTACAGCGCTGGTACGCGAAACTAGAGGTCTCGAGTTCAAGTCCCGGTCGAGTCCAAGTTTTCTTTGCCTTTCTTCTAAAATGTAGTAATATGATTGGAAAAACCAAGATGAAGTTGGTGCCAACCCACATCTAGAGTATCTGGTATAAACGATAAAATGTCTGATAACTGGAGTCACCTTTTTTTCGATTTTTTTTTTTTACTCTTGGCCGTAGATCCCGTTCGCCACGCAGCTGGGCCATCTTGTAGTACCCAATTTCATCCTGGGCTTTGCTGTGGGTAAGTCGGGATTGATATTATACGTAACATGTGGTTCTGCAAGGCAGTTATTGTTGTGGATGGGATGCATGACGCAAAGCGGACTGAGCAGTTCAATGATTCTGTCCGAACTAAACAGATGTCACTTCCAATTTCATACAGCCGCTGAAAGGCAAATACAACATTGGGAAGATCGGAAATCATCGATTTCCACAAATTTCCTTCTAAATTACACAGTTGGTAGATGGTCATGATAGAATCCTCATGTTGAAATCCTACGGTCTGGGATTCTGTACTTTTCGAGAAATCTTCACTCCAACATCGACAAATAGTTAATTACTCGCGAGCAATAAACTATTTCTTACACTACAGAACGGTGCGAAAACCGTCTTGACGATTTTTTCCACTTTCGACTTCATCAGATTACCATTTGAACTAAAACCTTCGCAGGATTTCTTTTTTTGGAATGTTTTAGATTTAACACACAAACTGTGACAATCTTTTGACTCTTACCAATGCTGTATGGGACTTTAAGCAGCAACATTGAAAAGCCTCGCTGAGCAAAATCAGGTTGCCAGCTTAAGTCCCACTTGTATTCTATGCTTCTTCTTCTTCTTGCGTGTGAGGCAAGCAGCAATTAGAGGTGCTGCTGTCTCAAATATTTGTTGTTCGTCTGGGCTCAATCAGAAGAGCTAGACCAGTTACTTGGGCCCACCAACTAGGAGGTCGACAACATGGGCCCCGTTTTTATGCTGAGCATCCATGATTGGAATACATATTGAGGACGAATTTTCATGGGTTTTTTTAAATGAAAGATCACCAAACACAAGGCCTTATAGGGCCACTCGAGGTGATGGCTACAGGAAAAATAGAAGAGGAATAGACAGATAAAGAAAGAAAACAATAGTTTTTTCTCCTTAAGCGGCCCTGCGAAAAGATTGGGCCCGGAAAGCATGTGGCGGCTCTGCGAAAAGATTGGGCCCGGAAGGCATGTGTTGGAGATCCCTGTTGCAACCATTTCCGTTGCTTGACTTGCAGGTATGGTAGACGCCACCATGATGCCTATTATGGGACACCTGGTGGACATACGACACGTGTCCGTCTACGGCAGCGTCTACGCCATCGCTGACGTGGCCTTCTGCATCGGCTTCGCCGTAGGTGAGATGAGAACAGCGCCTTGCCAGCTCGCTTATGATAACTCTTGCTTTTGGTTGGGGTTTGATGTTAATGATGGCCTTTCCCATGCTGGGAAAGAAAAATACGCGGCCAGCCCGCGGCTATCGCAATAGAGAGCAGTATGTTGCACAGGGGCTCACAGATCTTATACCAATTTGTACATCCTGCGTATAACAAAGAGGGAATCGTTTCCCTCTGGCAAAGGGCCTGATGGGATGGAAACGTCATCCACACTGACCTTTTTATGAACGGAAATTCATTGGCTGTTTGCGAAACGAAGGTCTAGGGTCGGCCCGAGGCTTCGGCTTTTTTTCTCACCCGTGTTAAAGCCACAACCGTTTGGCCCCAGGCGCCAACAAAGCTTCCAGTGCGGCGACAAACCACAACCTGGATTTCCAGGTTCTGTCAGACGGAGACAAAGCCTGTGCCCGAGCCCGACCTAAGGGCCATATAAAGACTAATGGCGAAGCATCTCTTGGGTTTAGTAACCGTCAGAGTTTTTATTTTCTAGATATAATACGCCGTGTTTCATAAGAAGATGAACAAACATTTTTGAAGGGGATTGCCATAACACTATGCTTTATACCAACAATTGCAGGACCCTCATTGAGTGCTGCCATTGTACAAGCTCTCAGTTTTTCTTGGTGAGTTGTTTTTTTTTGCGAAAGAATAGATGCGACAATCATCTATATGCATGAAGTGTGTTTTTCAGAGAATATCCAGCAGTTTAGTCTGCTGTGTTTTGTTTTGTTCTGTTTTGCCTTTGTTTTAGTTTTGCTGCGCTGTGCTGTGCCCTGTCCTGTCCTGCCCTGTGCTGCCCTGCCCTGCCCTGCCCTGCATGGCATGCCCCGCCCTGCCCTGCCCAGCTCTGCCCTTACCTGCCCTGTCCTTCCATACCCTGACGCGCCCTGCCCTGCCCTGTCCTGCCCTGCCCTACCCTGCCCTGCCCTGCCCTGCCCTGCCCTGCCCCTCCCTGCCCTGCCCTGCCCTGCCCTGCCCTGCCCTGCCCTGCCCTGCCCCGCCCCGCCCTACCCTGCCGCACCTTGCCCTGCCCTGCCCTGCCCTGCCCTGCCCTGCCATGCCCTGCCCTGCCCTGCCCTGCCCTGCCCTGCCCTGCCCTGCCCTGCCCTGCCCTGCCCTGCCCTGCCCTGCCCTGCCCTGCCCTGCCCTGCCCTGCCCTGCCCTGCCCTGCCCTGCCCTGCCCTGCCCTGCCCTGCCCTGCCCTGCCCTGCCCTGCCCTGCCCTGCCCTGCCCTGCCCTGCCCTGCCCTGCCCTGCCCTGCCCTGCCCTGCCCTGCCCTGCCCTGCCCTGCCCTGCCCCGCCCCGCCCTACCTTGCCACACCTTGCCCTGCTCTGCCCTGCCCTGCCCTGCCCTGCCCTACCTTGCCACACCTTGCCCTGCCCTGCCCTGCCCTGCCCTGCCCTGCCCCTCCCTGCCCTACCCTGCCATGCCCTGCCCTGCCCTTCTCTGCCCTACCCTGCCATGCCCTGCCCTGCCCTTCTCTGCCCTGCCCTGCCCTACCCTGCCGCACCCTGCCCTGCCTTGCCATGCCCTCTCTGCCCTGCTCTGCCCTGCCCTGCCCTGCCCTGCCCTGCCCTGCCGCACCCTGCCCTGCCTTGCCATGCCCTTCTCTGCCCTGCCATGCCCTGCCCAACAGAGCACATGATGACAACCACTCTGTTTGCGTTCACAGGTTGTTGAGGATTGTGGCCGTCCTAAGTTTTCTCTACGCTCCTCTGTGCTGCTTCCTGAGGGATCCACCCAAGAGGGAGGACAAAATAGTGAGTGCATTTTCAGTGAGAGAACTTATGAAAATATGGAGCACAGTATGTACACGTGGTTCTGCCTTGCTAGATCACTGGCAAGCTTTGAATCGCGCCCTCTAGTGGTACACCAATGGTGAGCACAGTGAACATAATGCCTATTGTTCCAGATACCCTAACGATGACGGTTAGAAAGCAGCAATCCTAGAAATGGATTGCTATAAAATGTTTATCTAATTCCGAGTTATTTGTTTCATCAGACTCTACATCCTACAATCTCCCATCCTTCCCAAACTCAATTCTCTCAACCCCCGATTCCCTCCCAAACTTCAACTGTCATCAACACGCCGATGGCTTCGTTGATTTTGGTTTGCAAAAGAACGCATCAGAGTTTGATAATGCAGAAGGAAAGAGACGTGTGGATAAGTGTGGCTTTCGTCGCTTTTTCTTACAGGGCATTCTTATGGAGGAGCGGTTACCGGTCTCGTACACGACGCACAAACAGACCGACTACCAGACTATGGACGAGGAGAGCGCTAAATAGAAGTTAGATCAGTATTAGGTAGATGGATAGCAATAGAGCAAAAGTCCTATGGTATATATACTACGGTAACATAAACGAATACGAAATGCTGGTCCATTGGTTGGATCTGTGGGGAAAATGTGAATATTTGAATTTATTTTCTTGTTCTATTTAAACAAAAAAAGCTTTACGATTAAGACTGATTTGTGAAATCAATTTGAATGGATATCAGATTTGGGATGACGACGGAGGAAATGTTTCCGCTTTTCGATAGGAGGATTGGGAGAGTTAAAGGTTGTGATGTGCACGTGTGAGTGTCGTGAAGAAAAAAAACTAACAATCACGGTGAGTGACGTAATGGTTAGGCTAAATGTCGCAGAATCGAATAGCCGTTTCCGTAGCAAGACTTGTGCTCGTTCCGAGTTGTCAGAAATGAAAACGTATATTGTCCTACAGCAAGTAAAGGTAAAACATGTCCCATACTATCATTACAGCGTAGAGGAATGTGCCTTATTTAGAGAAGCACATTTTTACAAGGCTACGGGATGATGAGGTAGGGTGGCCGGCTCCTATCCTCGCCGCCCTCCAACCTTCCCCGGCTCTAAAGAGAGCCAGGTACCCATTCCCTGCTGGGTGGACAGGGAAGAGTTTTTTTTCCAGCTTCTGGTCCGAGTGGGATTCGAACCCGGGAAGAGAAGCGCGTGGTACGAGCATTGTGACGATCCTGGGGAACCAAGGCAGAAATGTCATTGCTTTTGACTTGTGTTACGGTCCTCTTCACCACGGCAAGAAACATTAGGGGAGCTTGGGTTGGCAATCTGATCCCATGAATCTTGACTTCTTTTTTTTGTGCTTCAGCAAAATCTGGCGCTTAAATGAAGCCGCTCTATGAAATCGGGCCCGTGGTGTGGTTCGCTCCCCGGGTGAGTGGGTAGTGGAAGCGGTGTGGCAGAGGTTGTAGATAGCATGGTGGGGCTGATCGTGATGATTGGAGTGCAAGTGTGAGGCAAACGATGAGGGGGGAGGGCGGCAGACGAGAGAAATGCGAGACGAAGGTTGGTTTGGGGACATTACGGAGAGGCATCCGGGCGGCGATATTTTTCCGTACCACATAATTACACGCTATGGGCCCGTATGTTTGTGCACAAACATTTTTACGGGGTGGGGGCAAGGGAGAGGGGAGGGGGTATACCAGTTAAAGTTAAAGCTAGGGATAGGCTTTCTGCACAGCCAATAAAGGCTTTCTGCACAGCGAATACAACATTTGCACATCACAGTGTGACCAACAGGGAAAATGTCTGCTGCCACCAAGCGGTTGAAAAGTGCCAACAAGTTGATCGTGCGATTGATAACGGCAGAGCGCCCTCATGGTTAGCTCAGAATGAAAAGGCGCGTTCGCTGAACCTAACCCTAACCCTAATCCTAATCCTAACTCTATCAGTAACGCTAACCCAACCCGGACTCTAACTCTAACCGTAACCATAACCCTAACCGTAACGCCCTAAGCCTAACCTACGCTGGTTTACAAAACACGACCTTGTATAGTCCCCACACAATTTACGGGGTACCAGCATGGCTCAACGACGGTGGTTAAGCGTCATATGTCGGTCCTGTTATATATCTCCGCTGCGACTATAAACATTGAATGCTTCAACAGTGCCCTCTCAGTGCCCTTTGTAAATTAATTTTTGTGAACTCAAACTCCTCGATCCAGCAGCCTGCGCTATAACTAGCTTACCAAAAGCGGAACGGCTTGAATGCACGGTATTATACAATGCTATACACCGATCTTTTCTCGGGTGAATGTTGTGATTGTGCTCTGCAAGAAACCTGTCTAAAGAGGGACGTTTTGGACATGGTGACTGGGGGAAAAAGAGGCCAGTTGTTTGAAGCCTTTCTGGGGCCAATTTCATAGAACCACGTAAGCACACTTTGGTGCCCTCAAAATAATTAGATTGTAAGCCAATGTTCCACTTGTATTTCATTCAAAGTAACCACAAGTAGAATACAACCCAAGTGCAACAAGTAGGCCCAATACAACATTTGGATAATTGGAAAACATCGATGTCCACAGATTTCCTTCTGATTTACACAGTTTGTAGACGGTTATGATATAACGTTAACCCGCATGTTAAAATCTTACGGTCTGCGATGCTGTACTTCTCGAGAAATCGTCACTCAAACATCGAGGAGTAATAAACTATTTCTTACACTACAGAACGTCGAGAAAAGCGAGATTGTTTTTTTTTTTGCCTTTTTCTACTCTCTCGGATTACCATTTGAGCTAGAAAAACCTTCGCAGGATTTCTTTTATGGAATGTTTAGTGGTTTAACACATACCGTGGCAATCTTTTGACTTTTTACCAATGTTGTATAGGGCCTTTAAGTGAAATATGATGGACAATGGCATTTTAACCAGGGAATAAATTGATTGCTTAGCAGATATTTAAGATTAAGCGGCTCTGTGAAATTGGGTCCTGGTACCGAGTCTATTGCGTAAGCAGGTAAACTGCCAGTGTGTGTGTGTGTGTGTGTGTGGGCTTATATAAGGTGGGTTGTGGGGTACCGGTACAATGGGTGGTTACTTAGAACAATGGGACCGCTCCTTGTGGGGTACTTTTTTGGTACCCCATAAGGTTTTCACGAAACTGGTTATTTGGAATTAACTCAAAAAGGAGGAATTTCTGAGGTATGTTTATCTGTCGCAAATAGAACTCTATTATATAAGTTCGCTAGAAATTTCAGCCTAGGAAAGTGATTCTGGTTCGAAATGGAGCGATTTGAATTAGGCTTTTCTGGGAGTGTTTTTTTTTAGTACACGAGAACAAAGGAAACACAAGTATACGCGTTAAGGGTGTTTTTGCGTGTGTGATCGTCAGAGAAATGGCCCAATGTACATACAAGTAAAAGAACGCGTAATCGCAGTCCAACGGAGCGTCGGCATTCGACAACTCTCAACTAACAAACTCATACACGATAAAAAAATGTCTAGAAAAATTGTTCCCCTATATTCAGCTGTGAATCAGCGATAACAAAACGATACTCGTTGTGGTGCTAACTCCTTGCCATGTACTCCAAAACTGTCGTGAACGCTAATATTGTGACGAGTTTTTATGTTGTCTGTGTTGTCACAGTCACTACTATAATTATCATAATGCATTTTTTGTGGGTGTCTAAACTTCGTGTCTCTCCCCGAGGAGTGAGACGCGATAACAAATGCGTAATTAAGATATCTCTTGAATCGAATTGTAGCGATGATGATGATTATGTAACGTGTGGTCTTTCAGTTGAATGGGTCAGTGGTTGCTGTCTGTGGACATTCTAAAGGAGTCCACCCGTCAGGTATGAACGGGGACATTTCTGTATAAAATGCTTACTGTAATAAATAATATGTGGAGATTATACTCGGAGACATTGCTGTGTACCGTTGTTGTTCCTGGGTCCGCCTGCTGCTTGGTCAGGCTTGAAGTGGTTCAGACCCTTAGAGGTAGTATTCAGTTGATGGACATTGCAATCGCCCAATTTCCGGACATTGCAAATTTGATGTATTACTCATTCATCAGGAAGTCTGTAATGGTTTCAAACATTCCGTGAAATGTTAGCGCCCGAAAAGCCGCCGTTCTCGAGGAAATTCGAGTTTCTGTTACAAATACCGCCCTCTTAACATTTAATTTTGTTTGCATGTTTGTTCTCATGACATGGTTGACTGAAGCAGATACAGAGACATGGACAGATACTGAGACATGGACAGATACAGAGACATGGACAGATACAGAGACATGGACAGATACAGAGACATGGACAAATACAGAGAAAGATACAGAGACTAATACAAAGGTAGACTCAGAGGCAGAGGCAGAGGCAGAGGCATAAGGCAGAGGCAGAGGCAGAGGCAGAGGCAGAGGCAGAGGCAGAGGCAGAGGCAGAGGCAGAGGCAGAGGCAGAGGCAGAGGCAGAGGCAGAGGCAGAGGCAGAGGCAGAGGCAGAGGCAGAGGCAGACGCAGGAGTTGGGAGGCGGGAGGCGGGAGGCAGAGGCTGAGGCAGAGACAGAGGCAGAGGCAGAGGCAGAGGCAGAGGCAGAGGCAGAGGCAGAGGCAGCGGCAGCGGCAGCGGCAGCGGCAGAGGCAGAGGCAGAGGCAGAGGCAGAGGCAGAGGCAGAGGCAGAGGCAGAGGCAGAGGCAGAGGCAGAGGCAGAGGCAGAGGCAGAGGCAGAGGCAGAGGCAGAGGCAGAGGCATAAGGCAGAGGCAGAGGCAGAGGCAGAGGCAGAGGCAGAGGCAGAGGCAGAGGCAGAGGCAGAGGCAGAGGCAGAGGCAGAGACAGAGGCAGAGGCAGAGGCATAAGGCAGAGGCAGAGGCAGAGGCAGAGGCAGAGGCAGAGGCAGAGGCAGCGGCAGAGGCAGAGGCAGAGGCAGAGGCAGAGGCAGAGGCAGAGGCAGAGGCAGAGGCAGAGGCAGAGGCAGAGGCAGAGGCAGAGGCAGAGGCAGAGGCAGAGGCAGAGGCATAAGGCAGAGGCAGAGGCAGAGGCAGAGGCAGAGGCAGAGGCAGAGGCAGAGGCAGAGGCAGAGGCAGAGGCAGAGGCAGAGGCAGACGCGGGAGGCGGGAGGCGGGAGGCGGGAGGCAGAGGCTGAGGCAGAGACAGAGGCAGAGGCAGAGGCAGAGGCAGAGGCAGAGGCAGAGGCAGCGGCAGCGGCAGCGGCAGCGGCAGAGGCAGAGGCAGAGGCAGAGGCAGAGGCAGAGGCAGAGGCAGAGGCAGAGGCAGAGGCAGAGGCAGAGGCAGAGGCAGAGGCAGAGGCAGAGGCAGAGGCAGAGGCAGAGGCAGAGGCAGAGGCAGCGGCAGAGGCAGAGGCAGAGGCAGAGGCAGAGGCAGAGGCAGAGGCAGAGGCAGAGGCAGAGGCAGAGGCAGAGGCAGAGGCAGAGGCAGAGGCAGAGGCAGAGGCAGAGGCAGAGGCAGAGGCAAATGCAGAGCCAGCCCCTCCTATTGGGAGGTACTAGTCAAGCTGCGGGAGACACTTTGGGGTCAAGCCATTACCACCGAGGGCTGACCTACCCTAAAACACGAGTTGCTCACGTAGATCGTGTGCTATCCTATCCTCTGTATTTTTCCCTACTCGGTCAGATATCGATCTCTCAGCACCATCGCGCTTCGCATGAGTGACGTTGACATAATTCTGGAGGGAATGCACGGGATTAAATATAAACGTAAATAATGAATAGGATTCGGTGAATTTCTAAAAAAAAATCGGGTTGCTGGGAAAAAAACCAACAAATTGTGCTCAGGAATTGCTTATGAGGGTTATATATACTGTTTACTTTTGCGGGCAAATATTATAGCCCCTTAACGCAACAAAATCAAAATATGATTACATTTTTCTTCACTCCAGAAACACCTAAATGTCGAACCAAAATGGGTTACTCTCTCACCTAGGTTACTGGCTGTTAAATCGGGATCAGGAAGGAAGTTTCATTCGGATCTTTCCCCCCCTGCCTTGCAGATTTATTCTTTTATAATTCAGAACCATTCCGTCCCTCTGCTTTGGCTAATCCTTCCAAGGTTTGTCCGGGCACGAAGAGAGAAAAATCTCCAGATCCCTTCCACGATAAGATTTCAATTTCGCTAATTCCACGATTGACCGGCCGCAAGATTACCTGTCCATCGTGATAATCAGGTGGATCTCTACATACCGCTGCCCATACAGGTGGAATAATCTTGTTTTCAGATGCAACGGTACGTCCCCTTTTTTTCACTATTTGGATAAGATTTTAAATAACCCTATTAGGTTTCCATTATGGTATTCCTGGAAGAGACAAAACAGTAAAGTTTTGATTTTACACTTAATCTATAAAAAAGAGCATATTGTCATAATGATTATACTAAATTCAACGCACAATCAGGGAGGGGAAAGTGACCGATGAGAGATTTTGTTGATAGAAATATCCGGCGAAGGCGAAGACGAAGGGAAGGGAGAAGAGAATAGCTAAGGCAGAGGCAGAGGCAGAGGCAGAGGCAGAGGCAGAGGCAGAGGCAGAGGCAGAGGCAGAGGCAGAGGCAGAGGCAGAGGCAGAGGCAGAGGCAGAGGCAGGGGCAGGGGCAGGGGCAGAGGCAGAGGCAGAGGCAGAGGCAGAGGCAGAGGCAGAGGCAGAGGCAGAGGCAGAGGCAGAGGCAGAGGCAGAGGCAGAGGCAGAGGCAGAGGCAGAGGCAGAGGCAGAGGCAGAGGCAGAGGCAGAGGCAGAGGCAGAGGCAGAGGCAGAGGCAGAGGCAGAGGCAGAGGCAGAGGCAGAGGCAGAGGCAGAGGCAGAGGCAGAGGCAGAGGCAGAGGCTTAGGCAGAGGCAGAGGCAGAGGCAGGGGCAGGGGCAGGGGCAGGGGCAGAGGCAGAGGCAGAGGCAGAGGCAGAGGCAAACATGGCTATGCACAAACCTATGCACAGAGAAAGCCCGGGAAGACAAAAACAGAGTAAAAAACTAATATGAACTAGCGCAATTGGATGGGTCATGTTCGTTGATGTTAAACTCGAACCGCGGGTCGCGAAGGTATATATTATTGGATCATGGAGGATCGAAGCGTCGGGAACAGCCCGCTGGGCACAGCGTGTTGGTGCGAACTGGAACTGATAATTGAAAGCTGACCGAAGCTCGTCTACCGACAATCTCCCCTGACCACAAACACGACGACCTGAAATGACCGAACCAGTTTGGGACCACTTAGCACCGGAGACCGCCCGGGATGCTTTGCTTTTGATGAATATAATGTGTGTATATATACCTGCATGAGCGCCTTTTGAGTCGGATGCTTAGCATTAAGAAACTTTTTTTTTCACAAACCCGGCTTATAGACTTCGGCTCCGGCTTCGTGTCTGTTGTCCACTTAAATCCGAAACCTCTGGATTAACATACCAGGGCTCTTATCATCTGAGGTATCACGCCCTTAGATAGAAGCCTTCCCTAATATTCAACTAGTCTTTGCAGGGGTGCGGGCACCAGTCAGAAGCAATCCAACCATTGTTTGTTTGAATACGATAGTCGAGTGATCTGTTGGGATGAAATCATTAATGGTCAGCCCGCGTAACCCAGTGCACCAATACACGCCTGTCTGTGAGAACGGCTCCCTGACGATAAAAAAAGACCAATTCTTTTGCAGTATTCTTTGATCGAGTCACGCAAGTCGTTTCCGAGTCCATGTCCGAGGTCAGTAGGTTCTCGTCCGAGTCATTTGTAATCGCGACTCGGGTCCTAGTCCCGACTGGTGCAAATCTGCAACCAGCATCGTGCGAACGTGGTTGGCTTTTAAGAAAAGAGGAATTTCCACGCTTAGCGGGGCTTTCACGCCCTGAGCCACACTCTGAAAATACGGGCAATTCACAAAAGTGCGCCCTCAAGAGTTTGCAACCTGGCTTTGCACATGCGAATTTTTAGCTTATACACGGTGGTTAAGTGTCATACGTCGTGACGCATATATGCCTCACAAAACCTCTGGTTTTGCGTATCAGCACTGTTTACAGTCTGAGCTATCCAGTCCTTAGATGGCGGCATTCCCAATTAGTCAACTAGCCCTTGCAAGGAACAAAAAAATAGACTATTTTGGAAAGACGAGCTTCTGTGGGAATTTCCCCCCACTGATGAGTCCCATCAGTCTCATTGTCTGACGTGCCCTCCCTGAAAGGCATCCTTCCGACATACGGTAATCAGGGGCAGACCATTAGTCTAGTTCTAGATTAAACGCCAGACTAAAGTTGTTTTTTCGAGGACCATTTGGTGAAAAAAAGGAGAAAAAAAAAAGATAGAAAGAAAGACTGAAATGGCTGTGTTAACGTTGGCCCAGTTTGATAAATGGCCCGCTACGAAAATGAGTCACAGTGAGTTGTAGAATCGTGATGCTGGGAACTGTATCACAAGCCTATTATTTTCAAGTGCTAGATCAAAAATCAGGTTTCCAATTAGCCCATTATGGAAATACGAACACTAACAAAGTAATATGAACCAAAATCAGAAAATTGATTCTCGATAGATTTTTGTTTTCATCCTCTGAAACTTTCAGCCGCCCTGTGCGCGGAATAAAGGCTGTGCTAGGGAGCGACTAAATTTTCGCGTCACAAAAATAGTGAGCATCACATTTAATTTGCAGTGAAACCCTTTAAACTTAAATAGGAACGGCGAAGCAGTCATGGCTCGCTGCGGTCTCATACTCTTTATTCCATCACTCTAATACTGTATTATCTCAAACATACAACAACCCACCCCTACCCAACCTCCATCCAACTCCAGTCCACTCCTATTCAGGGATACAAATGGACGTGTTCAGGGAGAGATGGAATGACAGTGTGGTAATGTGGAGTAGTTTCCAATATGTACTTGATGAGAATGGAAGGTAAGTGATCATCAAAATGTACAAATTGTGTCTGCCATGAATGATTTGAATGTAGATCCACAGTACTTACACATTCGGGAATACATGCCATGTACAATATCTAAAATCTTTAACATTTTCATATTGTCTGTCCTGATCAAAGAAGACAATTCTATGTGACCAGTTGACCTGATTCTTCCGTTGGTTTACAGGTCACTATAACATATATTGAAAATATGTCTTCTTCCGGGAAGGAAAGCCCAGCCTATTTCAATTGCATTCTCTTAGTAGTTTGACGAAAGTCTGGTTACATCTCTACCAATCCTTACAGTACCTATCCTTTTTTCTTAACAGTTTCTCCTTCAAAGGCCTGGAGAGGCTACTAACTCCTGCCGAAGTGATTTCCCTTTGTACCTTCAGTTTACCCTCATACCGTTCTTTTTTTAGCATCATGTCTAAACTCTTATCTAAAGGGATAACACACAACATTGGTCGAGGTCAAATAATAACATCCATTTGTTGTCTGATCCATCATATGCATGAAATGGCACACCATTGAACATTCAGCTCAATCCGCCAACCAAGTCTCGAGAAAATAGTGAAAAACCGCTACATTTGTTTCGCGAAAATGCAGCATTCAACGAATTGTTGGGAAAAAAAGTTTAGATCTCGGTGAGCCGTAAACAATTTCTTTTACTCATTTCTCCCAAAATGCAACATTTTAGGCAGAAATAATTCAGTGCGAGGTTTCTATTATGACCATCTTCAAACTGTCTAAGTTTCACGTAAATCTGTGAACATTTCTGTTTTTCGACCTTACCAATGTTGTGTATAGGGATTTAAGGTCGTACAGATGAATATTGTATTATATTAAAACAAATAAAGAAGCACTGAAAAAAGAAGGTTTTAATCTGAATAAAAATATCGACTTTAACATCTCAATTTGGACGGACTGCCAGACGGACTGACGGAAAATGTGTATTACATAGGCTCGCACTGCTTCGTAGCTCGCCCAAACATGCCATCGGAAATGTCATTGAAAAAAAGAAAAATAGTCGAACACGCGCTCCAAGAGCTGTACCGCATACTGTCTGTGGTCTTGCCGAGACGAGCGGGACCGATCTGGTGGAAAGAGGCAATTTCAACGCCGGTGTATAGAGGTCATTACCGAGAAGTCGTAAATATTAGTGCGCTCGTTTACACAGTGTCGGCAGCACCGCAACCCGACGAGAATGTACGACGTTTTGGCGGCGGCCGCGCTGCCAAAGCCTGGCATTGTGTATACCTCGTGAGAGTAATAAATCCTCTCGCATCATCAAATATTTTTACTACGGTTGTTTGGTTACTTCCGGGCATGTGGTGAAAATGTCACGTTGTTCTCGGAAGAATCCTAATCATTTCGGGATTGTCTCAGAGGAAATCGGTGTGGTTTTTTTTTCTTTTTGTCGGGGGGATGCAATTAGTGCGGAGTGCACGAAATTATTCTTTCTTTTTACGAGAGACGAATGATGGAAACTTGACACTGTGGCAGTAGGACGCGGTCGTGGTATTTTTTTTTTTTGGAGGGATCTGTTAGGGTTTAGGGGAGTCACGCTGGATGAATGATTGTGGCTATCTGCTCCTGTCAGGCTTTGGCGGTGAAGAGACGGAGGAGGGGAATGGGGTGAGAGGAGTCGTAGATGGTGTGTTTGTAGAGAGTTGTTTCAACAACGGGCAGCCAAGACGCGGACGCGATGGGCGCGCGTTTTGTGGTAGCGTGCTTTACTGCTCACATTAGTTAAAGGGTACCTGAAATAAAAAAGGAATATGATGTGTAATCGATCAGGGAGGGTATGAACTTCCATGTGCCAGTTTGCTTTTTAAATATAGTGATCATTTTTTTGAGCAAACAGCAAGATTCTCGACAGAAAACAGCCCCCTACTTTTCAACCCGAAATATTTCTACGTGTGTGACATGTTTTTTTTGTGGACGCCCTTGCTCACGTGCGTATACTATACGTGTGTGTGTGTGCAGTCGATCATGCAACACTGCACTGCCGATGACGTCATCGGAAGAACCTTTGGCCCGCGAGCAAAAGAGGTTTTTTTTTGTGGGCGGGGCGCTACTTAGGGGTAGACATAAAAGTATTGAGTTTGTGAACTGGTATAGTCTTTATTAAGTCTTACAATAGTTTTCTCGATATTAGAATTCTCTACCGTTTAAGATTCGTATAGGCCCTACCAAAGATCCCATAGCGCGCTATGATAAGGGACTTTGGTATACAGTCTTATAGCGATAACGAGGATTCCAAAACTGCCGCAAGTAATGGCGTTTAACATGGAAGCCCTGGAAAACATGTTCATCGCATTTGATCGATGAAATGATCGAGGTAGAAGAGTTGCTATTGCTATCAGAACAAAGTGATATACAAGAAATGTTGCAAACTGCTTGCTTACTCACTCTGCTAGGATCGAAACGTCTGGCCCACTAAACTTTAAGATTTGCTATCAGAACAAATTCCACGTCAAAATACAGTACGGTACGTTACAGTATAGAGCCTACATGTACATGTACATGTACATGTCCTGTGTACACAAAACCTTGTGGAGACCTATACACCTTTAGAAATTCCATGTGGAGACCTATTCAACCTATAGGACTAGGTCTCCACAAGGCACTAGATATGCTCCTACACCCCCACACACACCCTTACACGCGTATACTTGTGGGGTATTCCCTTTGTTCTCGTGTACTAAAAAAACACTCCCAGAAAAGCCTATTTCAAATTGCTCCCTTTCGAACCAGAATCACTTTCCTAGGCTGAAATTTCTAGCAAAAGTCCCTTATATAATATAGTTCTATTTGCGACGATTAAACAAACCCCGGAAATTCCTCCTTTTTGAGTTAACTCCAAATAACCAGTTTCGTGAAAACCTTATGGGGTACCAGAAAAGTACCCAACAAGGAGCGGTCCCATTGTTCTGAGTACCCATCCATTGTTCTGGTACCCCACAACCCACCCTATGTGCGCCCACCATTCCCACACATGCATTACACATACGACGACGTAAAAAGGCCATGCACACTAGGGGAATCGACGTCCGTTCAGCCGCGTCGTGATAGCGCGTGGTGGAATCTTAAACTCCCTAGTGTAGTCGTCCAGGGAATAATCGGCAAAATCCGATCCATCGTTTCGAATATTTGACCCCCAAAACAACCCTGACCAGAGTGACACTGTGCTGTCTGCAGGGCCCTGCGAGCAGACAGACGGCAGGCTCTCTCGAGACGACAGCAAAGTCATCCGGTGCGACCAGATATGAATATTACATAGCTCCACCCTTCTCACCATAAAGATTCAACTGGATAGTTTCCTCGTTCGATCCCGTTTCACGAGTGGTGTAGAAAGACAAGAGAAAAGACGCACATTGGGCGCCACAAACTGAAAGGGATGGGTGGTGCTGATAAAATAATGCTCAAAAGATAAACTGGCGTTCGGTTTTTCTTTTGTTTTGGATGTGGAACTGAGAGCTTCAGCCATTGACCTAGTTTCAGTTAACCCCTTTCACTGAAAAACAAAACAAAACAAAACAACAACAAAACCCAACACCCAAGGGACCCGTTAAGTGGACAAAAATAAAAGATGCACACCCACGGAACGTAAATACTGCGGAATAATTGGTTACATTTTTACAAGTTTCGGGGAGTACCAAGGCCCAGAGAAGAGATTGTAATGGTAACGGTAGAGCGCCAACTTGCGGTAATTCGAGACCAGTAAGTGGAACACGTTTGCTACATACCCGCGGCGGGCCGGGACGCCGGGATAGAAGCTTGGTCGATTTGCGTTCGCTCTGTGTGTTTTCAATTCGGCACCGGGAGAAGCCCGCATATTTTTCCGGGGATGAAACACTAGCCTGACCCAATTACGTGTGATTAGTCTCCGCGGAAAACGCAGGGAGCACAGTATAGTAGCGGTCTAGCGGTACAGCAGGGGAAAGTGGGAGGGTGGAGGGGCAGGGAGGGGAGGGGGAGAGAGAGGGAGGGGAAGGGGAGAGGAGAGACGACCGGACCAAGCTTCGGAAGTCATCCGATTGAATCAATAATGATCGAACTACCGTGGATATCGTTCGAGGGGAGAACTGGAGGAGGGGATTTCCGTGCGATAACTCGTTTGCTCGCCGTCCATCGCGCCCGTAAGCCCGGCCGGAGATTGTTTAATTTTCTTCAGGGTCGGTGAGAGTGGCGGGGGAAATTGAGAGGCGGGTGGAGAGGCGAAGGAGGAATTGGGGAAAAGGAAGGAGGGACGGAAGGGTCGGTTATTGGATCTCGTGGGGGAGGGGGGGGGGACTTGTGTGTGCAAAGGAGGAAGGGAGGGAGTGGGGGAGCGAAGATGACTAAGACAGGTTGTGGAGGGATTACACGGAAGAAACTCTACGTTCCCATCTCCTGCCTCCTTGCCTGCCTGTTTGCCTATCTGTCTGCCTGTCTGACTCTCTGCCTGCCTCCCCCTCTCTCCCTTCTCTTCCTCTCTTCCACCTTTCCCCCGTTATGCCACATCTTCCTGTCTGCCTGACTGTCTCTCTGCCCCTCCCCTCAATTCCCTCCCTGCCTGCCTCTCCTACAACCTGTCTTGCCGTTCTGCCTCCATGCACTGTCACCCTTCCTCCGTCCGTCCGTCCCTCCTTCCCTTCACCCCATCCCTCTCTGCCCTCTATGAATCCATCTTTCCTCTCTGCCTTCTTCCCGATCAGTCTGCCGGCCTGTCTCCCTGTCTGCCCTCCCTCCCTGCCCTATCCGCCTCCCTCCTTCCCTCTATCAATCCATCCCCCTTCACTCCCTCCCTCTCCTTCCCTCCCTCCCTGACATCTACGCCTGCCTCCTTCCCTGCCTCCTTCCCTGCCTCCCTCCTTCCCTCCCTCCCTGCCCTCTCCGCCTGTCTCCTTCCCTGCCTCCTTCCCTGCCTCCTTCCCTGCCTCCCTCCTTCCCTCCCTCCCTGCCCTCTCCGCCTGTCTCCTTCCCTGCCTCCTTCCCTGCCTCCTTCCCTGCCTCCTTCCCTGCCTCCTTCCCTGCCTCCTTCCCTGCCTCCTTCCATGCCTCCTTTCCTGCCTCCCTGCCTCCCTGCATCCCTACTTCCCTCCCTCCCTGCCCTCTCCGCCTCCCCCTCCTTCCCTCCCTCCCTCCCCCTCTCCCTCCCCCTCTCCCTCCCTCCCTCCTTCCCGATCAGTCTGCCGACTTGTCGGTCTCTCTGCCTCCCTCCTTTCCTCCTCCCCTCAATCCTTCCCAGTCACCCTCCCACCCCTGTCTGCTCCCCGGCGTACCCATCACCGACTCCTTCCCTCCCCGGCCCTCCCCCTTCCCTCTCCCGCCATCTCCCTCACTCCTGGCCGACCCCTCCCCGTATATACGCCCGTCCTTCCGTGGCATCAAATATCCGACTCTGCCCAGGCACAGGAGACAACGAATGACAGCCCGGATTAAGACAATCCCTGCCTTGATTGCTTCCCCTCTCTCTCTCTCTTTCCATTTCTCTTCCTCTCTCCTCGCTCTAACCTCTGTTGCCTAGCAATGCGGTCTGTCTGTTCCACCGTCTGTACAAACTTTGATACGAGGAAAACACCGGCTTTGCACCGCACGATACTCAGACAGCCCGCTCTCTCTCGAGTCTGTTGGTGAAGGTTTGACTCTTAAAGCCTCTTTTTTTCCCTCTCCCTCTCTTGTATTTCTCCCTTTCCACAGTGCAAAGGGATTTCAAAAAAAAAGGTGGTCGATTTCACCAAACACCTCGTAACTTACGATCAATCGCAAGGCGATGAGTGACGCACCGAAATCATATACGGTGTATCACAACCTACGATGGGTTATCCGTCGTAAGATGAGATACGATGCATCACAAGGCTTTGTGAAATCCATCCCTGGTAAAATGAAAGGCACTGACAGACGGGTCGAGCTGACGGAAGCGCGAGTTTCATTTTTCTCGTTCGTTTCGCGGCGGTCTCCACACCGATCTCCACACCGATCGGGTGTTGCTCAGCGGGTCTCCACGGGCCTAATTCTCGCGTGACACGCGACATTTTTTTTTTCGAATTCGACGAAGGGAAGCGACCTATAGAGGGCGCCCTGGACGCCATTCACGTCAGAGAGGATTATGAGGCATATAAGCGTCACGACGTATGACGCTTAACCACCGTGGCTAAGCTATAAGTGCGCATGCGCGAAGCCAGGCTTTGCTGAGGCCTCCCCCATTCATCCATTCATTCATTTCTGAGGTAGTCACAGGCACAAGCACGAAACAATCCTAACCCTCATCCTAATCCTAACCCTAACAACCCTAATCCTAATCCTAACTCTATCAGTAACGCTAACCCATCCCGAACTCTAACTCTAACCGTAACCCTAACCTTAACCGTAGCGCCCTAAGCCTAACTTACGCTGGTTAACAATACACGTCCTTGTATAGTCCCCACGCAATTTACGGGGTACCAGCATGGCTCAACGACGGTGGTTAATCGTCATATGTCGGTCCTGTTATATACATCTCTAGTCTATAATTCCGTTCGTCTGTAACGTGCAGGATCCAACAGTGTTAACACTGAATGACGCTTAATGAAAATGAGCGCTCACCGCTTCGACTCTGGCGGAGGGTGCTCGCTACCGCACTTTTGGGAGCAGGTGGACCTTTACACGCGTGTATCCGACAACAGGTGCACAACGCACGAAGGCAGCGGCAATGCGCGCCAAAGTGTGCAGTGCACTAAATTGGCAATCCAAGATGGCTCCCCCAGCTGATTATCATAAAGTGTGGACCCACAACCATTTTCTTTTAATAAGGGGTCTTCGCAGGCCATTTTAACTGATGATAATTGTAGAAAAAGTGAAAGTTAAGACATGTTGCGAGGTTCACCAACGTTTAGAGGAGAGTGGAGGAGGTTCGTGCATCATTCAATGCACCAACGGTCGGTGAGACTACGGAGAGGAGTGAGTGAGTGAGTGCAATAGGAGTCCGAAGAGTTGAGGACGATAAGGGGGTGCCCCCCCCCCCCCGCGGGCAGAAACGTCAACAACCGGCGCTGACATCTAGCCCCTGTATCAACAACTTGTACCCTTCTCCTTGGAGAGCGATGGACGACAGGGACTGACGGGGAGGTTTTTTTTTTTTTGGGGGGGGAGGGGTTGTGGGGAGGGGACTGGGATGTGATGAGGAGGGTTTGTGTTGGCTGGCTGTCAACCAGCCAACATGACGGTGGGAGTCTATGTCTGCGCCGCCAAAGATCTTGGCCGATTATTATTCCAGGACGGCAGACCACTCGCTTCTCCACTACACGCATGGACGGGGGCAGATTGTTGAGGGGTTGGGGGTGGGGGTTGGCGGACTAAACACGCTCAGCCGGAGGAGCATTCGGCTCGAGGAGGGCGGTCGACAGCTCCGAGTCCACTCTGGCCCGGATCCCTGATCGCAGCGGCCTCTTAACGTCACTCAGGAGCACATCGACGGCGTTGTCACGAACTGGCGAGTTTATCGATGCGCCCGTACGGTCTCTAAAAAAGTGTCTAAGCGTTCTTGTCGTGGTGTGCTTTATGGGGCGAAAGATGACGTGATACCTATTATGTAAAAGTGCATTTTTAAAGACCACCCCCATTTGGATTTGGGGGGGGGCATTTAAGTACAACTTGCATACCTGTGCAACACATGCAATATCATTCGAATCGGTCGTAAGGCCGGCGCCCTCTTGTGTTCTGACTTTGAGAGAGAAAGAGAGAATGACAGAGAATGGCAGAGGAGGAGAGAGAAGGAGAGACAATGAAAGACAATGAGCGATGATGAAAGAGAATGAGAGAGTATGAGAGAGAATGACAGAGAAAGAATAAGAGAGAATGAGAGAGAGAATGAGAGAGGATGAGAGAGAATGAGAGAGAGAATGAGAGAGGATGAGAGAGAATGTGAGACGGAATGATAGTGCAGGGGAATATTGGGGACGAGTTTGTTTGGCAAGGATGCATTTTGATGCTGGGGACGCCGATAGAATGTGCTACAGAACATCGGACCTTCTGGCCGGGGAGAGAGGGGACGCGGACCCGAGGCCGCCTCTATAGGTTTCCTAGGTATAGGTGCGCAATCGTGCAGGCCTACGTCCTCGGAATGGTCGGGAAGCTTTCAGGGGCGGAAAAGGCGCCCCCAGGTACGGTATCGGACGGACGACATCGATGCATCGTCACGGGTCCACCCGATCCATCTCGGCGCCCGTTGCATTCCCACGGAGCTACCACCCGGTAACGTCTTTTTGGCAGCTTTTTTTTTTTTTTTTAGGGGGGCGAGGACGCGAATTAAATAGCTCCCGATGGTTGCAGGAACATGCAACGCGGGCGTCTTAAATCGTCAAGCCACCCCCGAGGCAAGAGAAAATGCACGAATTGATATACCAGCGCCCACCTCGAATGCAACAGACACGCGCGGTGGTAATTCCGGAGACGCCGATTGTCCGGCGGCGTTATCAAGGTGACGGATGTACGTAGAGCCTGTAATGTATCCACACGCGTATAAAGACATGGAGACATCATTGCGTGGAGTATATTAGTGCCAATCGATCAGCAACTGATGAATCCACATCGCGGTATACCTGCATGGCGTCATTACGGCACCCACTCTGCCGCCTATACCATTAAGTCATTAACAACGAGATGAAAACCGACCCATTTTGTTTTTACGCTGTGCCGTTTATAGAGCCACCCCCCCTCCTCCCCTCGCGCTTCTTCTCAATGCAGAGCAAGCCACGGCCCATTTCCCGTCAAGCGTTTGCACGCCCGACCAAATTAAATCCCGGCGGTCGGTTTTACGACTTTTAACTGCCTCGCCGGGGTCGAAAAGTCGCCGGAAAAAGACGGAAGCAATCCGAACACGAGATAATGACGGGACTGGCCGCATCGGAACACCGTCATTAAGAGGGGGAGTGGGTGGGGGAGGGGAGGGGAGGGGAGGGGAGGGGAGGGGAGGGGAGGGGAGGGGAGGGGGAGTCTTTGGGGCGGGGTAATTCGAAGAGACCCGGTCACTTAAGGGGCTGGCCTGCGTGGCTGGGAGAGAGGCGTCGATGTCCAGATCGATAACTCAGCCATTTCACGTCGTGGTAAACGGGCCGTGGTAAATGACGTTCTAATACGTTCAGGAAACACGGGGCTTGATGGGCATTTTTGCATTGAGCAAAGAGGGTTTGATATACGTTCAGGTTTCGTCATTTCAAAAGTAGGGTACACCATTTTTGTGGAATCGTTGTCGTGCTTTGTCAAACTCAACGTATAGAGTTGTTTTCACATGACGTCACATGACCGCCAAAGGGCTATTATTAGCATGTCCATAGGAGCGGTCCAAATCCGCGGAAGTGCTCGCAAATATCGAATCGGAGTATTTCCATTGGACATTTTGATGACTCGAATTTCTCGAAGGCGCTTGTTCCACGTACATCCGCGTGAATTAAACGCTGACCATCAACAAGCATGTGACTGAAAAAAAACCAACTCTATACATAGAATAACGCACCTGCGTAAATTTCGTCTCAATCCGTCAACTATGTCATGAGAAATTGGAAACGAAATTAGATGCTCCCCCGGTAACCTTTTCCAGACAATTTTCGAAAACGGCAGATTTTAGAGCAATGACATTTCAGTGAATATCTGACAGCCTATAGGCCCATACCATTGCAAAAAGTAATTTCTCAAATTTGGAATGTCCGGAAATTGGGCACTTTGCAAAGGGCGTACAATTTGCGGTACCAAGACGTATTGTTTTGCAGCCTGCGCATAGTTAACCCGCGCATTTCCAGCGATTACCTTTCACGCGTTTTCAAGTGCGTAAATTCGTGGTTGTTAAAAAAAAGGGTTTCACAATCCGACGCAAGACCTTTCTGAGAATCCGTGCACAGGACGCTCACGGCTGTTGACACGGAGGTATTTTGGCGCACATAAAGTGCGCGCTTACGTACGGAAACTCCGCCCACGCGTGGCGAACACATTGGGCGCCCTCTATTAGTGTGCGGCCCGCAGATTTGCAGATAATCTCCTTCCGTTCTTTTTCCAATGAAATCATCGCAGCTGCAGATATTTCTCTCTGTGTGTGTTTGTCTCTCTGTCTCTCTCTGTCTCTGTCTCTCTCTCCCTCTCTCTGTCTCTCTCTGTCTCTCTCTGTCTCTCTGTCTCTCTCTGTCTCTCTCTGTCTCTCTCTGTCTCTTTCTGTCTCTCTGTCTCTCTCTGTCTCTCTCTGTCTCTCTCTGTCTCTCTCTGTCTCTCGCTGTCTCTCTGTCTCTCTCTGTCTCTCTCTGTCTCTCTCTGTCTCTCTGTCTCTCTCTGTCTCTCTCTGTCTCCACCTGTCTCTCTCTGTCTCTCTCTGTCTCCCTCTGTCTCCCTCCCTTGTCTCTATGTCTCTCCCTCTCTCCCTCTTTCTCTCTGTCTTTCTCTCTCTGTCTTTCTCTCTCTCTCTCTCTTTCTCTCTCTCCATCTCTCTCTCCGTCTCTCTGTCTCTTTCTGTCTCTTTCTGTCTCTCTCTCTCCCTCTTTCTCTCTCTCTTTCTCACTCTCCTTATTCTCTCTTTCTTTTTCGCTCTCTCCAGCTCTGTCTCTCTGTCTCTCTTTGTCTCTCTGTCTCTCTGTCTCTCTCTGTCTCACTCTGTCTCTCCCTGTCTCTCTCTGTCTCTCTATGTCTCTCTCTGTCTCTCTGTGTCTCCCTCTATCTGTCTCCCACTCTCTGTCTCCCTCTCTCCCCCT
>OX465112.1:1812674-1885209 GCA_949987565.1 Luidia sarsii
TGTCTGTCAGCACGACCAAATGGTTAATTAGCTATACCCATCCCATCAGATAATTTACGATTCCTTTCTAAAGATAGCTGATAAGTGAATGAATGAAAGCACCGATCACTCAATTGCGAGCAACTCTGAAAGTGAGGCCCAACGCAAACGGATCGCCGTTGTACTTTTTTTCTTCTCTCTGGCAGTCTGGAAGGAGAGTGGATGTTTGGTTCCACAAGCCTGGGCGACGCTCTAGATTCTGACGACCGAGGCAGACGTGTGTATATACACACACACGGCACCGCGGCCACCGTCCCCATTCACGCCCGTGCGCGCGCCTCTTCGTCTCTGCAACCCTGTGAGCTGATGCCGTTGGGTTTGATTGTGCAATCCACGCCCGAATTTGGCCGGGCATATTAAATTATTGCCGGTAATTCTGCCAGCGCGCCGAGCCTAATGGTGGTGGTGCTGGTGCTGGTGGTTGGTGATGAGAATTGAGGATTGAGGCGGAGAGTGGGATGGGGGGCGGGGGTGGGTTGACGGCTGCACCACGGAAAATTAATCTCAGACGCCTCGGCAGCCCGCCCTACATTGGTGAACGCCTTAGAGGAAGTCGTTTTGGACTGGAAGGAAAAGGAGGAAAAGTGATGGGAGAGGGGAAGGGATTGAAACGAGGGAGAGAAAACAAACATGGAAACAGTGACAGAGATACAGTGAGACAGACAGACATACAGACAGACAGACAGCGAGACAGACAGGTAGACAGACAGGCAGACAGACAGACATACATACAGACATACAGACAGGCATACAGACAGACAGACAGACGGACAGACATATAGACTTACAAACAGATTGAGACATTGAGACAGATTGAGACATGGAGACACGGAAGGAGACAGGGAGAGAGTGACAGAGAGACAGCGAGACAGACAGACAGACAGAAACACGGACTGACATACTGACAGATGGAGGGATGGGACACGGAGGTGAGGCAGAGAGACAGCAACAGAGAGACAGACAAACAGACAACGGGACGGAGACACAGAGGGGAGGCAGAGAGACAGAGACAGAGAGACAGCGAGGCAGATGGAGAGACAGACAAATAGACAATGGGACGGAGACACGGAGGGGAAGCAGAGAGACAGAGACAGAGAGACAGCGAGGCAGATGGAGAAACAGACAAACAGACAACGGGACGGAGACACGGAGGGGAGGCAGAGAGACGGAGACAGAGAGGCAGCGATCTCTTCAAACATGAGCCAATTAAAGTGTTTTCGACGATGCAGGATCCCACGCATTCTGATGTCTAGTTTTGCTGAGTGCATTCTGCACACAGCATACAGGACGTGTTTTCGCAGGCACGTAAGTGGTGATTGAGCAAGGCGATTACACCGGTGGTTACGTAACAGAACACATACGCACGGGGTGGATGTCTTCCCAATTAGACAGAGGCTGAGGCACGCGATATCCCAATGGGCAGCCCCTATTCGTACGCCTTCAAATCTTGTTTGAACTGATGCGAGTTAAGATGTGACATAAAAAGCAACGCCAATGATGCAAGTGAAGGTGGCGGTGCTGGTGGGAATGGATAATGGCGACGATGGTGACGATGGCGATGATGGTGAAGATGGTGACGATGGTGACGATGGTGACGATGGTGACGATGGTGACTATATGTGACGATGGTGACGATGGTGACGATGGTGACGATGGCGACAATGATGACGATGGTGACGATTGTGACGATGGTGACGATTGTGACGATAGTGACGATGGTGACAATGGTGACGATGGTGACGATGGTGACTATATGTGACGATGGTGACTATATGTGACGATGGTGACGATGGTGACGATGGTGACGATGGTGACGATGGTGACAAAGATAGACTATATGTGACGATGGTGACGATGGTGACGATGGTGACGATGGTGACGATGGTGACAATGGTGACGATGGTGACGATGGTGACGATGGTGACGATGGTGACGATGGTGACGATGGTGGGGATGGTGACGATGGTGACGATGGTGGCGATGGTGACGATGGTGACAATGGTGACAATGGTGACAATAGCGACGATGGTGACGATGGTGATGATTGTGACAATTGTGACGATTGTGACGATGGCGACGATGGTGACGATGGCGACGATGGTGACGATGGTGACGATGGTGACGATGGTGACGATGATGACGATGGTGACAATGGAGACGATGGTGATGTTGATGGCGATGGTAACGATGTTGACGACGGTGACGATGGTGACGATGGTGACGATGGTGACGATGGTGACGATGATGACGATGATGACGATGGTGTCGATGGTGACGATAGCGACGATGGTAACGATGTTGACGACGGTGGCGAGGTGGGTGAGGTGAGGTGGTGGTGGCGATGGTGATGAAGATGTTGATGGTTGTGGCGATGGTGATGATGGTAATGAAATTGAAATGTCAAAACTACGCGTAAAGATCAACTCACAAGAAAGGAGACTTTCTATGGAGCAGGGTTCGATGATGAGTTAACGTTCCCATTACGTCTCGGCTCTGTTTTATAAACATTAATTCAAACGAAATGAAATTAAAAAAGTGTTTGAGCGTGTATGTTGCATCAACGAGACTGGTTTATAATCATATTGCACGGTATTTATTTTTAAAAAATAAGGTTAAAAAAGAAATATCATCCACGTTATAGAAACATAAAACTGGCGGGTTGGCCAGTCTCCTTTAAGGAGAGAGAGAGAAAATAAATAAAACCCATTCATTGATTGGCGCTGTGCAATCTGCCAACGCAGGATGAGGCATTACCAGACAATTTCCTCAGCACTCTGAAAATGTGTTTATCTAACTCCGATCAGACCCGGACGAGGTGGGGTGGGGAGGATGGGTGGGTTTCTGGTGAGGGGAGGTACATGTACACTGTATCGTCTGTCGTCTGAGCTATACGCCAGCCAAACACATCGGTAAACATTCGATATTCTGCAAGGATATATCTCCGGATGGAGCGGGTTCGAGCCGGGCAATTTCAGTTATTTTTTTCTCTCTTCGGAGTTCTCCGTTACACCCCGGGAAACGTTTACGGTCATTGTCACTCCACGCTTGGTTCTCGCCCATGCGGTAACGTTAAAGGGACGGCTGTGCAGCTCCTCGGTGTCAACACGCTCTTCAACGTCAACATGCCCCCCTAGCTGCCTAAACATTATTGTCGGACAGTGCGGACCAAGCGCGCTCGCTGTGCGGCACGGGTACTACCTGACCAAAGTATTGGAGGGCTAGGGAGCACGTTGACGTTGAAGAGCGTGTTGACACCGAGCAGATGCACAGACGGCCCAGCATTTTGCAAAGTGGCCAATTTCCGGACATTCCAATTGCGAGAAATCATTCATTCATCGGGACGTTCCGAGAAATCTAAGCGCTCGAAATCCTGCTGTTTTCGAGAAAAAAAAGAGAGAGAGGGAATTTGTTGAATTTCCAACGATCGCTCCGTGGAGCGACCGTGATGGGAACGAAGAGTTCCTTTTGCTAATACTGCCCTCTATATGACGTGCAGAAGTACGCTCATGTAACCATCATGGGATATAACACGTGTCTTTCTTGTCGAGTCGAGAACTGTCAGCCGATTTTTTTTTCTTGGGGATCAATACTTTGTTGATAGATTGTGCGCCCGCGTTTAGGGTGAAATGAACATTAAATCTATCATGGCATGCGATTGCAACGGGACGAACATGAGGAGGTAGCGACAGTTATAATTTATAGCTTAAAATCGAATCGGCATAGTGCAAGGCACCGCGGGTGTACCGTACCACTGCACGGTAATACTTCTGCTGTCTGGATCGCTAGAACTAACAGCAATACATGGCTACGGTATCAGCTGTGCGTCCATTGGTAAACCCTGGTGCCGACGGGCGCTGTACGTACCGTGGTAGCTAGTGTAGGTTTTTGTCAGCGCAAGGTCAGCGCGCGCGGCGTGCCGGTTGTATATCACGCCAATGGCCAACCGTGCACCGCGAAAACCCCGGCTAATATTATTGGCTCTGTCGCGAGTTATGGATGGAAAAGGAACGGGAGCACCGCTTGTAGCTTTAACGAGTGTGTGTGTGTGGTTGGGGTGGATGGGCAAGGAAGGTTTGTCTTCCTGAACATGAATCGTTCCCTCCGGCTGAATGATTTCCAATTCGACCAGGATTTTATTTATTTATTTATTTATTTATTTTTTTTTTTTTTGGGGGGGGGGCTCGACTACTCTTCTCCAATCAATCCTGACTGGATAACAGCGGCGATTCGGTGACGGACGGCGGCCGTGAAGCGATCAACGCTAACCCGAGCCGGAGTCCGCTCTAATTCGGGGCCTCTAGAAGGGGTCGCACCTGCCTGGATACGGGGGTCGGGCGACCGTTGGCCCGTTGGCCCGTTGGCCCGTTGGCCCGTTGGCCGGCTTGCAAGTGCTGTGACAGCTGCCGCAGTGATGCCGGGCGGCAGTGAGTGAGCAACAAATAGAGGGCGTGCGGACGGGGAGAGGCGTGACCAACAATAACAGCGCCAATCAGAGCGCATGTGGATAGCCGTAGATTCGCCACCGAGTGTTGTACATACAGTGCGCGCATGCACGTACCGTACGCTGCGTGACGTGACGTGCAGTACGTCGCTAGCTGGGTCTCCCGTCACACGTCGCTGTGGTGTGTATAGCGCCGGTCACTGCACGCTACGCGCTCACTGAAGATCAGAGCCTCGTGCCAGGAGGCAGGCGTAGGTTAGCGCAGTCGTGCGCTGGTGTTTGGGGGAGCCATCGGGAAAAAACACACGCCTTGCGTATGTGTGCGCACTCACTTCTGTATGGAGTAAGAGCCGTCCCGGACGGTGCACGGGTCAACTTGTCTTTTAAAAAAAAATGCTCGCCTTAAGAACCCGCCACACACTTATTCCCTTCAAGTGTCCTCCCACGTCTTTACGGACCAGGGCTTCGGAAAGTCGCACGTGAACAGTCGACCTGATTTCAGTGTTCTTCTTCTTCTTCGTCGTCATCTTCTTCTTCGTCTTCTTCTTTTTTTAACCCACCGACACTTCACTCCGCGGACTTCGACCATCCAGGCAGGCCGAGGGGGGGAAGAGGGGACACACGCATACCGAGGGGCAGACCAGAATGTCAGGTGGGTGCGCGGCCTCGCACGGTCAATCTGGCAGGCGGGCCGGGAAAAGGCCAATAGCGACGCCGTGACGGAGGGCTCTCCACCCCCTCCGTCCCCGACTGCTCAAGTATGCGACGCACGCCCCTCGTCTCTCGAGAAGCTTCCCCGCCGACAAGAAGAGCGTCGTCTCCGTCGTTCCGCCGGCAGACTCCTGAATAGGCCCGGACTCTGATTCGTTTATAGGAGAAGGCATCCCCTCCTCTCCCTCCCAGCCTCCCCTTCCAGTCTCCACCGGCCTCCCGGGAGCGCTCTCCGGTCCGTGCAGGCACCCGGAACGGTTACCAAGGTACGGCGAGTTGCAGCTTCACCCTTTTCATATGTATATAGGACAAGAAATGATAATGTCCGGCTAGCTGGGGTCTCGGCTCGAGCCCAGACCGCACCCGGGCCATCGCTGAGCCGAAATGAGGCGAAGCAACGGCCGGGCCGAACGACTCCTCGCACCCTCGTCCTCAATTAACACCCGAGTGCGGGAGATTTGGGATGGCGCAGGTCTGCCTGAGACCGCTTCGCGGCTCGCCGTAAAGCGTGGCCTTTGAGCCCCAGCCATGGACTGTGCATCTGCCAAGATCAGCCCGGTGCCTTCTCCGGAGAGGAGGATCGCCGAAGTGCCGCGTTCCCCACCGATTCAATCCACGCCTGGACGGTCGTGCCAATTGTGCCCGATTTACGTTCCTCAATCCCACCGATAGAACTCGGTGTCCTCCTCGTAAAAACTCTGTCGTAACGACGGGAAAAATCTATTTTGCATTTTGAAAAGAGACAATAAATAAAGTAAAAGATTCACGATCGATCGAACTGGACACTCGCAAGCAGTTTTTTTGTCTTGTTTACATAATATACGGACGGGTGCGAAGTGTTTTTCCACCATGATTGATTCGGATAATATGTCCGGGAACTGGAGTAGCGAGGAGGAGGCGAACGAGACGGGGACGGGCGACTCGCCCTTCCCGCCCAGCGGCTACGGCCTGGCCCGCATCGTCATCTGGAGCATCGTGGTGGGGCTGATCGTGGTGGGCATCGTGTTCGGCAACACCTTGGTCTGCATCTCCATCGTGCGGGTGCGGGCGCTCAAGGGCATCCAGTACCGGTTCCTCCTGTCGCTGGCCGTGGCCGACCTGATGGTGGGCACCCTGATCGTGCCGCTGAGCATCGCCAACGAGCTGCTGGGATGCTGGGTCTTCGGCACCTTCCTCTGCCTCATGTGGAAGGTCATCGACGTGCTGGCCTGCACCGCCTCCATCCTCAACCTGTGCCTGATCAGCCTGGACCGCTACTACTCCATCACGCGGCCTATCAAGTACGCCAAGTGGCGCACCCACCGGCGGGCCTATCTGATGATCGCCGCCGTCTGGACGCTTTCCTTCATCATCTCCGTGCCGCCGCTGTTCGGCTGGCGGAACGCGGACCGGGTGGTGGACGGCTACTTCCGCTGCGAGGTCAGCAGCGACCCGGGCTACGTGCTCTACTCCACCATGGGCTCCTTCTTCATCCCGGCCTTCGTCATGGTGCTGGTCTACGCCCGGATCTGGCAGGCGGCCAAGAAGCACGCCCGGACCAACCTGGGCCAGGGCATCGGCGACCCGCGACCGGGCGTGAGCCAGGCCGGCACCACCGGCCGCTACGAGCTGGTCGACACGGACGATGTCTCTAGCCAGGTGCCGCCGGGCGGCAGCGGCGGCGCCCCCCGGGCGGACCGGCACCGGAGCGACCAGAACGGGGGCAAGGGGTCGCCGCGCGAGCCGCCCTCCGAGCGGGGCAGCAGACGGACCGGCGACAGCTCCATGCTGTCCCCCAGAGCGGCTGGGGCGAGGGCGCCTTCGGCCCCTGTTGCTGCCGCCGGCGGCGGTGGCGGCGGTGGCGGCGGCGGCGGAGAGGTGATCCGCCGACGGGCCTCCTCGTGCGACCTCCGCGACGTGGACAGGAGGCGGCGCAAGGTGGCCCAGGCCCGGGAGCGCCGCGCCACCGTGGTGCTGGGCATCATCATGGGCAGCTTCCTGGCCTGCTGGT
Organism: Luidia sarsii; assembly: GCA_949987565.1. Taxonomy (NCBI): domain Eukaryota; kingdom Metazoa; phylum Echinodermata; class Asteroidea; order Paxillosida; family Luidiidae; genus Luidia; species Luidia sarsii. Next base: position 1,819,856 of record OX465112.1, read on the forward strand.
ACCCCTTCTTCCAGCTCTACACCATCGCCACCGTCTGCGGCCAGGCCTGCGTCATACCGGACATCCTCTTCAAGTTCGTCTTCTGGATCGGCTACTGTAACAGCGCCTTGAACCCACTCATCTACACCATCTTCAACCGGGACTTCCGCAAGGCCTTCAAGAAGGTCCTCGGCCTGGGGCGATGAAAGGCCGGCAGTACGTCCGCGCGCACACCCCCCCCCCTCTCCCTAAGGGGAGAGGGAGAGGGATATACCCCCAACCCCTCCAAAAAAAAAAATCAAAACTCCCCGTAATCCTATCCACAGGTGGGATGTGAGTTAATTATCGGGGGAAATCCCGGTGCTGTGAAGTGGCGGGAGAGTAGGGAGGGAGGGAGGAGTAGGGAGGGAGGGAGGGAAGGGGGGAGGGGGTGGCTAACAGATAGCCAAGGGCGCCTGCCCGTGTACTAGACGAACCATGGCCACTTAAAAAAATTACGCTTCGCCGAGTGAAATTCTATAGTCCCCTCCTCCTTCCGATTTCTCGTCTCAGCGGTGTGTGATCCGCACCACTCTCCTCGTGCGCTGTCTCGAGTCGTCTATAAGAGGCGAGAGACCGCTAGAAAAACACGCAATCTTGAAATCGAAAAACACAAAAACCACCGAGGGAATGGTAAAACAATCTCCTTTAATGATCCCAAATCGGTGAAAAAAACTCCACGTTTTGGTTAATTTTGGTGCTATCCTCTTGATTATCCAGAAGTTGGTCTATTTTTTTCTGCTTCGTCTAGGATTTGATTTTACTTTGAATTATAGACAGTGAAGACTCACGTATAGTAACGAGTAGATGATGTCTTCGATTCTTGTCTGTACAAGTGTGTACTGTGTATACTCAAATCTATGCCGGCTCTTAAATGAACACCCTTCATATAAGCAGCATATTCTTGTGAGATATATAGCAGCTCCTCCTACGTAGGAATTCTCGATAACAAAAAGGGAAGCAGTATCGATCCTGTAGAAAGTCATTATCTTTATTCGGAAAACAAATAACGGGTTGACCGGTATCTGTAGTCATAGGCCCTTCACGAATCCATGGATCAGGCTCGGGCTCAGGCTTCGTCTCCGTCTGATAAAACCTGAAAATCCAGGTTGTGGTTTGCCGCCGAATTTGAAGGTTTGTTGGCTTGATAGGTACAGAGTATATTCACTAAGAAACTGTTGCCAAACGCTTGTCTCTCTACATTATAACGAGTAAGAGAAACATGACCTCACCCTTAGCCCGAGCCTAAGCCTTCATTTCGTAAATCGGCCAATGTACTGTGACGAATGGTATCTGCATCCTATTGCATTGATGTTGTTAGCGGTCATATTGTGTAGCTCTTCGGTGGCTGGATTTAGGTGTACACTGGAGAGCTTGTGTCTCCTCGTCCAAAGCGCTAAGTTTTTTTGCTATTACCCCGAACCAGCCTCGCCACAAAACGGGCCACTGCAACAGTGCGTAGCCCGGCCCCACTCTATTAGAAAACAGACTCCTTAACGAATGCTACGCCATTAGATCGGCCAAGGCGCATTAACCATGCAATGAATTAATGGCCGCACCATGCTATTTCTCGTGCAACGACCGCACGCAGCGATTGCATGCTACGCACTTAGTCTTTCCGTCTCACACTATCCACTTTTTTTTTTTTTTTTACAGTACATTAACTTCTGCAGATTCTCTGTAGAATTAACGCCTCCTCCTCCTCCTTCTCCTCCTCATCCTTATTCTCATCCTCCTCCTCACCCCCTCATCCTGCTCCCCACATCCTTCTCATCATCATCATCCTCCTCCTTCCCCTCCTCCTCCCCTCCTCCACCACCTCCTCCTCCCCTTCCTTCTCCCCACATACTTCTCATCATCATCCTACCCCTCCTCCCCTGCTCCTCCTTCTCCTCCCCACCTCTTCCTCTCCACCTCCTCCTCCCCTCCTCCTTCTCCCCACATCCTTCTCATCACCATCCTCCCCTCCTTCCCCTCCACTTCCCCTTCCTCCCCCTCCTCCCCCCTCCCCACCTCTTCCTCCCCACCTCCTCCTCATCATCATCATAATCCTCCCCTCCGTCCCCCTCCTCCTCCTCTTTCTCCTCTTTCTCCTCCTCATCTTCTTCCTCCTCCCCCTCCTCCTCCCATCCTCCCCTCTCACCCCTCCTCCCCCTTCTCTCCCCTCCCCTTCTCTCCACCTCCCCCTCCTCTCCTCCCCCTCCTCTCCTCCCTCTCTCCTCATTGCCCAGTCCCACCTTAATGCTCCTAACAGTAACGGAGAGGCATTAGGAATCTCACGGGGACAGAGAGCGGGCGTTCGGGACTTGACACGGGCCCGGAACATTAACCAAATCAGACAAATGTTATACTGCGCGAGTCACCTTCATGCACACTTAACCCTTCCCCCAACACGTCATGTTGTGCACAGACTTGCCACGGGTTAATGTGCCTCAACCCCCACGCGCAAAGCACTCTCCGTTCTCGGCAACGCTCTGCTGTGCGCTTGTGAAAATAATCGAATTTTCTCCTCCTCCCACGACCCCCCCCCCCCAAAAAAAAAAAATGAAAGTGACGACAGCGCTTGGTGTTAGTACTCCTTTCCTGTACCTCTGGTCTGTGGTGTTCACAGCACCCGGTTCATCCTGTTTACGAGTACCAGCACTCGTAAAAAAACACGTCGCTAAAATACCTGACCTACTTCTCTCTATCTCTCTCTCTCTCTCTCTCTCTCTCTCTCTGGTTTCAGTACAGCTCCCGTGTAAATATGTAATGACGTCGCACCGAACAACGAGGACCTAATAGCCTAGATATAGATTGTTTTGGGGGGCTGGCAGTTTAAGGGAAACTCGAAGCGAATGGTGGCATTTCAGTCATTTCAAGTTCAGTGTATAAACCGGAATGGATATGTCGTTTTTCATTTGATCTATTTTATAGAGATATAATTATTTTATGGACTTGAAATGGGGGACATAGCCTAGAAGCGGCCAGGCCTGAAGTGCTTGTAAATATTGATGCTCATTATTTGCGAGTTGCATGAAAATTCATGTGACAGTCGAGGAAGCGCGACGAGGGGAATATCTTACAAACATTTCTTTTTGTCCGAGAAATGCTTTTGTATGCAATGCTGTACAGCGCAGAGTATCAGTTACTGAACAGCGTGTTGGTGGAAACGTCTGTAAGTGAGAACCAGATTGGGACCGGAAGTCCGTTCCAATAGCAAGTGTGGCGCCAATCGAGGCCTGAGCGGTCGCGCTGGTGGGCTGAGGGTATCAGCATGACAGAGGTCCGTGCCGTGTATGTAACGCGTCTGCTGAGTCGATCTGACGGCGGGGGAGGGGAGGGGAGGCGAGGGGAGGGGATGAGATGGGGGTTGGTCCGTTCCTGAAGTAATTGTACCGCAAGGAGGGAACCTGATTCGGCACCTGTTGCCCATTACAACGACCGTCGCCCCTGCCACGACCGAAAGGGTTTGTAGAAAAGATTCGATTGGGAAGCTTGCACGTAGGCCTACGTGTACCAAGCGGAAGATTTTGCGGTGACACCATCCAACGCACCTGTTTTTATTTGGACGTCTGCACTGGAAAGCGGGAGTCGAGGGTTCGAATCCCGCCCGGGCTGCCTGATTTTGTTTCCTCAGGCATCTTGCAAAGCACACAGCAGGGCACACCCTCATTGAATTACGTTCTCCTCGACGCAAACATCATGTTATATCTATAACATCTCTCTATGACGGAGTGTGGTTCTTGCAAGAGCCGGTAACGTAACAATTCGGGCAGTGTGTACTCTACACGGCTCCTGACGCCGGGCAGAGTACACACTGCCCGAAACGTTTGAGTTACCGGCTCTTGCCAGAGCCGCACTCCGTCTTAAAAGAGATGTGTTACATCATGGAGGAATACGAACTTCTCCATGGTTTACATGGTTTCACCGCAAACCTTCCACTGGCGTTGTAGAAACGCTGGCGAACCGCCTCTCACAAATCTCACATATCGGCCGACCGTAACGGTCCGCGTATGGGCCCGTTGGGTAGTCGTGCGTGGAGGAGAGATGGGTGGGTAGAGTAGTGGTGAGGTGAGGGGGGGAGATGACAATTTACGGGACTCGGACCAAAAGCGATAGAAATGCAAAACCCAGTAGGGAATGCAGACGTATCACACGTGCCCATTAAAATGGGTGCTGACGAGGCAGCTGCTCAAGAAGGTGTAAAAAATTGTCAATCGATATACCCGCCTCACAATGGGGCTTTTTTTTTAGACGTTATGGCATGCATGTTAAACACACCCCCCCCCCTCATCCCCCATCGCCGTGAAAACCGAACCTGCCGTGCTCGTATTTCGCCGCGGATTCGTTCGCAACCATTGTCGGGTTACGCTCTCTCTCTGCGGAATTCGCGGCGCGGTTTTCGGGCGCCGTCGTCGAAAAAAGAAGGAAGAGTTTCACCCCTTTGCCGTGTGCGGTGCCCGATCCCCCTCGCCATCCCGAGAGACTATCGGGACGTGTTCATGTCTGGCTGAGATGATGCACATTCACCTCCACATTCCTTGCCTGCCTGCCCAACCTCACCACCTATAGTGCCAAGATAATGAACGAGAGACGAATACGAAACTCAGCGCACAGTGAATTGAATCAAGGACACACACGTATACGTCTGCACACGGGGCCCTCGATCGGCTGAAATTGACGTATTCTAGTTCGCACGAATTCTGGTCGTTTTTCAGTGCACATATTTGTGACATTCATTATTCAGTCGAGATCGAGCGAAAGGAGAGAAAAAAACACACACACACCAACTTGTTGTTCGAGTACTTTGCAATTGATGCGCACGTAATGCGACCCAGCCGAGCTGATCACACCGCGATTTAAGCTGGAAATTCGCAGGCATCGTGCATGCACCCGCGGTAATATTAGGCGCGTGTCGCTAATGTCGCCAACGAAAACAAATTCGATACCGGCGTGTATATACGTCTCACGATTGGCTCGTTGCGTCAGAAGGCCGGCCCCCGGCCGTCCTGGGAATAAAACAAACCCCACGAGCTGCGGCTGATCGCCCATTGTTTTGGCAAGACATAATGTATGGGCCGGGGTATCACAGCGTCGGGATTCGGTGGCAGTTTAACGCAAGAAAAATGCACCTCGGGCGCCTAAATATTCTTTGCTTTTGAAGGGAGGCGATTGATGACATCTCCCTTCCATCCTCTTTAGACAAGTTGAAAGAACAGACTAAGATGGAGCGCCAGCACGGGTCATGTCCTTTGATCATAGTCCAAAGAACAACACATTTGGCACGAACTCTGTGGGGCACCCGTAGCTACGGCTAGCCGTGCCGACTATAGTCTGCATAGGGTTAAAGGCGGTTATTGCGCCGTATCGCCCGGCAGGCGTACACGAAGCCGTGGCTGTGAATGTCAGACCGGGGCCCGCTGGTTGGTTTGTGTGGGTATGTGTGTGTGTGTGTGGTGCCGGGGAAGGGTTACAGACCGTGCCCAAATGGCCGTTCAAGGCCAGTAACCCTCTGACCCACCCCGCCCCCTCCGCAAGGAGCCACGGGTGTTGATGTAACTTGTACAAGGACATTGCCACCGACACTCCTCAGCGTGCCTGCGCACACGGGCCGCCGATAATCTCTTCTTGAGAGCGTGTAAATGGCATCTTCAGCGAACCGACGCCCGAGAGAAACTGATTCACAGCTTTAGGGAATTGCAGGGGCGTTCAGTAAACGTTTTCCTCAACGATCAGTCTACAGTATCTTTCCCAAAGGAAAAGAACCTCTTAAACTTGCTTTTTTATTTCGAATATTGCACGTCGAACCGACCTAATGCGCTATATTTGGTAATGCGCATTTTGAAAATGCGTATATAAACTCATTCAGTGGCATTTCTGCCCAAATACCAGGACAAACTCACAAAGCCTGTGGTCCCATTTTGCCCTCCCAGTATATCTGTCTCTTCAGCATCTACCGTCGCCAGAGAGTCGATCGTCTACCTTTACATATTGCCTGATAGTTCATCATGGCGAATGATTTGGAACCTTAATCCGAGTCTTCTCATTTACCTTTCCAGATTGGCGCCACGGCTTGTTTATAGTCGCGGTGTAACTCTTTACCAAACAAACAGCGCGCGTAACTGCTGCCCGTACCTTTCGCACGTACGCTCGCGTACTACAAATCTCCCGAGTTCACTAACTCAGCCCCCAAATTTAATTTGCGTTGCCCGCATTTCTAGGCTTGCGTTGATTTCAATTTCGGGCCGGCGAACCTTCAGCCGCACATCGTGTATTTAATTCAGAAGGGCCTGGGAGCTAGATCACTTAATATTCAAGATGTTTGCTCAAATAAGGGGTGACTCACCCGCAGAAAAGTTAAAGAACAAAAAAGTCCTCTCGTATTTGTCTTCTTCTACTGGACTTTAAAAGAGGCAGGAGCCCCGCCATCTTCTGTGCAAATTTAGTCGTCAGCTGAATATGAAAGCCCGCACGAGACGCGATAGCCTTGCTTGGTATATTGAATAACGCATACAATGTAAAGTATGGGACCGTCTGGATGAATTATTTAAAGCGAGAGAGAGAAAAAAGGGGGGAGAACAACCTTAAAAATGCCCGATATTTTTCAAGCTGACCGTGAGACCTGTCATCGAGTCCATGATGAATGGGGCTCGGATTCAGTGCTTGTGGCCTCCTTGGCCTCTTCCTATTTTGCTTTTGCTTTTTTTTTGGGGGGGGGGCGACGAGAGGCCTACATTTTTAGAGTAATTGACCCACTCGAATCCGGGCGGAGGAAGCCGGAGAGCTACACGGATGCAGCGCGTGGCAAACATGGAGTTTTTTACCCCACGTACGCACGGCGCTGTACTGATTATTCGTCCGCGTCACGTTGTGGGGAGTGGGAGGGGGAGTGGGAAGTGTGGGGGGGGGGGACTCGACTCAAGGGTGTGGAGTGACGTCACGGTGCGACCCCCCTCCCCATCTCATCAAGTGGCCTGACAGAGTTGGGCTCGGTCACTGATCCATTCATCAACCCAGAAAACGTCCCAAAAGTGGGTTATTGATTTCCCATAATTTGAACTGCGTTGGGCGGTGCTGCGTTGGGCGATAATTTACCCTGCACAGATTTCCCAACTGCGCTTGAACATTTTCAATTCTGCACTTGGCAGAAATGGCAAGGCTAACACCTTGTCGTTTTTAAAAATTGTTGACCAACAATTTTCAGTCTCATATGTGCCTGAAAATTGGTAAGGAGACTACTGGGGGCCAGTAGAACACATTTCTAGGCAAATTGGATCATTTAAAGCTAGCATCAGGGATTTTGTTTTTATCTTATACGAAAATGGCCGAAATGGCAAGACTGATCCTTTGTAATAAATGTATATCTTCATTTTTGACACACATTTTGAGCACCATCTTTCAATATATGGCCATCTTTCACTGCGTTTACACTTGATCCCGCAATGAAGATGAGATACTCCGTTGAGAGAAGTGTAAACGCAGTGTGAATGGCTTTGATTAATTATTTATGTGTCTGGAATGTAAAATACTCACAGATGGTAAGGGGAATATAACAGTAAATCGCTCTCCTTACGGTGTAGATAATGGAAGTTCAATTTTTAAAACTCACTATGGTAACTAAGTATAACTAAGTATGATATAAAGTGATATACAAAAATGTTGCAAACTGCTTACTGACTAAAATTACCAAGATGCAAATCTCAAAATTTAGTGGGCCTGACGTTTCGATCCTAGCAGGACCTTTCTTTGAAAAAAGTCGTGCTATAACTAAGCATGACTAATGATCTTGTTCTGGAGAAGAACTGATTCACGTCACAGTTTCCCTGTGCGAGATGAAATGAAGCTCTAATTATAGGAAAGCGTGAGGTGGACCGCTTAGACCAGTTCATGGAGCGATTTTCTTTTTAAGAATGTCGCCCAAAACAAGGCCCCAAAAGGCCACTCAAACTGAGGGTTGAACAAAGTAATAAGGAGAAGGAATCGGGGCACGATAGATCAGGAGGAAGAAAGATGAGCGATAAAGCCCAATACAACATTGGGAAGATCGGAAAACATCGATGTCCACAGATTTCCAACTAACTTAAACAGTTTGTAGATGGTCTAGATAGAATCCTCATGTTGAAATCTTATGGTCTGGGATGCTGTACTTCCCTAGAAATCTTCACTCAAACATCTACAAATAGTTTATCACTCGCAAGTCATAAACTATTTCTTACACTACAGAATAGTGTAAAAACCGTGATGTTTTGTTTTCCTTTTTCTACTTTCTCAGTTCACCATTTGAGCTAAAACCTTCGTAGGATTGCTTTTTGGGGATGTTTAATAGGTTAACACACAAACTGTGGCAATCGTTTGACCTTTACCAATGTTGTATTGGGCCTTTAAGTTTCGTTTGAATTCAGACAAGTTATAAGAAAGGGGGAACAGGTTGCAGGTAGAGAACTCCATAGTGCAGCAGGTATATGAAAGAGTGAGGTAGATCTTTCACAACAGTTCACGGAGCAACAGAGTACGAACGGAGCAGAAGGTCTCTATGAAAGCCATAAGGGAGAGAGAGTGTGATTACTTCGTCAGACCAGGGTTTTCATCTAACCTACTTTATCAACCCCGCCAACATTAGTCTCTCAGTCCGGTGCGCTCCGCTCATCAATGAGTGTGTACTTTGGTAATGGCCGTCGCCTGGTACCGCTGAAATTCCACTGCGTGGCCGTGGGCACCGCCGCTCGCTTTACCAATAGAGCAAACATTGGCCGGCGGCGGGGATATGCGCCGCGCGATCTCTGACTCGGACTTATCACGCGCGTCGTCATTCGCGCCCAGCTTGCCACTTGAAGCCCAACGCGGAAGTCGTCATCAAACGCATGGCGTTTTTCACAGCCTCCGCCGCACCGCGCGTATTATCATACGCCGACTTCGACGAACGCTGAACACACGACGGGACAACATCGCCGGATGTCGAAACGAGCCATTGCCCGCGAATGCTCATACCAGGGTGTTGATTCAGCAAAGAGCAAACACTTCTAAAAGCTTCCCTGCTCACCGATATCTCATCGGTATATTCAGCTTTTCCGAGACCCCGTGGATATTCAGAAAAACAAAACTGGGGCTTCCCCCAGGAAGCCCCATCACGCGTTACGCATTTCGTGACGGGGGAAGAGAAGGAATACAAGAAGACCCAATCGGTTTCGGGTCGGGCCGGCTTTACGGAGAAGATTGCTTTCACCACTACGTACGTGCGCGAGTATGTCCACGTTTCGTAATGAATGGGATTAGAGCGTTGACGCGTTGTGTCACGCCAACACGTCCCGTGTCGTGTGTAGGCATAAGCCTTAGGATATGATTGTGTATCCCATTGAAGCAGGGTCGCATGCGCAGCGTCATGACTCGGGCGTTGCTTTCTAGGTTTGTCGGAAAGGGCAAATATTAACTCAAGGTGACCACTGGAAAAGGGGACACAGAGACAGACAGCGACGGATTGACCGATAGACAGACAGAGAGAGAGACAGACAATCACAAATCCCGACTGATAAGCTATTGATCTGACTCGCGCCTCCATAAACAGCACGAAGTGGACATTCTACCTTTAGTTATCACCCAGAAAAAATAGTCGATAAATTCGATGTTCTAGACCTATATTCATTTCCAGCACACCGAACGCCTTTTTCTTATTAAAGCTGCATATCAAAGGGATGACTCAACATTGGTCGAGGTCAAAGAATAGCATCCTTACGTTGTCTGATCCAACATATGCATGAAATAGCACACCTGTGAAAATGTCAGCTCAATCCGCCAACCGAGTCGCGAGAAAACAGTGAAAAACCGCTGCATTATTTTGTTTCGCGAAAATGTTTAGATCTAGGGGTGAGACGTAAACGATGTCTTTACTCTTTTCTAAAAAATGTACAGTATTTTAGGCAGAAATATTTCAGTGCAAGGTTTCTACTATTAAAAGTGTAGACGTGTCATGTAAATCTATGAACATTTCTGTATTTCGATCTTACCAATGTTGCGTAGGGGCTTTAAAGACGAATCCCATGCATAAAACGGACGGACATCATTACCACGATGCGGACTGGACGAAACGAACCATTATTGCTGCAGTAGACGAATATTCCATGCTTCTGGGACAGAAAGTGACAGGCTTTTTTTTTATCGTTCCCCATTGCAGCTATTAAGTCTTGAGTTCAAGCCTACGCGCTGGCGCGCTGGCAGACAGCCTCGTATCTGGGGCTATAGGGACAGCATGTGTGGGCGAGAATCTAGTGCCTTGTGGGGACTCAAGTCAATAGGTTGAATACGGTAGGTCTCCACAGGGAAATTGTAAAGTTGTATGGGTACGTCACCACAAGGTTTTCACGAAAACTGATAATAGGAAATAACTTAAAAACGGTGACATTTGTGATGGGTAAGAATCCGTCGCAAATTGAAGTGTTATATGTAAGGGGCATACGGTCCACATTTCTACCCAGGAAAGTGAATGTGGTTGAGCATTTTTAAGACATCGCTTCTCACACGGTTGTATAGTGCACGAGAACAAAGCAATGTTTGCACAAGGATACACGAATCGGTATGTGCGCGCATGCAGATAGGTTGGCCACAAGCAACGCCATTGAAGCCATTTTGTTCAGCGCGGCGAATGGCAACGGTGGTAAAAAAAAAAGTGGATGTAATTCCCCAACCCCCGCGCACCAATTAAAACGACCGTCAAACAGAGGTTTATTAAGCCATTAATGGCTAAGCAATGTATCAACACTAGACTGGTTATTTTTTTTTATTTGTACGAGGTGCGGGTTTCGCGGACTCACACGCACAGAAACACCGATTACTGATAACTTAAGGAGTGTAACATTTAGTGAAAAATAATTTGGCTCCAATCAGCTCAGAAAAAAAGGGTAGAGTTTCTGTGAGTAATGTGATCCCAAATCAATGTGGTGGGTTTTATTTCGGAGTATATCTTTCCCGACTAAGGTGGGAGTTTTGATCTTGGGGGGGGGGGGGCTGCTTCGGCAGATGGGACGCAGGTTGGTCGGGCCACATCCTACCGGCTGCATCCTATTATGTACAGCCACATAATTGCATTTAGATGGTGGGGCGCACAACGTGTAATAAGATTTCAATGGAGACCGGTGTACCGGTATACGTGTTGTGTAGACTATATAAAAATGTACATGTGCCCCCACTGCGTGTTCTGTGTATCGTCAATGTGTATACCCATACAATGGTCGCCACCTCGTAATTATCCCTGTACACTGCAGAAATATAAAGCTGACGGAGTCTGAATTCTGCGGTAGAAACTTCACAGACACAGAGTTCGACTCCTCGCGAGTCCTCTCGCTGCTCGCCGTAAATGAAAGACCCGAATTAAGAGGAGATTAAGTGAAGGGAAACATTCTATGAATACGTCTTTTTTAAATTATTAATTTCCTGTTTTTTGGTGACTTGGTGAATCTCGGTACATTTTGGTTGAGCTCTGTGATGATAATACTATGAATAAAATACACCGATGCATGAGTTGTAAATAGATTTTTGGTCTATCTGTCTGGTGTTTGGTATAGCCCAGTTGACAGCTGGTTTGGGGTAATTTGGGTATAAATATTAATTTACATCTGTGAGTGTCTACTTAATTAATTATTGAAACGAATCCTGTTTTTATATCTAGACAGCATATAAAACATGATTGCCTGTTTATCATGTCGTCCAGGGCAAGTGATAAAGTCTAGCGGCGCAAAATATATGTCGGAGGGCAAAAAAAACCCCGGAATCTGTTTTATCTTCTCTCGTCTTTTTGGAAAATAAATGTCTTGAGTATGTCGTGCCAAGCGTATGTGCATTCAGTCATTGACAAGCGCCTCAAAGTCCGAATCGATCAATTTGATGAGAGTACATTTACATATATATGTTGGCACTCATCGCACTTGTCTTGGTAGTGTGCTGTGCAAGATGCCGTACTTAGAAAACGTTTTTTGTTTTTTCGTGTTAGGAAACATTAAGAATAATAATAATAATACATAACATTTATAAGGCGCTGACAGGGATAGACAGACAGAGAGAGAGAGACAGACAATCACAAACCCCGACTGATAAGCTATTGATCGGCCTCGCGTCTCCATAAACAGCACGAAGTGGACATTCTACCTTTAGTTATCACCCAGAAAAAATAGTCGATAAATTCGATGTTCTGGACCTATATTCATCTCCAGCACACCAAACGCCATTCTCTTATTAAGGTTGCATATTAAAGGCATATTAAAGGTCAAAGAATAGTATCCATACGTTGTCTGATCCAACATATGCATGAAATAGCACACCTGTGAAAATTTCAGCTCAATCAGCCAACCGAGTCTCGAGAAAATAGTGAAAAACCACTTCATTTGTTTCGCTAAAAAAATGATAGACAGCTAGATTGCTAGACAGAAATTGAAAGAAAAAACCCAGCGGGTTACAGAGCTTGGTCAGAGGATGAGGTAGCAGCCCAAGACAGAGGAGCGGAGGAGGAAGAACGGTGCTCACGGCACCATCCTCCACTAGGAGTCCGGGAGGTCGCATCAGTAGAAAACAGACTGAAGTCAACCACCGAATGGAAACGAAACCATAGCAATGGTCTATGGCATGTCATGTCATGTCATGGCAGCGCCTATACTATACCCAGTGCGTTATAGTGATCGCGCTGCATAGAGAGTGTTCCTATATGGTGAGCTCCAGCAGTACGTATGGGATGAAATCACATCCATTATTTGCACTGTAAACGTATGAAGGCTAATTTCTCATTCACTCTCGTCGCAACTCCCTGCCTCCCTACCTTCCTCCCTGCCTTCCTACCTGTCTGCCTGCCTGCCTTCCTGCTTGCCTGCCTCACTGCCTCCATCCATCCCTCCATCCCTCCATCCCTCCATCCCTCCCTCCCTGCCTCCCTACCTCCCTCCCTGCCTGCCTGCCTCCCTGCCTCCCTCCCTCCCTCCCTGCATCCATGCCTGCCTGCCTGCCTCCATGCCTCCCTTCCTCCCTGCCTCCCTTCCTCCCTGCCTCCCTCCCTGCCTCCCTGCCTCCCTGTCCCCCTCCCTGCCTCCCTGCCTCCCTTCCTCCCTTCCACCCTCCCTGCCTGCCTGCCTCCCTCCCTCCCTGCATCCATGCCTGCCTGCCTGCCTGTCTCCCTTCCTCCCTGCCTCCCTTCCTCCCTGCCACCCTCCCTGCCTCTCTTCCTCTCTGCCTCCCTTCCTCCCTGCCTCCCTCCCTGCCTCCCTCCCTGCCTCCCTGCCTCCCTGCCTCCCTGCCTCCCCTCCCTCCCTGCCTCACTGTCTCCCTGCCTCCCTGCCTACCTCCCCTCCCTCCCTGCCTCCCTTGCTCCCTGCCTCCCTGCCTCCCTGCCTCCCTGCCTCCCTGCCTCCCTGCCTCCCTTGCTCCCTGCCTCCCTGCCTCCCTGCCTCCCCACCTGCCTCCCTGCCTGCCTCCCTGCCTGCCTCCCCTCCCTCCCTGCCTCACTGTCTCCCTGCCTCACTGCCTATATACCTCCCCTCCCTCCGTCCTACCTACTTCCCACCGACCCTCCCCGCCCAAAGGGACGTTTAAACGTATGGCACCCCGTTTTAGGCAAGCCATGGGCGAGCCATAACGTGAATGTCAATCGGTCAGCCGTGCCGGCATGCTCCCTACCCATACCACCTACCTTGCCGGGGAGGGCGAACATTAATGTGGGGGAAGTAATTAAGTGGATGGGAACCAAGACAAAGTCGACCCGCTCTTTGCCCGTGGACAAGTCAAGTGTCATTTTTTGGCCGTTTCTATCGCTGACTTACTAAAAGATCAACCACCCTATAGGTTGACTATAGCTTAAAGGGAACCGTCTCGACTGAACGGGTTGAGCTCGCTCCCACCGCAAGACCGAACGGACATAAGGGCCGTCATTATTATACAGAGACATGCGTTTCGTGGCTTCGCCGCACAGGGTTGGAGATGAGTCTAGCGAGGAGAGCGCCGATTCAGGACAGACAGGCCATGCAGCGTTTAACCGTTGGGCCACTTTACATCGAGTTCTACTTAACCTACTTCAGAGATGTCATGACGTTCGCTCTGCGAGACCGTGTACAGCCCAATTTCTGGGGGGGGGGGGGGCGCATGAAGCGTGGCTACGCTTCTTCGCCGGACCCGCAAGCCAGACTGCGTTGCGATGTCGCTCCTCCTTCGACTTGTATTCCAGAGCTCTTTGCTTTAGCGCGACATACACATAAACAATGACGACACGAGAGTCAAGCCTCGGTTTAGGAAGCCGTTTCTAAGAATCGTGACCTTTTCTTTCTGCGGTCGAGCAAACTAATTGGAGAGCTATGAGCGGCTCTTGTAAATCGCGCACGGGTAAAAGCATTCCCTTCGGGTATATACACACACACAATAATAAAACCAAAATCCTGTTTTGTTGAAGAGACTCGAAGCCTCTAAGAGTAAGAACTCTTGTGCTAAATTCCGAAGAGAGAGAATAACCCAAGCCCCAATGGCAAAGGCAAAAATGTTCAGGCCCGTAGAGCACCCTGACATATTGAAGTCTTGGTAAAATGGTAATACGCCCTCTTGTCAAGATCGTAGCAGGGCGCATCGGATGGAAGAGCCCTAAAGGTAACCCACACACACACACACACACACCCACTCTCATCTGAATACCTTTGGGCGCGAATCTAGTGCCTTGTGGAGACCTATAGTCCAATAGGTTGAATAGGTCTCCACAAGGGAAATTGTAAAGGTGTATAGGTCTCCACAAGGGAAATTGTAAAGGTGTATAGGTCTCCACAAGGGAAATTGTAAAGGTGTTTGTCTCCGAAAAGGTTTTCATGAAACTGGTATTTGGAAATAACTAAAAAACAGGAATTTTTAAATGGGTAAGAATCAGACGTAAATTGAAGTGTTATGATAAGGGACATACGCTCCAAATTTCTACCCAGGAAAGTGAATGTGGCTGAAATGGGAGCATTTAAAAAAAAGCATCGTAATTTCTCGTTGGGTTGTATAGTGCACAAGAACAAAGCAATGTCTCCACAAGGACACAAAGATGAGTATACGGGTGATTTCATCAAGCACAGTGATTGCACAAGAGTCGGGTCGGTGCACTGACGACCTATTATGCCCGTGTATGCCGTCGTCTCACTCATCTGCCAGACATCTCCGCATCTTATGCGCTACCACGCGCCCGTCTCAGTCGGGAGCACTTTTCTTTGAATAGCTTAGCTTTTGTAACCCCTCTTTTATCCGAAAAAAGAAGAAAATCGATAGAACGTTCTACGGGACATCTGGGTCCCATAACGGTGAGAGGAAATTCTCTCTGCTTTCTGCCGTCTGTGAACCGTTTGAACCCCCTACACCACATTGGTAAGATCGAACAACAGAAATGTTAACAGATTTACATGAAACTTATAGAGTTTGAAGATGGTTACAGGCCTAGTAGAAACCTCGCACTGAAATATTTATGCCTAAAATGTTGCATTAAAAAAAAAGTAAAATAGATCGTTTACGTCTCACCGAGATCTAAACGTTTTTTTTTCGGAACAATTAATAGAATGCTGCATTTTCGCGAAACAAATGAAACGTTTTTTCCATTATTTTTTCGAGACTCGGTTGGCGGTGTGCCATGTCATGCATATGTTGGATCAGACAACGTATATGGATGCTATTCACTGACCTCGACCAATGCTGTGTAATCCCTTTAATACGGCATGGACGATATGCAAAACGCAGTGGCTGTTGTTACGGCAGTCGTCCGTGTGGTTCCCTGCATTGAAGGCTGGTTGAACCAGTCTATTAGCTGATAGTCTGGTTCCAAGAGCTAAACATCCTGACAAATATTGTGAAGTCAGGGAACCATACGGACGACTGCCGTAACAACAGCCACTGCGTATACAAAAAGCTATACAACTCTCGATCCGCACTCGAATGCTAATGCCAAAATGTCGAAAACATTCGTCACCCCTTTCTGAAAGCGACGACAACGTCCTCAAAAATAACACTAGGTTAACAGCAGTCCATTTCGCCAAACCCATCGTAACTTACGATCAATCGTAAGGCAATGAGCGATGCACAGAAACCATACGGCCTATCACAACTGACGATGGGTTATCCATCGTAAGTTGAGTTACGATGTATCGTGAGGCTTTGTGAAATCTAGCCCAGATCTGATAAAGCAAAAGACCTTCGTGTATTCAAACACCTTTGGTATATTGAAATTACGCACACAGATGTCTCTTCACATGAAAGCACAAAGGCACGGATAAAAAAAGGTTGTTTTGCCTGGTCTGTTGAGGAAGATGTTACAAATGTTGAGCGACATTGGCTCAATTTGATCGCGTGGATGTCTACAGCTTTCTGTGTCCCCAACACCAGAGGGAGAGCTTGTGTGTGCACTGTTGCAATAAGCCCCGTAAATCCTCCAGAGTGCACCTTTCATATTATACAATATCAGCGCCCGCGTTTTCATTCGAACGCGCTAAGTCAATGTCTGTGCCAATTATCGGCAATGCCAGAATTAGATTTCCCCCAGCCCTAGTTCGTTTATTTATTCATAACACTGTCGGTCTTGATTAGCTCGGAGCCGGCTCTGATCAAACAGCCTCGGGTGTACATACACGATAATTGAATAAGAAACACTGCCTGGAAAGCCATCTATCAGTTGTTTGACTTCTGTACGTCTGGCATTTTTCGTTTCACGCGCAGTTGAAGCAGCGCTAATGTATATATGCACAAGCGCGCTGTTCACAATTAAAGTCCACAATTAAACAAAATGTTGTGTCACTCCAAACCACGCATGGTGAAGACGGTGAGGTTACAGTAATCCGTAGCGGTGTGCTACACGTCAAATCTGGCTGCATTGGGGAGCTGGCGAGTGGATTTCAGAACGACCTCTCCCATAATTCATGTCAGCATGAGGGTCTATGAGAAAGGTTGCCATGACTAAAACGTCAGCCCATCCATTGTCTCGCATCTTGTATCGTAGATTGTAGCCGTTAAGCACTGCAGCATTTCAGAACTGCTTCTTATCAAACGGTCTTCAAGTTGTTCACATTCTGTGAGCGTTGATTTATATTGGTGTGTAGGCCCTAAGTTCACTATAAATCTCCCCGGAAGACTGTCCCTTTGAAGTGTCCCTTTAATAGACATTAACTTGAATCCGTGCTATACAGACCTGGGGGTGTATTCGCAAGTTTTCAGTTTTTATACTCACGACATTTTCAATATTCATGAGCAAATTTGCAATGTCATCACATAATCATGCAACAGAAACCCAATTGGTTGTGTACACAAGTTTCTGAAAATTTATTCTTCTTTTTTTTCTGCAGACCTATCCCTAAACCTGTTGATTTACTGTCAAAATGTATGATTCATAATCATTTAATGAAGGTGTTTTTCACCAAACGTAATCAGGAGGGATTAATTTGCAGTTTGAAAGTGAATGTCATTTTCCTATGTTTGTTTAAACTGTGGGTTTCTAACATGACCTAAAACTAGCACCGTCATTTTTAATAGGATATTTTTTCTAAAGGGAAACAAAAATGACTAATTTCCGACTCTACTAAGAAGCTTACCAATGATGTTTGTACAATTCAGATCCTATAGATGACAGCAGAAAATTAGCTTGACTGTGTTATTTATTGCAGAGTCCCTTTAGGTCAGTTTACATCCCTCCCCCCCTAAGGGAACAAGCGAGTGGCTTCATGCTAATAATTATGTGCGGGTTCGGGAGCCGGCTTGGTATTCTGATGGCCAACTATTAGCCTTTCAAGTCCCACATGTGCAGAGCGAATTGGTGACACGCTCGTCAATTAACAACCGACTTATCCCCTCTCTATTCCAATTTTTGACAAGGCCATGCAATGAGCAATTTGATACCTGACCTGCGCTTCAATTACACTTAACTCGGTAGCAATGATTAGCTGACGGTGCACTTTCCTTCTCCGAAATGTAGCTTGTTTGTTTGTATTATGTATTATTCATTTCGAAGGACCTTTATTTTCCAGATAGAAGGTATCCAATAAGCTGAGTACGCATGTTTCCTTTGTTGTGCGCGGACTTAACGTAGGAACCTTCGCACGAGATGGGCCACGTGCAGTGTCAACTATTTAAGTGTTTAAAGCGCCAGTGGGTGTTGTTACAAAAGACTGCATAATAATCTGCGTTGAAACCTACCACGGGGAAATTTCGATAGATTATCAAGCTTACGGGTTCCAAAATGTGCCAGCAAATCCCATGTAAATATTAGTCCAGAAAATATCAATAAGCTCAAATCCTTTACTTAAGTCAGTGTACGATCTACGGTGTAGGGTCTTTCTCGTTCGCCCTTTCGAGCTCCTTCGCTTTTCTTCAATCTCTCTCCCTCCCTCTGTCTTGCCCTCTATCCCACCATCTCTCTCTATCTCCCCCCTCTCCATCCAACTCTCTCCATCTCCGGCTCCCCCTCTCTCCCCCTCCACCTCTCTATATTTTCCATCTCTCTCTCCATCCTTCTCCATACATTTTTCTCCATCTATCCCTTCTCTCTTAATCCTCATCATTTTTCTATCTCCCAATACCTCCCCATCTCTCCTTCGCTCTCCCCACCTCAGTCTCTTCATTCCCCTCTCTCCCTCCATCTCTCTCCCCTCTACCCCTCTCTCATGCTCTCACTCTCCTCTCTGTCTCCCTATCATCTCTCTATCCCCCTCTCTAACCCTTTCTCCTCCCTCTCACTATCTCTCCACCTCCTCTCCCTTATCTCCCTCCCTCCCTCCCTCTCCCCTCTCACTCTCCTCTCTTTCTCCCTATCATCTCTCTATCCCTCTCTCTCCCCTCTCTCTCCCTCTCTCTACATCTATCACTCCCTCTCCTCCCTCTCATTCATTTCTCTCCACCGCCCTCTCTCCTCTCTCTCCCCCACCTCTCTCTCTCTCCATTCTCTTTTCCTCTCTCTTTTCCCCTCCCTCTCCCTCTCTCTCCTCCTTCCCCTTCTCTCTCTGTCACCCATCCCCTCTCTATGTCTCCCTCCCTCCCTCCCTCTCTCTCTTTCTCTCTCTCTCTCCCAGCCTCTCCCCCTTCCCCTTCTCTCTCTGTCACCCAACCCCTCTCTATATCTCCCTCCCTCTCTCTCTTTCTCTCTCTCTCCCTCCTTCTCCCCCTTCCCCTTCTCTCTCTGTCACCCATCCCCTCTGTCTATCTCCCTCCCTCTCTCTATTTCTGTCTCTCTCCAAACCTCTCTCCCTCCCCCCTCTCCCTTCTCTCTCTCCGCATGGCTTATTCTTCCACTGAGAAACAAGGGACGACACATCTTCTCTAGAGGCCCTTCCTGTTCTGAGCTCGGTTTGTCTTCCCGGGCGAACCGCAGTGTAAGCACAAACAAAGCCGGCAGCGTTTGGGGGTGTTTTCGCCAAACAAAAAAACAACAACCAGAAATCGTCCACGACCGAACGCCTCCTCCAGGAGATGACGAGCCGACCGCCGCCACGACGGCCCCAGAACCGCGCCTGCCACAGAGGTCCGACATCAGTCACCCTTCCACACCCCAATCCCACCCCCCCCCCCCCGCAACTCGTATCAGAAGCCGGGTCCGGATGGAGAGAGACGAACAAATGATGCGGCGGTCCGAACCCTTTTGAAAACAGGATGCTTCGTTTCAGGGTATAGACCGAGTGACTGACTCGGGGTTCCGTGTTGGGGAAAGTTCCTGTTTAGCTAGAGCCGTACGACCGGGGACGGCCGTGCTCTGATCTTTTTTTTATCAGGTTTAAAGGGTTCGTATGCTTCCCGGATGAAATTCTGTTTTTCTTTGTGTTATCCGAGACGGTGCATGCACGGGAAATATGTCGGTCTCTTGGGGGGGGGGTTATCTTACAAAGCGTCCCTCGATGCCTTTGTTGGTTTTTGATGCTTCTCTCGCTCAGGTTAAACTTCAGAGGATCAACACCAAACGGGTTTCGGAAACGGATGTCACATTACCATACTCCGACATTTTACGAGTCCCTAGTTGCTACCAAAGTAGCGGCAAGACCCATGTTATGAATTTGTCAGTACAGAGGCATTCTGCGGATTCCGTAAACTCATCTGAAACGGGCAGGGTATAAGAGGTGATTCACATGACGTCACCTGACCGCCAAAGGCTAATTAGCATGTCCGCAGGAGCCTCCAAAAACCGCTGAAGCGCATGCAAATATCAAATAATGAGTACATTGCATTTCCATCGGACATTTGTGACCCGGCACAGCATAATGAAGAATAACCCCACTTTTGAGATTTGGAGGTTTTCTAATGATGTGAAAGAGTATATCATTAGCTTTCAAATGATATCAAAATATAATATCCTCTAATACTTATGTCCGAAATGTCCGAAAAAAAAGAAAGATTTGTAATCGAATTGTAAAGATACTTTAACTTCGGGCGTTGTTTATTCAAAAAGTGTTTTGGTGGGATATTCCTCATGTTGTTGTGCCGGGTCACATTTTGATGATTAGAAGACACGCGCGTTGCACGTATACATCCGCGTGAATTGAACGCTGACCTTCAAGAGGCTGAAAAAAACTCAATAGATGACACAGCAAATGACACAATAATTATACGTGCCTGAACATTATTTTGGACTCATCTGGCGCTTCGCTTATCGTCCGTGCCGGCTGCGACGCCACAGCGTTGGACGACGCCAATCAGAGATAGCTGACATGTCACACGGTGTCAGAATACATACATATGATAACCGTATTCTCGTGGACGTAACTGGAATGATCAATACCGCGCATGATAATGGGTGGAATTATCTAGCCGCGCAGCGTGTGCATGTGCATGCATCTAGAGTGGGGTCCCCGGTTAGGGCTGCTGGATATGATCCCCCTCGGAGCATTTCTAACAGGTAACTCAAGTGAATGAAGCGATGGAGTCGTCGGGAGATGGACTCCGATGATTTCTATGAGCCACTTCAAGTTAAAGGTTTATCCTTCCGACGAGAAAGCGAAAACGCAGTTCCCCCACGGGAAGCAAGCTATATGGTGTAATTCAATAGAGGGAATCGCAGACAGATATAGAAAAGACTGGTGGCTATTATGTGCCAGATGAGAGTTTGCGTTCTGAGGAATTCGGTCTCGAAATGAGGCGGTAGTAGAAGTATCACCCCTCATTTAAATCGCCAGTAATGCCATAAAATGTAACTCTCCGATTGAACAAAAATACGTAATTTGAAATAATGCTTTGCATCACGCCATTCAATCAATTATTAGGACAAGAAGAATTCTCATAGATTAAAGCCCCTACACAAAATTGGCAAGCTCGAAAAACATAATTTTTCACAGATTTACATGAAACTTACACAGTTTGAAGATGGTTATGGTAGAAACCTCGCACTGAAATATTTTCTGCCTTAATTGCTGTATTTGTGGAGAAAAGAGTAAAAAAAACCCGGTTACGTCTCACCCCTAGAACTAAGCGATTTTTCGGAACAATACTTTAATGCTGCATTTTCGAAAAACAAATGAAATGGTTTTCACGATTTTCTCGAACTCGGTTGGCGGATTGAGCTGACATTTCCACAGCTATTTCATACATAATGTTGGATCAGACAACGTATGCTATTCTTTGACCTTGACCAATGGGCACAAGGACCTTATAGGATCAAAACGTCGGGCCCTCTAAATTTATGAGATTAGCATTCTGGTCATTTATGAGTTGCCGTATAGAGTGGTTTGCAACGTTTGATATAGGTAATGCGATTTTGTGCGTCCATGAGAATGTCATTCAATGAGGCTTTGCCGTACTCGACGTAATACGCGCTGTGAGCTCAGAGCGTATGCCTGTACTAAAAGCAGTGAGCACTCAATGTTTACAGCATCGAGCAGGGCAAACCCTCATTGAATTACATTCTCCTCGACAGCAAACATCACGTTATATCTATGGTACACGCGGTTACTCGCAGCTATACACAGATTCGAATCCACCACACGACCGCGACCAGCTCGGTGGTCAAGCGGTTGAGACGTCAGCACTATATAAAGCAAGGTCCGAATCCCATCCGAGGTGCTTGTTTCTTTGTTCAGCAGGCCATCGGGAAAAGCAATGCGAACTCAGTGCTTATTGGGTTGAGTTAGGCAAACCCTCATTGAATAACATTTCTTAGGCTGTATTACTAACAGGAGTTACAGATAAGATGTTTACGAGTACAGCTGTAGCTTGTTTTAGTTGCTTTGAAATCGGATAAGTCGCCAGGGAGGCTGAGTTTTGGAATGACGACGGCTCGAATGAATCCACTCGTCCTTCACTTGCTTAAGACGGCTTTTGAGCCCATGTTATAGTCAATCCATAGCTGTCCCTTTCTTGGCGGGATGGGTGGGTGGGGAAAGTCATCCCGTCAACAGATCGCGTTTCATACAGTTTCCTATGGGATCGATTCCAATCTCACCTCCACATGGTTTATCATAATAAGTGTAGCCCGTGATAGTGCAATTCGGTTCAGCAATCAACGGGCACCACCAGGAAATAAGACGGTCGGCCACTTCCTCAATATAACACGGCGTATTTCTAAAGGTCGCAGCAAATACAGCCGACGTCAGAGGAGAATGAGAGAGGGAGAGAGACAGAGAGAGAGGAAGGGAGAGAGAGAGATTGAGGAGAGAGGGGTGGAGAGGGAGGAGAGAGGGAGGGGTGATGAGTGGGAGGTGGATAGAGAGGGGAGAGAGAGGGGGAAGGGAGAGAGGGGAGAGAGAGGGGGAAGGGAGAGACAGACAGAGAGATTGAGGAGAGAGGGGTGGAGATGGAGGAGAGAGGGAGGGGTGAGGTGGTGAGAGGGAGGTGGACAGAGAGGGGGGGAGAGAGATGGGGGCAGAGGGGGCAGAGAGGATGGGGAGAGAGGGAGGTGGAGAAAGAGAGGGGATAAAGAGGGAGAGAGAGAAAGACCGAGAGAGATATAAATCATAGATATAGAGGGAGCTAGAGAAAGGGAAAGAGATCGAGAAAGAGAGAGGGGGGAGCTAGAGGGAAGATAGATATAGAGGGGGAGGGAGTGACAGAGGGGGGAGGTGGAGAGGGTGAAGAGATGAGAGAGCAACTCACCCGAGTCTTGATTTGTTTTCACTTACCCGCAACTTCGTCGAGTTGTTTATGTTACGGGGGTGAGGAAAAACATCAATATGCGCGCGGACGGGCATAATCTGGATTTGTATCGGGAATGTGTCTATAGGCCTATGTACAGGCGTGTGGTGTGGCTTTCAGCCTGCGCACATACAGTACCCTTATATATACACGTGTGGGTTGGATGGTTTAAGGACGAACGACTTTTTCTAATGGATCGCACCACTTGATTATCTGTGTGGCTATCTTCGAACGCCACAGTTGACCGAGTACGTGCCTAGTCATCAAAGCGTCAGTGCATCACTGCAGATTGACAGAAAGCCCCCGTGTACGTTGGCTGATGTTGACGATCCTATACATAGCGCCATTTTAAAGGCCCTATACAACATTGGTAAAGGTCAAAAGATTGCCACAGTTTGTCTGTTAAACCATGTTAAACATTCCAAAAAATATCCTGCGAAGGTTTTTAACTCAAATTGTAATCTGAGAAAGCAAAAAAAGGCAAAACAACCGTCACGGTTTTCGCAAGAAATAGTGTAAGACATAGTTTATTACTCGCGAGTTAAAAAACTATTTGTCGGTATTTGAGTGAAGATTTCAACGTGAGGATTCGGTCATGACCATCTACAAACTGTGTAAATTAGAAGGAAATCTGTGGACATGGATGTTTTCCGATCTTCTCAACGTTGTAGGCCTATTGGGTCTTTACGAAAGGCTGTATCTTGAGCAGATATCACCCAAACCCCGTGATTTTTGGTTGACACGTGAGCTAATACGTCAGCGCCCGATCCAAACATGCAAATGACACAGAGTCCAAACGGACGTCTTCGTTTGAAAGATCGCCACAAACATCTCGGGAGAAAAGAGAAATCCAATTATCAAAAGCACAAAAAAGACTGCAGCTCATAATTTGACGACACGTTCTAGGTTGAAGACACAGCGGCCATTTAAAAAAGAAAGAAAAAAAACCCACGCGGGTGGATTAGAAGGGTCAGTTGTTTTACATTCCTGTAAAGGTCGAACATATTGCCGATGGATACTGAACACCGATTTCATATTTGCCCCTCCGCGGCACGGTCGATGAATGTAATTACTCTCGGCAATCTTTGGGGAGTTTTTGGTCGCTCCGTTCTATGGGCCCGACGGTACAATTATCGGCGGACTCCCCACGCGTCTGAGATTGGAAAACGGTCGCTTCGCCAACCAATTTCCGATGGGAATACGCCTCGTCTGAAAATTTTTTTTTGCCGGCCTAACCAAATCAGACTGCGGCACAGATATGAAGTGGATACCGACGATCTCGCGGTATAATTTGCCTGTGAATGTGGCTACTGACCGCCTGGAACTTGCCCAGAACTTGAACATACAATCAGAATCGGGCAGACGGACAATGATTTTGTTTCCACTAGATAATTGCTCTGATACTTGGAAAGTCTAGCTTCGCCTTTCTGCCGATGTATAACGATGTAGCCACGAGCAGATCGTTAATTCCACTCTAATTAAAGGTCAACTAAAGACACAACAATGAAAATCAGGATTTTGCCATAAAATGTTCATCGGTAGGGCTTACATTGTAATGCCATATCAAACGTCATTTTTGTGTTTCGGGCTTATTTGAAGTTTTTTAAAATCAATTATCAAAATACTCGTTATTGAGGGTTCGTTACGTCATGGGGGGAACATAGTTTTTTTTCTCCAAGCGAAAATCGTATACACTTACATAATCGGAGTTAGTTCCCTGACGCGTTCAGTGCGTAATGCACATTTTCTAAACGCGGCGCCAGCGTTTTTCCTCTAGAAAAAAAACGTCGGAAAAAGTTGCTGGCCAAGACGTCGGTCCACCAGCTTTTTCTTCAGAATCCGACGAACTCTCGGTCGGCAACAAGGAACGAGATCATGAAAACAGTTTTCCTTTTGCAACAAACGGCAACGCATTACAAACCGATACACGCATGAGCCCGAATGGTCTCCGTAAAAAAAGGTTCAAAATGGATGCTGCACTGCATGCTTTGACGGCTCGGGTTATGTCGGTCGACATGTCAGCGTGATTTTTTTACGTCCAAACATGTTTATTCCATTACAGCAATCGCCAACAACGAATCTTGCACTCATGTCAACGCGGAATTTGTCAATATTTACGGTTGTATTGAAAAACGTTCATTGACTATTTGTACATGTATATATACACGAATGTGACACTTCACAGACAAGAGTAATGCACCGGTTTGTCAACGCTTGACGTCACCGATGACGGCCTTCACGGGGGCGTGGCTACTCCCCCTTCCAAACTTACACGATTTCACTCACCCTCTTCCTCAACGTTTGCAATTGGATGAAAAAATGCATGAATGTAGTCTACTGATACCACCGTATTTTGTAAAATAATTAAAACGAAATACAAACTGCATTGCAGTTCACTCTCTTTTAAAGCAGACGAGGATTAGGCCTATGTGACAATCGGATATCGTACAATGACAACCATTTGACTTGTGGGTGGAGGTTTAACGTGTTACGTGTAGCATCTTCAGTCCGCAATCTGCAGGATAAAAGGGGACACTTCGGATCCAAATACTCGCTCGTTTCGCTACGCGAGAACGTCTTGCGATAAAACTTTTTGTTCTCGGTGTCAAAAGATTAACTGGATTAACGCGATGACGATGGGCCTGTGCTTCACTGTGCATCACTCTTCATCAAAACATCTCCTTGGAGCATTGTCCGAGGACGGTGGGGCGTCTTGAAGTGTCTGCTTGTCCCCCGAAGAGGACAATGACGGGACTCTACGGACAACTGCATGACGTATCTACATACGTATAAGTGTCCCAATAGGTGTGGCTGAAAAATGCGCTCAACCTAATGCTCACCTCACGACGAAGCTTGTGGCTGCAACGGATCGCCTGCACTTGGGTATACTGGTATAGGCTATGATCCTTCAAGGACCCGGGTATATAGTCGTTGTGGGATGGGTTGCTCGGCGGATTTATTAATCGCTTAGGCGGGGGCAGGCTCAGCTGAAACCGCGTTTCCTTTTTCAAGGACGCACTCAAAACCGTCTGCTTGCTCGTGGCTTGTAACTTGACCCGATACGGTGTAGCGGCGTGCATAACGCCATCCCAAGTTAGAATGAAATCACTCCGTTATCCGATCATCATTTTTTTTTATGGGGGGGGGAGGTGAGGGGGATATCGTATTGGCCGGTCGTGCCATTAACCTGCCGATTTCGGCAGTGGTAATGCGAAAGTAATCCACGCGTTTGTAACATGACGATGCCTCTGTTGGCTTCGTGAGTGGCCGTCGGTATATAGATCTTGCTCCCATCGTTAACGTGCAGCATGGGGAAAAATGTAAGGAGCAAGCTGAGAGGCGCTATCAATGAATGATAGGAAGTTGCTCTGCCATCCTCATGACCAGAATACTCCCGGAGCAGTTAATCACATTCCCCATATTAGTGACAGATATCCATCACCGGTTTACGTTTTGTGCGTGTGTATGTGTGGGGGAGGATTTGGTGACGCCAAATCCATTCTATTCGCTGAATTATCGACGAACATTCCGGGGATAAATGAGTAGGTTCAATCCGTTTTGAACATTCTAGATATAAATCCTAAAAGCTTATACCAAAGGTTCCTGAACCCGAAGACGCCCGACGACTTTAAAACGTGATCTCCAAAATACCGCACCTAACTTACCCAAGTCTGCTTCGGTTTTTTTTCTCTCTTATTAAATTTGGTTAGGGCGATAACGGATCCAGGTCCCAAGAGAAGTCCGGATTAGATCTGGGGTTTTTTTCTTCTTGGCACTCCCTCATTGCTGATCCATTTCCAGTGTCGAGACTTATTACCTATCTGGCCTTCTACCCGGAGGCATCGTGATATTTATCAAGTTCAGTATTTTGTTTTCCTATTGTCCGCCTGTCCGCTTAGTAAGTGTCGCTGAGAGACGTAGACATTCGGGAAGTCCAATAATTCCCTTGTCAATACAGAGGACTGAGCGAAGTAGTCGAGAGAGGAGAGAAGGGGGAGAGGGGGGAGGAGGTGGGATGGGGAAGGGAGTGGCTATTCCCCCGGGCGGCCCGGGGCGATTGACGGAGCCCGCAGTTAAAGGCCAAGGAGCGGAGAGGTCGAGACACGGGGATTGTTTAACCATTTACCGGTCCGGCTGCACTGCACTCTCGTGTGTATAATACGGAGGTTTAGCTGACGGGGTCATGACCCGCTGTGCTCTGCGAGAGATCCCGGTCTCTAATCTGCCTCTCCATCTCTCGACGCTAAGTGGGGCTCGTCCCGAATCCCGCGCACACAAAATGAGTCTTCAATGCCTTTGGGAGTCGTATAGCTCTGACATCAAGTAGTCTCAAACAAAATACAGGGGGAAGCTGAACTGTTTAAAACAATGTTGTTGTTGTTGTTGTTGTAGTTGTGTAGTTGCCCCCCCAAAAAAAAAAAAAAAAAAAATTTAAATGTTGAAAAGTGGCAAAGAAAAATAGATTTACTACTAGTATAGTAAATATAGTAAACACCAATATTAGATGCCTTTGAGAAAGGTCCTGCTAGGATCGTAATTTTAGTCAGTATAAGCAGTTTGCAACATTTTGGTATATGACTATTAGATGCAATAGATAAATTATGAAAAACTGACTGGGAATTTCTTCGAAAAATACTTTTCAAAATAATTCTTCAAACTTTTCAGACGTATAGTGAAGACAACTTTAACTGGATCGGAATTTGAACCTGAGACCTCTGGATTTGCGTACTGGGCTGTTACCATCTGAGCTATACAGCCCGTAGATGACGGCCTTTCCATATCGGCCTATAGTCAACTATAGTCATTGCCAGGATGGGGCGCCAGTCAGAGACATTTAAACCATTAACTTCCGTATATCTTAAAGGAATTTATCATCTTTCCATGCAGTTCTCAATAAGGACAAGAGACCTGAGTTGTTTAGGGAAGTGGGCTGCGGCCATCAAAGTTGAGAAATTTCTCAAAGTCGAGACTAGATCGAGAGTCATACGCAATCACCACGCTACAAATCACGTCATTTCAACTGTATACTTTGAGAAATTTCTCAACTTTGATTGCCGCAGCCCACTTCCTAAACAACTCTGATCAGGTCTCTTGTCCTTGTTGGGAACTGCATGGAAAGATTTCCCCAGCTTTTTCCCGCTTGCATTTTGCATTCAAAAGCCTGGCAGTACACCATCGTTCAGCTCGCGAGTGTATAACTGCACGCAGTATATACATGTAGTAGGGGTATACATCAGTCCGTGCACATGCGGGAGTTTTCCGTTGCCGATGTCATACCCCCCGCAGTGACTGGTGGGCCATTCGAAAAGATGGCGGTTTGTGGGAACGCGAATTCGACCACCGAATTCCATGATTTTTCCCTTTTTATGAAACTCGTAGGTGAGTAGCACATAGGTAACTGTAGGTCGTTTTTAACACCCAATCAGATAAGCCAACATTTTTTCTCTGGGTTTCATTCCCCTTTAAGGGACCACGGCTCCGTTTGCATTTAGTTGCAAACAACCAATTGTTGTAACAGCCCTTGAAAATGATAACGTCTCGTCAGTGCAGACTTGAGCGAGAGGGGGGGGGGGGGCTAAGGGTCTTCCTGCATTCTCCCGGTAGCATTTGGTAGCATTTGGTAGCATTTGTCGACTGGAGGCGGGTTGAAAAACAGGGCATTCCAGGAATCGGGTGGGATCGTCTGGCTCCCGGAGGTTCGGGTGTGTAAGGCCAGGGTTGAGACAAGGCCGTGCCTTCATTCGTCCTGCCGTTTCCGAGACGTGGAGACGACGCAGTAGAGATCCCCCCCTCGCGGAGACGCGGCACGCCGACCCGAGCCGTCTGCGTGCACCGAGGGAGACCGAGGGACTTTTAATTCGTGCTTAATTTGATAGCTTTTTCCGCGGCTAAGACCGGCATGAAAGCCGAGCCGGCCGCCGATAGAGACCCCTGAGCGTCACGCTTTAAACACCCATCCCGTACCCCAACCCCTCTCCCCACCCGACGCACTTTATAGATATAGGCGCCAATTTCATAAAGATGTCTTCATGCGGCTCCTGGGCAAACTCCTCTTGCATCGATAGTCTATGGTGCTCTCGCTGCCTCTCGGAACGAAATCGTCATCAAGAGCTATCTCTCTCTCCCTATCTCCCTTCTCTCCCTTCTCTCCCTCTATCCCCCTCTCTATCTTCCTGTCTCGATGTCTCCTCTTTCTCGCTTTCTCTCTCCTCCTCCCACTCTCTCTTCCTGTCTCTGCCTCTCTCTTTCTCTCTCCTCCCCTCTCTCTTCCTGTCTCTATGTCTCTCTCTTTCTCTCTTCTCCCCCTCTCTCTTTCTGTCTCTATGTCTCTCTCTTTCTCTCTCCTCCCCTCTCTCTCTTCCTGTCTCTATATGCCTCTCTATTTCTCTCTACCCCCCTCTTTCTCTTCCTTTCTCTGTGTCTCTCCCTGTCTCTCTCCTCCCATATCAGTCTCTTCCTGTCTCTATGTCTCTCTTTCTCTCTCCTCCCCTCTCTCTATTCCTGTCTCTATGTCTCTTTCTCTCTCTCATCTCTCTCTCCTTCCCCTCTCTCTCTGTGTCTATGTCTCATCTATCTCTCTTTCTCTTCTCCCCTCTATCTCCTTCTCCTCTATCTTCCTGTTTCTATGTCTCTCTCTTTCTCTCCCCTCCTCTCTCTCTCTCTCTTCATGTCTCTTATATATGTTTCTCTTTCTCTCCCCTCCTCTCTCTCTCTCTTCGTGTCTCTATGTCTCTTTTTCTCGTCTCCCCTCTATCTCCTTCTCCTCTATCTTCATGTTTCTACGCCTCTCTCTTTCTCCCCCTCCTCTCTCTCTCTTCGTGTCTATGTCTCTCTTTCTCTCTCTTCGTGTCTCTATGTCTCTCTTTCTCCCTTTCTTCTCTCCACCCAAATCCCTCTCCCCCTCTTTCTATCCCTTTCTCGTCTCCGTGGCCAACGCCCCATACACATCGTCTCCATTGTCTATAATTGTCTAGCTCCGTCAATTGTTCTTCCTCCGTCTTATGATTATTCGGTAAAGGACTAAAAGTATGACGACCCTATACAGCTATATTTTTTTTTTTTTTTTTTGGGGGGGTGGTTCATCTCTACCACTTCTCATCTGTCTCCTCTGCTTTTTTTTCCAGTCTTCGGAGTTCGCGAAACAGAGAGAAGGGTAGAACTCCGTGTTTGAAGTGGAAATATTGACGTTCCTCTCGAAAATGCCGGGGAGAGGAAAACACTGGTTTGCCGCGCCCGATGAACGCAGTACGATCGGCAATAATATTCCCGAGGCCCAGCGGCGAGAATGTCAGGAGAACGGGCCCGCTGAATACACAGACCAGTATACGAACGCCTGTAAACCACCGTTTAAACCTTCCCGCTGTCTCGCTCATATTTAATTTCCGCACAAAAAAAAAAAAAAAAAATCTCGATCGATATTCCATGTTTTGGTAGGGTCGGGTCAATACCCCGTACGTCACTCTGTGCGGAATCGCCCCGCCCGTAATTAATAATTTAATTTCGCCAGAACTCAAAAGTTAAATGAAGGGTATCGTAATCCGTATGTGAGCGTAATGGGTGAGAAGAATACGGACATATCTGTTAGAGTGGCCGGTACTTGTGAGGGAGGGAGGGAGGGAGGAGGAAGGGGGTGGAGTTATTGGGGATGGAGTCCGACTAACCCCGCGGCCTCCCGCGAATCACTGCTCTTTCTTCACACTTCTCCGAGAGTTCGTCAATCTCTTGGAGGCCCGTCGGTTACCCGGCTTATAATTATGCTCCGGCAGATCGACCCCCCATTCCCCACTCTCCCCCCTCCCCCCCTCCTCCCCCCAGCGGAGCGCAACCCGAGTTGGACTTCTCCGTCGAAGTCTATTCCC
This sequence comes from Luidia sarsii, assembly GCA_949987565.1. Classification (NCBI taxonomy): domain Eukaryota; kingdom Metazoa; phylum Echinodermata; class Asteroidea; order Paxillosida; family Luidiidae; genus Luidia; species Luidia sarsii. The sequence goes on from OX465112.1 coordinate 1,850,791, forward strand.
GACGGCGGGTATCACCCGTGGAGCTCATGGTATAACCGAAACGGTCTCCCGTGTGCCACGGATCATGTACTAGAGGTACGGGGACTATATGCAGCGCCATAGGTGGAGATATCACCAAGCGGTGCTGGGTGATTTAAAGAGCACTTATAAGTTAAATCCTGGCTGGGGTTTCAATGTAAGACCTTACCCCCCCCACCCCCCTCTCAGTCAATCTACGGAACAAGTGAGTCGACAAAAAAAACCTATATAATAATCAATAGCAGGGTGATCACTGAGATGCTAAAGTGGTAACTCCCGTATTGATACCAGGCACTGGGGGGGGGGGGGGGGGGCTTAACGCTTCTTTTTTTTTTAGGAGAGATTCACCGGTTGGAATTGGAGGCCGAGAGACATGACGGGGAGATGGAGACTTGACGAGGATGCAATATCATACAGAGCGAGAGGGGGAGAGAGGGGGAGAGGTGGGGAGAGAGAGAGGGGAGAGAGAGGGGGGAGAGAGGGGAGAGAGGGGAGAGAGAGGGGGCGAGGTGGGGAGACAGGGAGAGAGAGAGAGAGAGAGGGGGGAGGGGGAGAGGGGGGAGAAGGGGGGGGATATAGAGAGACAGACAGAGGAAGATAGAGATTGGGAAGAGTTAGTGAGAGAGAGAGAGAGAGAGAGAGAGAGAGAGAGAGAGAGAGAGAGGGAGAGAGAGGGAGAGAGAGAGAGGGGGAGAGAGGGAGAGAGAGAGGGGGGATAGAGAGGTATAGAGAGAGGGGGATAGAGAGAGAGGAGAAGAGAGATGGGGGAGAGAGAGGGGGTGATAGAGAGAGGGGTAGAGAATGTTGGATAGAGAGAGAGGGAAAGAGAGAGATGGGGAGAGAGAAGAGACATAAGGGGAGAGATGGGGAAGAGAGAGAGAGGGGGAGAGAGTAGCGAGGAGAGAGAGGTAGATGAGGAGAGATGGAAAAGAAGAGAGAGAGGGAAAAAGATGGGGGATATAGAGAGAAAGGGAGAGAGGGGAGAAAGATGGGGAAGAGAGAGGGGAGAGAGATATTTGTGAGAGAAGAGAGAGATGGGGAGAGAGAGAAAGGGAGAGAGAGAAATGGAGAAATGGGAGAGAGATGGGGAAGAGAGAGGGGAGAGAGATATGGGTGAGAGAGAAGAGAGTGATGGGGAAGAGTGAGAAAGGGAGAGAGAGGGAGAGAGATATGGGGGAGAAGAGATAGATAGGGGAGAGAGTGTGAGTGGGAGAGAGGAAAGAGAGGGGGAGAGAAAGAGAGAGGGAGGTGGAAGGGAACATGAGGGCAAATCGCGAGCTCTGATCCCTGCCAAGCGCCACGGGGACCATGCATTACAATGTGGCAGCGGATCAGTCGAGTACTGTGCTCACGCCTCACTCTCCGATGAGCTCCGCTGGGCAAAATCTTTGTCAAAGCCCCACTCCCACTCCTCCCCTTCTCCACCCCTCCTATAACTCTCTCTCTCTCTCTCTCCTTCCTGAACTAGTACACCGACACGGACGCCGTGCGCATCCACGCGATTATAACGCAATGCACGCTTGGGATTTTTTTTTTCGTACGACGGACACGGTGCAAGATATTTTTGGCGTCTTTCACAAGTGCAAATAATGAGCTGTCAGTTATTGTTGATGAAGGTTTTGATTGCGGAGGGGTGATGAAAAAAGCGGTCGAGCGCGCGTCTACTCTGGGGGCTGTGATTCCCTTCACATATACCCTCTCCCGTCTTATTCGATGATGTTAATTCCGCTCTACATATACTGTGTTGATATATGAGAAGGCATGGAAGGAAGGGGCGGAGAGAGGGACGGAGGGACGGAGGGACGGAGGGACGGAGGGACGGAGGGACGGAGGGACGGAGGGACGGAGGGACGGAGGGACGGAGGGACGGAGGGACGGAGGGACGGAGGGACGGAGTGACGGAGGGACGGAGGGACGGAGGGACGGAGGGACGGAGGGACGGAGGGACGGAGGGACGGAGGGACGGAGGGACGGAGGGACAGAGGGACGGAGGGACGGAGGGAGGGACGGAGGGACGGAGGGAGGGACGGAGGGACGGAGGGACGGAGGGATGGAGGGACGGAGGGATGGAGGGACGGAGGGACGGAGGGACGGAGGGACGGAGGGACGGAGGGAGGGACGAAGGGACGAAGGGCGGGGGGACGGAGGGAGGGAGGGAGGGAGTGACGGAGGGACGGATGGAAGAACGGATGGACGGAGTGAGGGATGGAGGGACGGATGGAGGGACGGATGGAGGGACGGATGGAGGGACGGATGGAGGGACGGAGGGAGGGACGGAGGGAGGGACGGAGGGACGGAGGGACGGAGGGACGGATGGAGGAACGGATGGACGGAGTGAGGGATGGAGGGACGGATGGAGGGACGGAGTGAGGGACGGAGGAACGGAGGGACGGAGGGACGGATGGAGGGACGGAGTGAGGGACTGAGGGAGGGAGGAACGGAGGGATGAAGGGACGAAGGGACGGAGGGACGGAGAGATGGAGGGACGGAGGGATGGAGGCAAGTAAATAATCCTTTCGGCTTTGTTGTACCACATCATTTTTTAGTGCAACCTTCTTCCGATCTCCTATATATGCAACAAACATGGCACGGGCCTGATCACGTTTCTACAGGTAACTGACTTAATCTAGGTCGTGACATGTAGGCTTGATATCTAATTGAAAAAAAACCCACACACACAGCTGGTGGCGTAAGAAACACGGTTTGACTAGCGGCTGCAAAGCCTGGGCAGACGACCCCAAGTCACGCGGGCCTCCCCCCCCCCAATTCCGTTCTTTGAAACAATGGCCCGAGGCTCGTGAATCGGGGCTCAAGCTTGCAAAATCCATTTCTGAAAAATGGAGGGGCCAAAAAAATGTCAACAGGTGATTTACAGCCATATGCCTCACGGATATATCGCCGAGGCAGTTAGAATACGAGGGATCCACGGATCGACGAAAAATGGGTGTGGGGGAGAAATTGATGGGGACGGTTTCGGTCACTACGCGAGCAAGGTGTGAAAACGTCACCCGCCTGAATGGATCGGGTTGGAGGCCGGTATCTTTTGATGCAAAACAACAAAGTTGTCGGTTTTTTTGTTTATATATTCAGGAACTGAAACCATTCGTGGAACGAGTAGGATGATTGGCCAGCTTGTATACATCGAATGTGCAAAGGTAGACTTCATCTGGTTAAAGGCCCTATACAACATTGGTAAAGGTAAAAAGATTGCCACAGTGTTTGTTTTACACCATCAAACATTCTAAAAATGAAACCCCACGAAGGTTTGAGCTCAAAATGTAGAATCATCTTAGAATATAGGAAATTGCAAAAAACCGTCACGGTTTTCGCTCTGTTCTGTAGCGTAAGAAATCGTTTATTACTCGCGAGTAATAAACTATTTGTCGATGTTTGAGTGAAGACTTCTCGAGAAATACAACATCCCCGTCCGTAAGATTTCAACACGAGGATTCTATCACGACCATCTACAAACTGTGTAAATTAGAGGGAAACGTGTGGACATCGAATGTTTGACGATCTTCCGAATGTTGTATTTGGCCTTAACGCGATTGGAAACATTTTGTCTTTATTGGAAATGGGTTAAAGTGATTTTTTGACTATGAAAAGGGACTTTCTGAATGTAATATCGAACAAATACGAATATTTCATGGTTAAAAACTCACAAACGGTAGGTTAACTCGCAAAGGAGCAGCATATCTGTATTTTTATGCTATACAAATCACAATTTGCAGAAAACTGCTGAAAATGTTGCTCATTTTTTACCTTGTAAAAATCAAGTCTTAATATTTGGAACAATATTTTAGAGTTTTTTCCTTGACAAAAGTTGATTTTATCCAAAAATGGGTCGTTCATGTAGTTATCTACTTTTTTCTCCGTAAAAATTAGAATTACAAGAATTTACATGCTCTGCAACGTATTGTAACGCATAAAAATCACACAAATCTCCTTTGGTTGCTTTTTACACAAGAAAATGCATTTATTTCACATAAAAATTGATTTTTGTAGGACGATTGAGTTTTACAGGACATTTGTCATTTTCACCGGTAAAAAAGTGATACACACTCACTATACAAAGCATGGGTACTAGGGGTGCCAATCGGCACCCTTCATAAGAAGCCAGCCATCCTACTTACAAAATAAAACGATGTATGTCCACCGTACAAAGCATGGGTACGAGGGGTGCCAATCGGCACCCTTCATATAAGAAGCCAGCCACCCTACTTACAGAATAAAGCTATGTATGTCCACCGTACAAAGCATGGGTACAGGGGTGCCAATCGGCACCCTTCATAAGAAGCCAGCCATCCTACTTACAGAATAAAGCTATGTATGTCCACCGTGCAAAGCATGGGTATGAGGGGTGCCAATCGGCACCCTTCATAAGAAGCCAGCCATCCTACTTACATAATAAAACGATGTATGTCCACCGTTCAAAGCATGGGTTAGAGGGGTGCCAATCGGCACCCTTCATAAGAAGACGACGTAATAATAGCTTCATTGTGCGCGGCACAAGACATCAGGGAAAATGTTTTGGCCAAGTTTGGTTAAGAACGGTCTTTCCATATTGCTAAAGAAACTGATTAGAATGCACCCGTGCTGTGTCTATGGGATTCATCGTCCGAAGAGGAAGAGGAAGAAGAGGGGAAAAAGGTGAAAAATATGCCTTTTGCGTTGAGACGGAAAAGCCAATGAGCAAATGCCACCTAGTGTCAGTAAAAAAAGAAGAAGCAGAAGCAGAAGCAGAACTAGTTAATTTGTAACACCCGTTAACATTTACTGACATGTACTTTTCCGACTACCACTCAGACGGAACCTTACAACTTCCAGGTCCTTAGCATAGGCTATGTATTGAAAGTTATTAGGTTTCGTCTGATTGGTAGTCGAATATGTCATTGGGGTTATCTGCTTCAACTTCCTTCTTGTTGGCAGTGGATGGCATGTGCTCATGGAACCGTGCAGTCAGATGAAATAGCTTTATTGCATCTTCCTCAATAGCCACGCAGTTCCGACCTTGCTCCAGCGAAACAATTAGCCCAGTACCTGTGATGAGAGGAAGAAAATGCAGTAATTTTAATATCAGTACAACGTGAACTGTATGCTAAACAATATGCAATACGTGAAACGTTGTGTTTCATTCGTTGATGAGCAAAATGTTGTACATATTTTTTAACTCTCTACGGTTGTACACCGATTTCGGAATTGTCGCATTCTGTTGTCCAGCTTCATATTCCTAGATGTTCCTTTGTGCTTGTAGTTTTTATTTATTCGTTTGTGAGTGAATGTTCATGAAACTATATACATGATGATTTTCTGAAATGGAATTATGTGCATTACCTGTTCCACAACAAGCATCCTGCACCCACTGTTGGGGAGAGGAACATGTCGAAATGATCTTTTTGTAAAGATCTAAGGGTTTCTGGGTGGGGTCAGCGATGTGCCCTTCCTCTCCGCGGTACTTGGGTTCAGCACGGCACACAATGAGATTGCAGTTGCTTTTACTGCCAGCCCAAGTGATTTTGGAAGGAGCTGTAGCGTTGCTCTTCATGGCAATGGCCATCCCCCAAACAGACTCTGCCATAGGATCATCTGCAAGTAACCCAACCAGATAAAGCACAGTAGATGTTGCTTTTAATCTTTTCCTCAGATATTGTTGAATGACATCCTATGCATTCTGATGATGATGACTGATGACCGTAATTTGTTGATCAATACCCTATATAGCCACATTTTCATATAGCAATTGTTTTACCACATGTTCACCATAGGCCTAATCTGAGAATCGTTCACTCCTTATTTGTATGGAGCTGTAACGAAAAGCAATTACTTTCGGACATTGATTTCCACCAAACTGACCATTGACCCTGAGTGTGGCCAGTGCTCTGTCTTGACCCTTGTTGTCCTGACTGTGAGTCATCCTTTTTTTAGAAATCAACTTTGAATTGTTCGTTTCATTTTACTTGTTTGTGTGCTGGCCATATGGCTCCCATAAGTCAATATGAACAGGATACATAATTTTATAGTTGAAGAAGTGAGGGTTGTTTGTGGTATTATGATTTACATGTGCAATATTGGGCAGGCGTACATTCATGAGGGAGGAGAGGATTCTGACATCTAATACAATGCATACCGTAGTTTAAATGACCACAGTCGATGGCTGGAGTGGACAAGGTCATGCATGAGAAACGACTTTTGTGCATAAGGGCCATTATTCAGATAATAAATTCAAATAATAAATAACACCACATCTCACGAGGAAGGAACATTAACTTACACTGTTTTGAAAGCATATTACAAACAGTCAGACTCACCAGAAGTGGGATTTTCAACATGGTAGTAACACTTATGGATTTGGGTGAAATGCTGGCATTTTTGCAGACTTTGTTGTACCTCTGTGAGTTGCAACACCTGGCACAGAACCACCAAGGTGTAGCTCGACAGTTTCATACCCACGTTAATGGAGGTAAAACTTGCCAGGTATGCCTCCAGTCTTGTCTCGTCCCATTCCTGTTGAAAATAAATGACCAACCATTAATCTACACATTATTGTCTTATTCAATTGAAATGTGGACTTAAAGCTGTTTTAATAACATACTTTTTATCTATGAGCACCTTGCGCCACATATGCTTTCAGTGATTTTTTTATTTCCCTATAGTGGCTTACACATTGCTTCAAGATAGAATTATTGCTTCAACGATGGTCATGTTAATGATGAATTACCGATTTTCCACACCATTTAAGGGCACAAAATAGAATGTAGATTTTCAACGAAATTATTGGTCTTACGTGACACTTACTGTCATTTGAATTAATAAATTGGTTCACACTGTAAAATATTACAGATATGTTAGTTACCTGAGGCATATCTAGAATTCCAAGATGAAAACCAGGAAATGAATGGTCAAGATCTAATAATGTCTTGCAATCCACTCCCTGGACAGATCCTTTTATGTGGTATCCAACACTGTTGTGGTTCCCCCTATGCACGAGGTCTTGAAAAACATCACTACCTCCTGTCCCCTCTGTCTTCAACATTGTGCTGCAGAATTCCTTGATTTCTCCTGGAATCCTGCCACCGGGGAACTTTAATCTGATAAATTGATAAATGACCCTCCTGGTGGTATGATTCGGGAAGCGTTCCTGGACTTCCTCCCATGTCTTGGCGTCGGTGAGATCCATGATGGCTCGTTGTACTGCCATCAATTTGGTTAATTCCTCGGCCTCCTTCTTGAATTCCGCCAGAGTAATTTGTTGTTTGATGACTTCTCCCAACATACGAGAGAATACTGACTCGGGCAGACTCCGGAAGTGTCGGAAGGTGTAGGGTTTAATCTGTGGGAGACCCGTAACGATCTCTTTTTTCCGGAGGCTTTGACCTTTGAGTTGGCCTTGTTCATGCATGGTCATGACTTGCTGGATCAACTCGTAGGTCGCCTGGCTCGTTCCAGCCAAAAACAAAACCGTCCTCATAAATTGGTCCTTGGTGTCGTTCTAAGAACAAAATAAGAGACATCACATTGTAAAAAGCTGCATCACTGCTCCACATTTCAAACGCAATCATCTTAGTACAAATAATGAAGTCATGATCTGAAGGTTATAGTTGTGAAATTCGCGTGAATGCTGACCCTGTCAATGTTCAGGCTGGTACATTAAAACTAGTTGCAAGGGAAACAGCTCTCAACGGGTAGCTTTGTTGTTTGTAGCAGGTTGTTTTGTTTTTAGTTTTCTTAACAGCTGATTTGGGGAGTTTTGGAAAAGCACGTCTTGTTTTAGGAGACAATAAGAAACCCGTTAGTGTTATCAAAGGGACAATAACCATTCATGACAAACCTCATGCAGTATGGCAGCACATTTCCTCTTCCATGCCTGTTCATCTAACTCCACATGCTCACTCTTCACCTTGTAGCAGAGCTGGATCTAAATAATAAATAAAATATACTTATACTTGAGGGGCGTGACCTTTTAAGCCTTTCATACGTTTAGGAGGTTGTGAAAAAGTGTGGTTGACAGGCATCTGTAACTATACCAATATTATTGTCTGTAAATGACAGCACTCAGCAATATTTCTTTAAAGCCTGGAGCTGATGAGCAGGGTCACGATAGATCGTCCGGATACCAATAGCCATCGTCAATCCGGGTTGGCAAACTTACAACTGGCCAGCAGGCTGATTTTTAAGTGAGTCATCTTCAGTAATTGGCCCTTGTTTTATCATTGATATATAAGTACATAATTGTGTTATTACATCATAATCATGTAAAAAAAATGGGGATTATGGACGAATGATAAATGATAAAAGACATGCAAAGAAATCAACCATTGTATTTAATTTGAGACTTACCTTTTCTTTGAAAGTCATTTCGTGTCGGCAGTCACCCATGGTGTTATGCTGGGTAGCCAGGTATTTGACTGCGTGTGGTGAAATTCCTCCATAGTAGATGGCACACCATCTAGTGCGAAAGAGGTCTTTATTGGGATGCATCTTCCTCATGGCTCGAGTAGCAAGCAGATTATGCTGACCCCCTATCACCTCGTATTTGTAGCCATTGGCCTGGATAACAGTAAATTTTGTAACATCATTTGAAGCTTATTGAAAGGACACTTTCAAATCATCAGACACATCTTTAAATTTGTAGCCCAGCGGCTGAGTCAACTCTGGTCCATGTCATGATTCACTCAGCCGGTCTCGGTCGTCGAGAGTGAAGTGTCTCCTTTTCCCTCTTCAAATGCTTAACCGGGGAGGAGTTATGGGTGTAAATATAAAAATAATGGGCTTATATAATCAGTTCATCACCCGTGGCCACAGCGGAAGTTGGTCAGGTGAGAAAATACATTTTTTGTTAGACTTTGCTGCTTACGTGCAAAAGGGTACATAGTGATTATTGACTTACATTGGCTTCAAAGAAGTTATCCCTTGTGGTCAACGTCCTTGTTAATACAATAAGGGGCTGATAAGCGGTGTTGGAAAATTTTTCCATCTGCTTCTGGAGATGAACAACGAAGTCATCTTTGACTGGTCGGATTTGTTGTTCACTTACACTGAGATTCTCTATGGAAATCTCGACGTGGCCTGTTCAATACATAACAAGTGATAATGGTCAACGGAATGCAAACAAAAAACAAAACAGGCGAGTAAAATTTCTCTTCAATGATGAATAGAGTAAACTGATTTCTGCTGACTAAAAATACCTAAAATTAAAGTATCAAATATGTGGACCTAACGTTTCGATCCTAGCGTGACCTTCCTCTGCTAGCACTTTGTATTAGCAGGCTGCTACCACCTTCATTGCAATGATACAGAATTTGAGTCTAGCATCTGCGCTATTTAGTTTGATTGTTTATTTGGTGCTGACAAAAGAAGGTTTGCTCCCATTAAAATTTCTTTGTGAAGTTTACGAAATTTACCCATTCGATGCTTACCAAGAAGCGCGTTTTCAACCTCCTTCTTTAGGGCATCAGATTCAGAGCACCCGTGTAGACATTCGGTTGAATGTCGTTTCTTGAAGAGTGGAGTGACATCACTTTCACACAGTTGATACTGTTTAGATTTTGCAGTTCTGAAAATAGTACACAAGTGGAATAACGTACCGGTTAGTATTTTAAAGTTTGCGCAACCTTATTGCGATGACTGCGTTGATTTATAATGTAAAGGATAAATAGGTTTGCGGTGACACCATATGAATTCTCTTTTGTGAGTAAAAAATGTCATTATAATGTAAAGTTGTGCGATAAATTATGAGCGATTTCTATCTTTAAGTGTTAGCACTCGAGCACCCTTCTATGTGCCCTTTTTTATATTAAGGTTATATTTACGAGCAGAGAACATCAATATCCCATTACATAAATCGGGCCATTCCTTGTTTTGACTTCAGTGATACTTTCCATATATAGATACTTAACTATAAAATCACATACCGTTTTCGCGCTGAGACTGGGAATGAAATCGGCGTTTGTTCGAACGATTCCTCTTGATCGGTTGTCGTCTCTGTTGCCGCACTGCTGTCATTTGATTCATCAGGTTCATCACGATCCATCTCCACATCAAAGATGTCAACAAAGTCAAGGGCAGGTGACAGAGATTCTTGGTTTGGCTTGAATTTTCCACAAAATTCATTTGCATTCCACAGAAACTGCTTCCGGTTTAAAACCCTTGGCTTCTCACTGAAGAATGAAACCTGTTAGATAAAATAACTGCCTTTCAATCACAAGCGAATTGGATGTATGCAATTCTAAATGCCGACTTCGCTAATGTAGAGAGTCAAGATAAGTGGTGATCCAATTTCTTGATCACGGGTCATATGGGTAGTTCCAGAAGAATGTCTTCTTTCAATGGACATTCTTCTGGAACTACCCACAGTATGTTGGCGAGACCAAAAACACCCTAAAAAACTAATCTTTGGCCATAGTTCCAGAAAACTGGCCATCGAAAAAATATAATACAGTAGACTCTTTAGTGGATGTGGATGAAGTGTCTTCGGACTATTCAACCACAATATCCAGGAGGGTAATGACTGACACCATGCGTGCTTTCTGAAATCATTCTCTTGTGTTCACTCCTCCACACTTGGTCTTTCCCCCTCTTCTCACTAATCCCTACACTACTCCTTGCCCTTCCCTTTGATGTCACCCTACCAGCTTTACTCTTTGTCCTTTGTTTCTCATCCGTGTCCTATTCAATCTCGTCCCCCTCGTGTATATATGTATGTTTTTCCTTGTCACCCTGCCTTTGAGAAAGTTCCTGCTAGGATCAAATATGTCAGACCCAAAATGTTTTGAGATACCGTGACTCGTATAAGGGGTTAGAGGACAGGATAAACCATGGCTAAACCGTGAAATCTTCCAGAAATTACCACCGGGTGCAAAATAGGAAGATCCGTCAATGTAGCCATGTAGATGATATGAACTTTTGTGTTGAATATCAACCTTTCCTAATTATTTCGTATTGTTTTTGAAAAGTACCATGAAATTGAAGTTTACCTTAATTTCGTCACCCTGGCTGCCAGCATAGCTCGTGGAGGGTACATCTGGTCCTGTGGGATGTCTTGAGTATACTGCCACATTCTTGACTGCACTGTACGGTTTCCCAGTTTGATTTTGCGCCAACCGTTTACCGTCGGTCGTGGAACTTGTATTGGAGCAATGGACATATACTTGTTCTCCAACCTTTTCCCACCACCAGTATTTTTGCTGAGGCATTGTAAAGCCGTGATTACAAAATTTTACGCAGAGATGTATTTAGGTAATGTATATTAATGAAGTAAGAATCAATCTGGGGGTTTTTCTTCAGAAGACACTAGTATACACAGGTCAGACTAATTGAAAAGCCCTGAATCAAGTGAGATGTAGGCCAAAAACAAAAATCAATGGTATAGTTCCTTCTGGAAAGTTAGTGGACCAATTGACGCACCGTCGGTGGAACGATTTTCAAAGTGGGGGGCCAGTTGCGAGACAATAAATCTACCAATGTAGCAAAGTCACGTGACGCATAACGAAGGACGCCCCATGCCACCCCCCCCCCCCCCCCGCTTTCCGCTTTGGAATTTCCATGAATGAACGATGACTCATAGTCAGGAGTACAACACTGGGCAGAGTACTGACCACTCAGGGTCATTGGTCAGCCTCACTGGTGTAAAACAATGTCTACAAGTAATTGCTTGAGGCATGTAGGTCCAGGAAGTAGTGAGTAACAATTATAAGAAAAGGTGCATGTGGAAAAACAATGGTGTACTATGGAAATAAGGCTATAGCTGTATTGATCCACAAATTGAATATCATTCATTGATCATCGGTTTAATAAAATTAATGCATAGGACCCAACAATGAAAAATAAGATAATCAATGATAAAAATACTGGACAACTTTTACAACCCCAAACTGTATGTTCGGGCATTAAAATCAAATGTACCTTAGCTTATCCGATTTTTAATCTATTTCCCTGTCCTTGACCCCCCCCAAAAAAAAAATCCAACGTTTTTCAATCTTTCTTCAAGTCTCGGAATAAAAAAACAGGAACAGGATCGAAGTGCGACGACTGCAAATTTAAGACGTGACCGTTTACAATGCACCTGCGGCATGCCTTCTCTAACCTTTCTTCAATGGTACCCAGTTATCCTACTACTACTATCACATCTCAGCTAGGCCATGCAGGACGTACAAACACATATACCGTACAGCAGCCTACCCCTGGCGTAGCGGGTGGCAATAAGACCGCTCAATTGCCGACTTGATTTCAAGTCTACTAAATGGTCGGTCATGCGTATTATAAAAAAAACTACATTCTGATACAAAACTTGCGGCAACTTTGTGTTCGTTGCCAATAATATTTATTAAGTTGGATAAAAAAACAATTATAACAAAGATCCCCTGTTGATTTTTTAAGGATCTGACAAGAGGGGGGTGGGCATGCCCCTAGTCGAAAAAGTGTGGGGGCAATGGCCCTCTGCCCCTCCCCCAGTTCCGCCGCCGGTGCTTTGAGGTTATGGGTCAGTAAAGGGCAAAGGTTGGCTTGTGTGCTGCAGGTCAGAAAGTGTATACAAGCCACCTGTTGCTGCATTCATTTGGGATGACCATGCGAAGTACAACTATAGGGATATACAGTACTTTTTAGTGCATGTACAACATGTAGTACAATCTTGGATTTTTCCTGTCAAGGGAAGAAACTCGGTTGCACATCATGATTGTATCCCATCGAACTGAGCGTGTACATATATGTTTTCCTGGTAGCACACAATTAAGCACTGTCCACTGACATACTGTACAGATAGCCCATATCATGACTTAAATGGTAAAATATGCATTTTAAACACAAGCCATGAGTAAAAACTTATCATTTTGGGGATAACCTTTTAAAGCTAAAACCCAAGTATAAGCTTTATATTCGGATATTTTGCCAAAACTGTACCAGGCCGGATTTGGGGTCTTCTGTATCACAATGATTAATTTTCTGGGAGAGCTTTATTTACAAAACTGGCCCAGGCACCACAAGCTGGGACTGTGATTAGTATTGCTTGACTGACTGACATGTGGGCCTGTGGAATCCTTATCCTGTCGGGGTAACAAATAGAATATTTAATGCCAAATATGTTTTTGTCTGGTTATGTAACTATCTTGGTGCACCAACAACGGAAATCTAGATTTTAGTAGGTGCACTTGCAAGAAGCTGGGCCTTTTGAGTGAGCTCATCTGGCAGAAAGGAAACAAAGTTGTCTGGTCCAGAGAGGTTGGGATCCCTGAGGTTGGGATCCCTGAGGTTGGGATCCCTGAGGTTGGGATCCCTGCGGTTGGGATAGCTAAATGCCTCAAGCAATAAACCAGTTATGTTACAGAGGGTTGATTCTAAGGTAAACAACCAAATCCTGGTTTGGAAAAGGTTGGACTTTTTAGAAGGGAAATCTCCTCATGATGAAAACTATAGTATAGCTAGTAGTATACTGACACTAGCTAAAAAATGCAAGACCTGTATTGCTGTAACCATCAACGAATTTTGCATAAAATAAAGATGTCTTATCCTCTTACATACGCTTTCCAGTTCAGAATTATATTGTTCTCAACTTCTGGGTTCTTTTGGGGAAAAGCTGTAAACGTGTAAACGAACTTCAATGAAGAGTGTCTTATATGCTGCTAAATACATCATGTACACACATGGTAACCATTTTTTGTGTAGTTTTTCGCACATTTTTGAGTACGGTAATCACACTCCCTTGAAAATACAGCCATGTTTCAATCGCCCCTCAATGGTCACACGTACTGGACCGCAGTTTAGTGAGTGCTATGAAAAAAGCGAGAATTCTGTGCACATTAACTATATGGGGACAAGAGATGCGAGTTTTAAAAAAGGGATGCGAGAAATCGGTACAAATGCAAGGAAGAGGATGCAAGGTTCGAAAAAGGACGCGATAATTATGTACATATAGGCCTAGTAGGCTATATGTAGGGCAGACCAGGGTAAATTTAGGGGACGCAAGATATATGCGTATATGCGTCAATGGCTATGGGATGGTAGGGCTGATATCGCGCTGTGACATTTGCAAACTGAATTGTGGCGATATGACAAATCCTAAGGATGAAATTGATTAAGGTACAAGTATACAGAATGAAAACACGCTAAGTTGTAGTATCCCCGACACTCCGAAACATGGAGGTAGGTCGAGTCATACCTTCATGGTTTAAAGCAATTTCGATATTCGACTATTATTAGTGCATCAGTCCATACTTAGCCAAATCATTACGTCAGTAGTGGACTACAGGATGGTTCTGTCCAGAAAAGGGAACGCGTCTTCGACGTCTCTGTATCTTGTGCAATTTGCCTGCAAAACAGAACTCTGACTTTCAAATTTGGGCCACGAATTGGGATTGACAGTTTGACATCACCTCTGTAAACAAACATTGCCCTTACCATACTGGTTATTGATCGACGAACTTGTGAGAAAATATGACATTTCTTCGAGATTAGTACTAGTAGCCGAAGGTGCACGTACGCGCTACTATTTTGGCAGAAACAAAAAAAATTTTTCCCGTTCTAGAATCTATTTTAGATTTCATACAAGCATACACGCAAATGTTGTAACATAACTTTCCCTTTTGATCCCCCATATTAAGACGATTATTGTACTCTGTACATTAAACGCATGCACGAGCTGCTACACAGCCATGATGAGCGCGTCGCGTTTCATGAGGTCTACCGTCCACTCGCTCTTGAAACCGGCCCACGGTCACCGGTCTGTCCCCGCGCAAATTCCAAGCCGTATGTGAAGAATATGGTCTGTTGTTCGTACGTAAGAAAAGCGGTTTTTTTTTACTTGCAGGATATGTGATTCAAATAAACCTGCTGTTGATACAAGGATGCCTTTTTGAATAGATAAACTGTATTCACTTTGGAAGTAATATTTTATGATTATGTTACCATGAAGGTGCTAAATAGTTTCGAAGTACACTAAATGAGTTCCATTCTTAAATCAACTTACCTTTTCAAAAACTAAATAAAATTCGTGCGTCATACAGAAAATATATCATGTGATCTTGTTTGGAAACATTGGAAACAGTGTTAGCGTTAAAGTGATGAAACCATATACGAAAACAATTACAGAGATAGTTTCATGTTTAGGCATGTTCACGAATATGGACCCATGATCATTCTCATCAATATTTCCAATCCGCAACAATATTGGTACAAGGTTGGTGCATTACTTCGAGAAAAAACCCAGGTAAATGAAAAAACAATATCGTGGGCATGACGCATCTGTATAGCTGTACGTTTTTCTTTGTCTTTCCTGCCAGATTCTGCCCTTCCCTTTAAAAATATCTGCTATAGGATCATTCAAAAGGTCAGTCTTGGCACATTGTTTTGGTGGTTTGCCTAGTTATTCAATTTGGCTATGTCATCATGCAGGTTAAAACGCTTTTATATCGTATTTTTACAAAACTTCAATGAACTATCAGAAAATCTTGTAAAATATATTTGATCAATGTAATATTAGACAGTTGTGTGAGTGGAGAGTCATCACAACATTATACTCCTCTTCAAAGCTTTAAAAAATGTAAAATTTATTGTTTAAAGCCCCTATTAACGTTAACATGAAAAATCAGAGATATAATGCGCATAGCTATTATTGGGTTCCAAGCGTTTTCACCAAGAAGAAAAATACCTTGTTCATGAAAAATCTAGAATTTACCAAACAGCTTCATTGATGTCGTACATCAGTGCTTTGTATTTTCTTTAATGCCGATGACATGTTTTTACCCTTTAAATCATATTTGGTATATTTATTTTACATTTTATTTGATTTTAAATCTTAGGCACCTGATTTATATGCAAATTAACCGATAACAGAGGGCGCCATTTCCTCAACTTGTTCTAGTCTGCCCTAAATGCTTTACTTTGGTATACATTCATGAATGCGATTTAATATCCTTAATCACACCAGAAGATCCTTTTCAAATAGGGGAATGCTATTGGTTTATAAAGGGAGTATTGGCAGTGATTTTCTGTTTAAATTGAAACCTGAACATGATGAAAATTATATATAATCATGAAAGTGAAAGGACTGGTAAAGTTTATTAGTGACAGCATGTCGCGGAACAGAAAGCAAACTTCTTTTATTGAAAACATTTCTTCGGTTTGCGGAGGCACAATATAATCATATCTAGATTGCTGAATAGATGCCTGATTTCCTGTCATTATATAACTTGATATAGGTCAAGTGAAAGTACATTTAAAGCGCTTGGATAGTTCAACTTAAAGATCACCAGTGTGAAATAGTAATGATGCGTGCTCAACTATAATTATTTATTTGAGAAAGGTCCTGCTAGGATCGAAACGTCAGGCCCACTAAATTTTAGATTATAATTATTTTATTGTAACATTCAATATGTCGGCGAAACTAGAAACAGCCTAAAAAACGACTCTATCGTCACAGATCTACCATCAATTCCAAGCGAGTAGATACACCTGTGGATCATCACTTAATTCAATCTCCCTAATCATTCCATTCTTGACATGTCTGTACAGGGCATTACTTCATATCTCTTGGCCATAATCGGAAAGATGCTGTCCGCCTCAGCAGGGAAAAACTGTGGATTAATTAGGGTCTCCGCACTATACAATCTTATGGCCTTAATATTCAGGAAGGGAATGACTAATCCTCACCTCATTAACACCTATTGTATTCATCTTCCCTGTAGCTTTCTCATTTGATCTCCCACCTCCCTCCCGTCCCTTTGATCCTCCCTACCCTTTTGTTTGTTTTCCCTAATCTCCCCTCCCTCAATGTATACATCTGCATCTCACTCCCTTGCCTTTTGTCCTTCCTCTGTCGTGTGTGTCAGGGCGTTCCTTCCCCTGACTGTATGCTTGTCCTTCCCACTTTGCCTTTGAGAAATGTACTGTTAAGATCGAACGTCCGGCCCTCTAATTTTTTAATAATTATTTTGATTGGGTGATATCTGTTCAAGTGTATAACCTTTTGCTGTGTATTTTTGCCGTTGGTCGTAACACTTTTTCCATAATGTTTATGGAGTTCTCACGGCAAACGTCCAACAAAGTCATAAAATAACCAATTTAGCGGAACACTGCCGGCCGCACGTAGTTTTATAGATTTATATCGAGTAACACAGGAATTCCCCGTTCGGCAAAGAGCAGAATGCACCATTATGCCCAAGTTCTCTTGTTTTCACTCTCCTGTATTTTTGGTTGTTTTATTCAGTTCGAGTTTTGATTTCTTGTATTGCTTTTGATTGACTTTTGTTTTAATTCCAAATGTTTGCCATTTTGCTAACAGCGTCTTATCCTTACACCCAAGGTTTCATCGGTTTATTATTTTGTCCAGATTTTTGTTTTTTTAGAGCGAATCCAGGTTACATTGGCCTACAAGTAAATGCATTTCTCCGGGAACTAACTTGGATTTACTCTCAATGGATGTCATTTAAGTATTTCATAAAATGATATAGCAGGGAATCCAGGATTTTGGTCAGGCCCATCAGGTTTTCCCCACGGTATAGTGATGCTTTACTGTGTTTCTGTGACTATAATGTTTGTAGACCTACACATAATTATTATTTTTTAATAATGTAAGAATTGTTACATGATGTACTGTGTACATGATGTACAACTGTTATTTCATTTAACCAATATATATCATTCTGTAACCATTCTTGCACAAGAAGGATACATATGCTCCTGTGACACCTATACGACTATAATACTGTACAGTACATGTTCTGTACATGTACTGTACATGTACAGTGTGTGTATTGCAATGGTTGCACACAGTTCACCGTGTGTTTCTACCGTACCATGGAGGCTACCAAGGTCCTTGGTAGGCTCTGGCGTTCTGCGAAAGTGTCATGTTTCAACTCGTGGCTCAGTCCACCAGTTGTAGTGGCAATGCCCCAGGGAGCCATTTAGGACTGAACCAGGCTATACTCTGTGGCAATTGCCTTATCTTGTCATTGATCAGATAGACAATAGTGGGGGTCTATAGCCCTATCCTCGAGGCTGCACATCATCACCCTTCTATCGACTTAGTTTAATATGTTAACATTGCATTTTCACTTGATTTTTACGGTTTAGATTTTCAAAGTGTTAATACCCAAGTATATGAGTTTAAAGATAGAACGATCGGACAGTGATTTTGCTGGGGCTGCTAGTCGTAGAGAAGTAAATTTAAAAAGAACCTCAGTAGAAAATTTCAGCAGGTTGAGGTCAGCAATGGAATGCCAAAAACGAATAATGGGAGCCACATGGTCACCACACAAACAGTTCTAGCTCTAGACAGAGCGTTTGTCAGCCTGGTGTAAATCAATGTAAGAAAGTAAATGCTTGTGATTAAAAGTCCCGAAAGTAAAGAGCAGCCTAAAGTCTAAACAATTTTCAGAAATTGTACAGAAGTGCACGGTGAAACAATTCCTCTGAAAAGTGACGTATGGGGATTCGCATAGCACTGGCTGAGATATCTTGGTAAATGACGGTGGAAATTATTGGCTTGGTGGCATTAGCTTTTCAACATCAACAAAACCGACGCAGGACGACCAGCACGAGAATCAAGCTGTAGTTCATTATTACGATATTTTGTTGATGATTGATCGATCATTTGATGCCTATTGGTAGGATCATTTCACCATGAATTATACATTTGAGTTAAATTTGTCGGGAAAGATATTTTTGAAAATTGAACATTTAATCATGTTAACCCTTCACCCAATTCACTTACTACCCATTTTAGTCTCCCACTGTCCAATGTCCTTGATGTAATTTCACAGAAAGGTGACTGGTCATACCCCTACCCCTAACACCATAGCAACCTGACTAAGTCCAAAACACACTGTTTCAAAGAAATGATGTCACCCACCCCCATAAACACTTGCCCTTGGATTTTGGCCTTAAATAAGCCCCACTTGGCCGAGATATCTCAATTTGAAGACCAGCAGCCCCATTGCATATTCTCCAGCTCACACAAGCCCGGTTATTTCCAAGCTTCCTTTCGATAGCGGGTTCGCTACATCAGTCTGGTGAGTTTGAGATTTGTATTTTTGTAACTAATGATTTGTGTATCTAATAATTAGTTCGCAGTGTCTAATCGTTCCTTTTTTCTCAATCATAAGAGGTTGGGCCAACTAGAGAATTGTTCGTGTTTGTTTGTAAAGTTTTTAGGAATTTTAGTGAATTCTTTCTGTTTAATTTGTGGTAGATTCGGAGTTAAGAGGGAGTGAGTTGGTTTTCAGAAAGGTTAAGTTGACATGGAAAGTGGTGTTTATCCTAGGAGATGCCTGGCATGATTTTGTAACTATTTCACAATTGGTGATATACAAAAATGTTGCAAACTGCTTACTGACTAAAATTACCAAAATGTAAATCTTAAAATTTATTGGGCCCGACGTTTCGATCCTAGCAGGACCTTTCTCAAAGGCAGAGAGAAAGGTCCTGCTATGATCGAAACGTCAGGCCCACTAAATTTTAATATTTCACAATTGTCTAAATACTTGTTTCATAGAGAAAGTTGACGTTTTAAGGAGTAGTTCCGCCCATCGTTGCATGGATGATATTTGATTGAAGTTATGGTTTTAAGAGGACTTGTCTAGAAAGGTGGTAATCTTTCCCTATCTAGAAAGTGTGTAATGTTTCCCCAATATATTGCTGGTTTGATATAGTAGGAATACTGAGTGTAAGACTGAATTGTTTCTTGACTGGTTGTACACGGTCCCTTGGGGTACTATGGCCTCGGCTGGCCATAGGGACTACTGAAGGTTGTTTAGGTTAATGTACTTCAGTAGGTTGGAATAGGCCCTACACAGTCTAGTTTCTCAGAAAGTTATTGTCTTACATACGTACTCAGTAGTATGATGTCACTACCCATGGTTACCAGGGGTACTGTACATGGCTTTATTTTAAACCAGATGTGTTTTATGACTGGACAATAGACCAGTATGGGTGGGATTTGTATACCCTGCGGGAAAATGAATATGTAACTAAGTAATGAATAATTTTGCATGTGTGTTTTCAACAGTTTAGTTTTGTTTGCTTGTGTCTGTTATTTTTTGTGATTTTCCTTGTTATTTCTTATAGATTGTCTAAGCTGGAGTGCAATACTATTGTAGCTTGCTTTGATACTGCTGTTTTTTTATATGCTAATACTATTTTTGTTATATTATCTTTTGGGGGTTGTTTATAAGTTTAAGGTCCATTTCGATGTTAAATAGATTTTTTTTCTCAAGCATATGAAATTTGTGTCTGAGATTTCCCTTTTCTTTAATTGTCTCGCGATTCTTCTTTGCAAAGATCCTGAAATTAGTTTACCGATAAGCGAGTTCCCCAAACTGCTTTAAACTAAGTGAGTTCCCAATTAAGTGACGTGTTTATTTTAAGTGGTTCATTTTTCCGGGTTACATTTTTATTGGAAAAAATATTTATGTAGGCCATAAATACAAGACGCAAAATAGGCCTACATGTCACACTCCCCTCTTTCATGTGTTGAAATTGATCCCATCTTATTCCTAATTATTCTTTATCAGGATGGACACTCAACATGGAGATAACGTGGTGTTAAGCGACGAGTCAACAGACACCGAACCTTTGAACTGTACAGGATTCAGCACAGACCTGGAACCATTGGATTGCAGCTTTCTTGAGGACATGCCGTGCACATCGTCAACACCACAAAAAAAACGAGATTTAAGTAGTGTGAATGCTGTGCCTGCCGATATATCACCGATTTCAAAAACGACACCACGCCCAACATCGTATATTGACCCACTTGACAGTTTGCGAAAAACCTGCTGTAAACTTGAATGCTTGAAAACCCTGTCACCACTCGACATTGAATTATGTGACATCACATTCAAAGACAAAAGTGGCACTGAACAAAGACAGTATATACTTGATAGCATAAGAGACAAAAGTGCTTTAACAACGACTCTGACAGGAAAATCAGCTGTTGTGAACAATTTTGTTCTGAGAGGGAAACCTGTTTGTGATAAGGCATGGAGCATAGCGCACGGCATTGCATACAAAAGGTTTTTAAGATGCAAACATGAGTATGAAAAAGGAACCCAAAGAATTCACCATGGGAACTCCAGCAGAGGAAGCATGCAAGAAAAGACCACGGAGGCAATTGCGTGGATGCAATATTTGTTTGAACGAATAGGTGACTGGATGCCTCACAAGACACAAGTTCACTTGCCACCTTCATATACAAAAAAGTCTCTTTATGAAAGGATGATCAGGGAATTCGATGACAGAGGAATATCCAAGACAATTTCCTATGAGCACTTTACATCTGTATGGGCAGACCATCTGTCTCAATTCATCATTGCTAAGGTATGTATAAGAGTTTTCAAGTGAGATAATTGTCAAACCATCTTTATTCCTGATTCTATATCAGTGGATAAAACCACTATGCCGTTTGCCATTTGAGCCGTATTGCGGATGCATCAAATACAGGTTGAAACAATGACACAAAATATGGAGAATGAACACCATCGAAATAGGCCTCCAACTTCAGTCCAAGTCTCATGATACAATGTTATTATCAAGATCAGTCATGATCTGTAATTCAAAAGTTACAAGTTCAAATTATGGGCACGAGCATGTGTTGGACATACAATTACAAGATAAATGCATTTATGGAAGTCCCTCTCAGGTGGTTTATGTGAAATCCATTCTCGTGTTGGGTTAGAGAGTAGTTAATTTGTAACATCCATTAACGGCTGAAGTATGAAACTCACTGAACATTTCCATGACTCATTTATGTTTTTCAGAGATCTGAGTTCACTGAATGCACCATTTGCATAAACCTGAAGGAGAGGAGGAGCAAGGCACTCACTGACAATGAGCATAAATATGTCACAGACATGGTGGCCGAGCATAACAAGACCGTCGAGTAAGTTGAGCATGAAGGTTCAACTTCACCGCGTACATGTTACCACCAATGGAAACATGTATGCGCCTAGCATCCAACAGCAAAACTCATGTTTATTTCAAACTCTGCTTTATTTCAATATACAGTCTGTATGTTTTCTCTTTCAGCCTTTACATCAAGCAATTGAAGCTAGTTAATTACGTACCACGTAAGGTGTGCTAGTGGTCGCCATTAACAAGTTGATAGACAAATAATCATTCCTGTGCAATTTTTTTCTGTCCCGTAGAAAGGAGCGAAAAGAATACCAGAAGGCGAGAGAGAAAGCCCGGCGACAACCTGAAGACTTGACGGCCATCATCATAGATGGAATGGACCAGTCCAAAACCGATCTTCCCCACTTCATCAAGCGTGACAAAGGATCGGTTCATTTGACAAGACTGCCAGTACATGTCACAGGTAACTACATGTGTATAGTCTATGGGTTCTGCGATGAAATCCCGCACGTATCAACGTGTGCTAAGAACGGGAAACCTTGGTCATTACGCAACCGTGCATGTGTACTGTTCATATAGATGTACATGTACATGTATACAAATGTGTGTACTACTGTACTGTACATGTACATATACTGTACATGTACAGTACATGTACATGCACGCATACTGTATGTACACACGCACGCTTATATGCACCGGTACACATTTAGACCATGGAGGAACCTTATTCCTCCATGTTTAGACGTACATGTGTAAGAGAGGGGTTGATGGCAATCAGCCGTTAAATTGCATGGTAAATGAGATTTGAAGTTTTTTTATGGTGAGAATAGCAGGAGTAATAGTACTACTAATACAATAGGTTTGCGCTGACACACCGTGTCAATTCTCTCGTGTGTGTATGTTGCATCATGGAGGTAGGAGTAAAAAGAAAATGAATTACCATTTATCCAATGGGTCAAAGAATTTGACCCCTATAAAAAAGTTCCGACTAATTCCCTAAACCACTTGTATATTTTTACCTTCTAATAATACTATAATAAAACAACTTAACAAGACACGGCCACACTGTGTCCTATATGGCTGCAGCCAGCATGGTCAGAAGGTTGACTGAGGGAAGGTCCGTTCTCAAATCACTGGGCTAGCCTGGCTTATCACTCAGACCACCACCCAGGAGTTTAGTAGGCGCAAAACCACAGTGGGAGGCTCATTCACAGGTTACCTTGCCACTAGCCTACTTCCAAAAGCCTAATACACAGGGGATTCTTTTCCCCAACCTGCCCCTATGCAATTAGCATAAGGCAAATGCTAGCTAAAACAACTTAAACAATGACACTAGCTAAAGCAAGTCATAAGGATACATAAATTATTACAGAGGTACTAATGTTCTCACATTCTGCTAAAAACTTTTTACTTTGACATTATGACCTTTAAGATGTGTCATTTAAACAAATCCACTATGGCCAGACAAGTTAAGGGAGGAATACAACAAACATACACAAGATTCCTAAAGTTTAAACAACAAAAACTAACATTTTACGGTAAAACACCGGCGTTGACCAAATGATGCTAAAGTAACCCCATCATCTTCATCTTCTTTTACTTATGCGGCCCCAGTTATTTACCAAGCTTTAAATGAAACATTTCCTATCTGGAAAGGGAAAGAATTGAGGACACGGTAGTCCTTATCAAGCACTGATATGATGCACGTCCGGGTACAGGTATCACAACCAGTGTATACCAAGGAGGTATTAGGCGAGCCTAATACCTCCTTGGTATAATGATGCTGGTGTAGTACAGTGCAGTAGCCCAAATACATGTGCGCTGTAGTACATGAAGCTTGTCCCATGGGATGTACAGTACATTCCGATGTACATGTAGCCTTGTAGGTCAGTGTGTGGTTGCAGCCTGCAGAATGTGTGCCACCATCCATTGGAACGTAAAGTTTACTTCGCCGACTATTTGATAAGTTGGCCAGGGATTGTTACGTAATCCCTAGTGAGGAAAGATTTAACGTATAACTATAATGTAAGTACACACAAATGGAACTTGTCGCAAATGAGGGACAAATTAGGGACCTCATACACTTGTCAGTGTATGCCACCACTACGGGAACGACCATAAACCCAGTGATGGAATCTACTTGGAATACAACAGGCCATCCATACATTAATAGTATTAGTCAGCGAAAGTTCATCCTTCCACATTTTGTATGTCGGGGAAATTTAGACGTTGGCATCAGATTGACTCTATTAAGAATACCACATTCATGACTAATGAATAATGTGGAACAATCTAGTACAATGATGAAGTCTGTAAAGCTGACACCGTGGTGATAATTATAATGTCTACCTGTTTTTTCCTCCAATAAACCGAAACACAAAAATATGGAATCCTCTATATAATAGTCTAAACGCAAAATTCTTCTTTTAAATAACAGGTGTTCTGGTCCACACAGGAGTCCCCGAAGGGAAGATACCCTTGGTTTTCTTAGACCACAAAGATGTTCCTCACGACAGCAATATGACAATGAATTGCCTACTAAAGACCCTTATGCTTCACAAGGACAAATTGGGAAGAGCATTGTTTCTTCAACTTGATAATTGTTTCCGTGAAAACAAGAACCGGTACATGATGACTTTTGCAGCACTCCTGATACAGCTTGAAGTTTTCGAAGAGGTAAAACATGTGTTGCTTGTTTATCAATCTTTCTTTATAACAGTAATACAAACTTGTTGCAAACTGCTTAATGACAGACTTGAACAGAGATCGTTGAAGTACCCCCTTTGAACACTTCAAATTCCAAACAAACATTCCCCAGGAAAAATGAATGGCACATCCTATTTGCTGCTGACTTTCCAAACTTAAACACCATAATTGATACGTCCGTAGGTCTACAAACAAACAGCATTGACTCAAATTAAAAGGAGAACTGACTTTTTGGGACTTTCTACATGAATGAACTCCTCATGAAACCTAATCAAATTCACTTTTGCAGGTGACCATGCACTTTCTACCTGTTGGCCATACCCATGAAGATGTTGACCAACTGTTTTCATGTATAGCTGGTAAAATACGGACGGCCAATGTCTATACCGTGAATGGTACAGTATAATATGCAACAACAAAAACTTAATATTATTCGCTGCCATATGCATCATATCCAGTATACTTTACCAGTATCTTATTACATTTTTTCAACCTGCCTTTTATTTACAGATTTGGAAGACAGAATTACTGAGAGTTACACACCCCGAATAAGTGTTCAGAGTGCAACTCCGATTTTCAATCTGAAGAAATGGTTGGAACCTTTCTTGTACGGAGAGTTTAAGCACCACAGCCACCCCCATTGGTTCCGTTTTCGGTTGGTGGATGGAACGTCTAGAATGCACTGGCGCATGTGGGAGTCGACTCCATGGGAACCCCAACTAGACGAGGACAGTGAGGGAAGTGTCGAGGACAGTTACAAGGGTCTCCGTTGCTTAAAGGTGCGCATTCAGGTCCCGAAATACTCTTGGAATTCCATTACCTTTCCCCCTGTAATCGCAGCAATACGTTCTGCAAGACAGACCGAACGTTCAAAAACGCGTAAAGCGTTGATGTTAGGACCATGATTTTCGGACTAATGGATGGAAAGTCTGGAGACATTCATCCTGCATGTAAACCAAATCTTCCTTGGGTTTATAATCCCGACCACTTGCAAATTAACAAGAACATGTTTGTAACAGAGAATGGCAAATTCCCGCTGAGTAACATCATCCAATTGCAAGCAAGGTGCAACTTCCTAGTCTGCATTTCTGGCAGTCTGTTGGTTTTTAGAAGTCAC
Source organism: Luidia sarsii (assembly GCA_949987565.1). Classification (NCBI taxonomy): domain Eukaryota; kingdom Metazoa; phylum Echinodermata; class Asteroidea; order Paxillosida; family Luidiidae; genus Luidia; species Luidia sarsii. The sequence continues at coordinate 1,876,475 of OX465112.1, forward strand.
TTCAGTTGTGCAAACGACAGCGGCCACTTAGCAAGTGCATAATATACTTCAATCGCTTTTTTTCAAAGTAAAGATAATTGTCGCTGCAGTACGTGAAGGCTGAAAGGGAATGCAAACAAAGCTGTTTTTCACACCGGCCTGTGAATCTATGTAAGCGTTTTCTACTAAAATAATCGCGATTTTGTTTTGCTCGCGTTCACACATGCTGGAAAAAAAATCGTTCAACATGATATTTTGAACCTATCATTGCACGGTAGTTTGCTGTGCGGGTCTCTAGGCTCTTCTACACATTGACTTAAATACATGTGATGTGAATGTTCTAAGTAAGCTGTATTATGATTAATGACAGATGGTGAACATGTACTCATACAATTCATGGAATTTCCCTTTACAGGATACTCCACCTCTGCAACCACCTCCAGCATGGGTTAAACCCTGCCTGGAAAAGATCGATGTGCCAGGGTTACAACGTGACATTCACCATGAGGGTTACCTCATGAGAATGCCGGAACCTGCTATGGGCTGGTGGAAGAGGTTTCTGGACACCATTCCAGAGAGGGAACAGGTACTCATTTACTTTATTCTACATTCATTTTATTGCCACGGGCAAATGACAATGTTGATTAAATTTGTTTTAAAATATGAATTTACCGATATTTGTCCAAGAGAAAGATGAAATCAAAACAGGAAAACAAATAGGTTTTTCTCTTTTATATGGACAGAAAATATCTTAAAAAGAAAATCAACATTGCTGCATCGAGTTTGATAATTTCATGCAGAATCTACAATAATCTGCATAATGTACAGAAGCAAGTTTAATTGGAAAAAAAAAATATTTTTGAATTCAAGGTTCCAGAAACGCCCTCGTATTGGCCTCTGGAGGAATTACAGGGCCATGTGAGAGAACGAGATCAGTCAGACGAAGACATGCCGCCAGAGCTAGAAATGATTCATGAGAAACTGACAAGAGAGTACCCCAAGGTTTGTTTACAAAGCCATGTTTGTTGGTCCCTGAAACAAGCAGTTACACACTGAATAAATCCCAAATTGCCAATCGGCACAGAAAAAACAACAGAAAAAGCTATCAAACCACAAAAATCCTCATGCCAATTTATGATGTACAGGCTTAAAAAAGTAAAAAAACAAACCAGTAAACCTCGGCTAAGCTGACACCGTTTTACTCGGCACTTTGCTCAAGTCGGCGGTGTGAACGAAGTCTCGATTTCGAATGTAATGCATTTTCTATACAAATTCTGAAGTCTAAGTCGACAAATGTAAGTCGTCATCTAGTGGTCCCTTGACAAAAGAAAATATAGTAAAATCCTTTGTGTAACTCGTCATGAAATCACTTCCGAACACATTTTTTTGAAATCCTGGCAACTTGTGATTTTTGAGGAATTTTGAGGCACAGCTATTTTAGGTCTGTGAGATTACTGAAGAACTCGCACGTGGAACAGTTTCCACACATTTCATTTTTGTGCCTACAGTGCTTGCACACATGGATGGTCCCACACGTAACACGTTCGGAGGGGTATTTCTCTCCCCAACGTGTCGGCGCGATGCCAAATTAGGAGTTCCACAATTGACATTGGACAGTCAATTGAGCATACCCCTGTGAACACGCACGCGCGTGCAAACACGTAGTCTTCATTTAAGACGTTGTTGGTATGGCGAGCCCACCGTGATCTGCAGTGTACATAATTATGCGTAGTTGCGTACGTACTCGCAGAGATCCGCACACCCATGTGCATGTACTTTACATGTGTGTGTATGTGTATGCGGATCATTTTGGGTACCGTATTCATTGTGTCGCCCCTGTGACGGCCGTTAGTGTATCTCAACCAACAACGTCTTGAACCAACACTAGCAAACACGTTGCTGCTGCTTGAATATTTTGTCAAGATCGTGAAAAATAGACACGAGTAGCCACACTGTGCATGCAGCATAGAAGGAGAGCTTGCCGCGCGCTGTGCACAACTTAACTGGATAGCGTGTTATCGTGATGAACAATATTTGTTGGAAAGTACATAACAATGGAAGAGAGGTATAACACTGTAATGTAAGTCAAACATGCAATGACAGGAGTGTAACTTATGATAAGCGTACAATATATACCAAGTATGCATGGTTGACGACATGTCAACGGTATGTACGTATCCCACATGTATTTACACGTATAATGTGTAAGTCGGCGAAATGACGACTTTCAGTACATGTCGGCATCGTCACAAAAATGAAATTTCAAATCGCATGTATAGTTTGCATGTCGGTCTGGAGCCCCCAACATATTTATATGAATAGTTCACCAAGAAAAGGAAGGAACTAGAATTGCATATTAAAAAGTGAACCACACACACAACAATCAACTACATGTACTATATTATTTGTTTGCTTTATTCTCAGGTTTCAATTGGAGACCAGCAAAAGACTCAACCCAGCGTTTCCTTGGAGGAAACAAGAGACACTGTCGTTATTGACGAGTTCGTTGCCCTACATCTCGACGACAAGACAAAACGTCCGTATATTGGTAAAGTTGTCGAAAAATCATCATCGACCGTAAAAGTCCAATGGTTCAAAGGCTCCTGGTTAAAAGAGTGGAGGGTTTGGACCTTGGGAACAGGAAGAAATTCCAAACCGTATACGGACGTTTTGCCTCTTCAATCGGTGATTTTGTGGGGCTTCGTTCTGACAAAACGGGGGTGTCTCAGCAAGGAAACTCGGGCGGCACTGAAACAGAAATATTTAGAACTAGATAGGCCTCAGGCGGGAGAATGAACTTAGTGAGTAATATGTATAATAATTTAGGGTGATATACAAAAATGTTGCAAACTGCTTACTGGCTAAAATTACCAAAATGTAAATCTTAAAATTTAGTGGGATTGACGTTTCGATCCTAGCAGGACCTTTCTCAAAGGCAGAGTGACAAGGACAAAACAGATACATGTGCACGAAGGAAGGGGGGGAGTGAATAGGACACGGATGAGAAACAGAGGACAAAGAGTGAAGCTGGTAGGGAGAGATCAAAGGGAAGGGCAAGGAGTAGGGTAGGGATTAGTGAGAAGAGGGGGAAAGATCAAAGAGAGAAGTGTGAAGGACTGAACACAAAAGAAGGATTATCAGAAAGCTGCATGGTGTTAGTCATTACCCTCCTGGATGTTGAGACCATGTGGTTGAATAGTCCGAGGCTTGTCCTTGGGACCTGGTGGCTAAAGTCTATACCATTCCCAGAAGTTCGGCACTAAAACAAAAGCCACCATGTCCCAATGACAAGCTCAAGGTTCCCTTAGTGACTTCCTACCACCCTTGTCTTCCTCCTCTCAGGAAGATAACTAAGAAAAACCACCATATTCTCCACACTTCAGATCGTCTGGCTGATGGCATTCAAAATTCGCCTGTTTTGGTTTTCAGGCGCCCCCGTAACCGGCGTGACTTATTTGTCCGAGCAGAGGTTCCCCCTTTGGACTCTTCACCTCCAACTAAATTTGGTACATTTAAGTGTACCTCGAAATGCATTGTTTGCAAGACACATGTCAAGGAAATAGACTCTTTCAATGGACATTCTTCTGGAACTACCCACACGACCTATGGCTGTATCACGTGCACTACCTCCAACATCATATACCTCATCTCTTGTAGAGTTTGTAATATTCAGTATGTTGGCGAGACCAAAGACACCCTCAAAAACGGATCTATGGCAATAGGTCTACTATCAAAACCGGTAGAATGGACACCCCTGTTGGGTATCACTTCAATCTCCCTGATCATTCGATATCAGATATGAGTGTACTGGGCATAGAATCACTTGGTCACCGTAGTAATGCTGTCCGTCTTAGCCGTGAGAAAATGTGGATGAAGCGTCTTCGGACTATTCAACCACATGGTCTCAACATCCAGGAGGGTAATGACTAACACCAAGCACTTTCTGATAATCCTTCTTTTGTGTTCAGTCCTTCACACTTCTCTCTTTGATCTTTCCCCCTCTTCTCACTAATCCCTACCCTACTCCTTGCCCTTCTCTTTGATCTTTCCCCCTCCTCTCACTAATCCCTACCCTACTCCTTGCCATTCCCTTTGATCTCTCCCTACCAGCTTCACTCTTTGTCCTCTGTTTCTCATCCGTGTCCTATTCACTCCCCCCCTTCCTTCGTGTACATGTATCTGTTTTGTCCTTGTCACTCTGCCTTTGAGAAAGGTCCTGCTAGGATCGAAACGTCAGGCCTACTAAATTTTAAGATGTATAATAATTATTAATTATAATAATTATTATTCTCATGAAATGAAACAATGGAAACACTAATGGAGGAGTGTTTTGATTTATGTTTTATTTTGTAAGTATGTATAGGATGGCTTGCCCATTACCACCCCTGGTACCCATGCTTCGTACGGTGGACATATATCGTTTTATTCTGTAAGTAGGATGGCTGGCTTCTTATGAAGGGTGCCGATTGGCACCCCTCGTACCCATGCTTTGCACGGTGGACATACATCGTTTTATTATGTAAGTAGGATGTCTGGCTTCTTTAGAAGGGTGCCGATTGGCACCCGGCCTTGTACACATGTTTTATACGGTGGACATATATCGTTTTATTCTGTAAGTAGGATGTCTGGCTTCTTTAGAAGGGTGCCGATTGGCACCCGGCCTTGTACACATGTTTTATACGGTGGACATATATCGTTTTATTCTGTAAGTAGGATGGCTGGCTTCTTATGAAGGGTGCCGATTGGCACCCCTCGTACCCATGCTTTGTACGGTGGACATATATCGTTTTATTCTGTAAGTAGGGTGGATGGCTTTCTTATGAAGGGTGCCGATTGGCACCCCTCGTACCCATGCTTTGTACGGTGGACATATATCGTTTTATTCTGTAAGTAGGGTGGATGGCTTTCTTATGAAGGGTGCCGATTGGCACCCCTCATAGCAATACATTTTATAGCAACAAAAGTACATAACTCTGTCAAATTGTGCAAAGTGTACAAAAAGCACTTTTAGAGTGTTAAAAACAACGAATGAATGTGTGTTCGAACGAAATAAATAAGAAAACGAAAATTTTCTTGAAATAAATCATATATTAGAGAAACATCCGTGTAAAGTCGTATTTTTCTGTGTTAATATGTGTATTTTGAACAGATCTGCCAAGAAACACTTCAAATCATTTTTTTATTGGAAAATATTAGGGTTAGTCGCTTCCGTCAATTTAATGCGCAATATTTCTGGATGAAAACTCCAGAAAACCAACTTCCAATAAAGACAAAATGTTTCCAATCGCGTTCCTTTAAAAAACAAAATTTGTTTACACTGCTTTTGAAATTATTGTTGGTACAGGATGCGAACATTGCCAACACTGACGAGGAAGTCATTGTGATGAATTTGTTCTTGTTGAACTTTTTGTTGAATTGAATTGATGGTTTTGTTCACGCCCGGGCTAAGAGACCATTTAATATCTTTGGTTTCTGTTCCTGTTTTGTTTCGTGGTTCATTGGGCATTATTTCTGTAGAATAAACAGACATACGCGGTTTTGAAAGCATGCATATGGATGTGGCAGATAATGTCCTGCTCATAAAAGATGGTGGCATTTAGAGCAAGGAAAGAGTCGAAAAAAAAGACCAGTCGACTATTTGGGAAGGTGGCCGACTGAGTGCTGGATAGCTCAGGTGGTAAGAGCGCATGGTACGCAAAACCAGAGGTCTCGGGTTCAAATCCCGGTCCAGTCAAGGTTTCCTGACCAACAATACATAAATATCAAAAGTTAGAGGGCATGACGATTCTATCCTATAGCAGGACCTATCTCAAAGGTCTTATATTTTCCAGAAAGCGTCCAAAAGAAGCAGAGCTCTTACTGTGGGTTTGTATGTGTGTGGGCTTAATACATGAGGTGGGTGTGGGGTACCATAACAATGGATGGGTACTCAGAACAATTGGACCGCTCCTTGTGGGGTACTCTTTTGGTATACCCCATAAGGTTTTCACGAAACTGATTATTTGGAACTAACTCAAAAAGGAGGAATTTCCTTCGCAAATAGAACTATATTATATAAGGGACGTTCGCTAGAAATTTCAGCTTAGGAAAGTGATTCTGGTTCGAAAGGGAGCGATTTGAAATAGGCTTTTCTGGGAGTGTTTTGGCGGTACACGAGAACAAGGGAAATGCCGTCTACGTGTACGGGTGTGTTGGAGACATGCCAGCGATCAGCTCGGGTGATCTCCCGGCGTGCGCTGCTGATGGCGAGACGAGATGGCTAGCCCGGTCCACGAGCCACCGAGAAAACGCCACAGCAGTCAGACTGTATAGATGCAACGTCAACAGTTAGTTGCAGAGGGAGTGGGGATGCTGCATGCTCGCATCTCTCCGACCACTTCGCCTCAAGGGGAGGTCGGCACTGGTCACTGTATAAGCCGCGTCCGCACTGGACTTAAAATGGGTAAACTAACCGAGCAAATGGGTAAATTGACCACTTTAAGTCCAGTGCGGACAGCCCAGGAAGTTTTCCTCCCAGGTAACTTACCCGACTCCAGTGGGTAGTTTAACCGATCAACTTCTGCCCGTATCAATATAGGAAGGTTTGCGGTGAACACCATGTATCAGGTCTCTAAAAGGAAGAGATATGGTTCTGAAAAGAACCTGAGGGTAACTAGACGTTTCGACCAGTATGCTATGGCCGTCATCAGGAGAATACTGGTCGAAACGTCGAGTTACCCTCAGGTTCTTTTCAGAACCATACCTCTTCCTTTAAGAGACCTGATACATGGTGTTCACCGCAAACCTTCCTATATTGATTCACCCACCATGCAAAGCCTTAAGTCTCATTTAACTTCTGCCCGGTTAAATTGACCAGGTCAGTTTAACCGAGTCGATAAGTCCAATCCGGACACGACGTCTCGGTAAACGACTCGGTAACAAAAACCACATCCGGCGCCCCGCACGTTACGTTACTGTATGCAAGACTCGCGCGGGCGCAGGGTAACAACGTGTTTGTGTACCTAGAGTACATGCACATGTACATGAGTCGGTTAGTTTTACCGATCGTCTTGGTTAGTTTACCCCAGTCGAATAGTTCAAGTGCGGACGCCTGGAAGATTTACCCATTGGAATATTACCCACGGGCTCGGTAAAGAATAAGTCCAGTGCGGACACGGCTTAACACACACGTATATATAATGTACTCTGGCACGTGCGCTGTGAACTTAATCAATCCCACGGTCACCCTCACTTACATGCGTGCGCTCATGAAATAATGCACTCACGGCTACTTCGGCGGTCAAGCATCGCAACATCTCGTTCGCTATTTTGTGTTTGGGGGGAGTTGGGGTCTTGGCACGGCCACTTAAGATCAGGATGCTGGACATAATATACAGTTACGCTGTAAAGGGGGTGCCTCTGTACTTTGTAAGTCCTGATCATTCCCGGCCTCCGTCTCAGTTGACACAAACAGCGGAACACTGAGCGTTCTGTTTGCCTTCTTTTCCCTTCCATCTACGAGTGTGGCCTCCCTCCAGTAGAAAGTTCAAAACAGAGAGACGCACTTAATCAGCAACGGGCTTCGGCCCCACATGATGGGTATTTACGATATCCAAAGAAGACGGCGTATCAGGTATTATGGTTTTTACACGTGTAACACGACTACAACCCTTTCACAGTAGATTAATTTAGCACAGTTGCCTTCCATTAACTTCGCCTTTCTTTCCCTCCCGCCCCGGTGGCGGTCGAATCAACAATGGCCTTTGTCCGGTCTGGCGGTGGAGTGTCTATACGTATATTGTTGCGAATTCCCTTAGACGTCTCGGTCAGTCCTCTCTCGTGCTGTCTACACTATAGAAATCTGGCTCCAAGTACACATGTTGGTGTCTACAATCTTCCGTCTCCGGCGATTCCACGGTCACGTCCAGAAACTCAAGGAGACCGTACTGATTGGAATCGATTGACAAGTAAACACGATTTCTCTCTCCTCTCTCCTTCCCCGTCCTCTCTCTCGACCTCTCCCTACCTCTCTCTCCACTCCACTCCAACTCTGTCTTCCTCTCTCCACCTCTCTTTTTCTTTCTCTTTCCGCCTGTCTCTCTCTCCTCTATCTCCGCCCCTTTCTCTCCCTCTCTCTCCCCCTCTCCCTCCCCCTCTCTCTCTCCCTCTCTCCATCCTATATCTCCCCTCTCCCTCCTATATCTCTCTCCATCTTTCTCTATATATTTCTCTCCCTCTCTCTCTCCCTCTCCCTATCTCTCTCTCTCCTTCTCTCTCTCTCCCTCTCCCTATCTCTCTCTCCCTCTCCCTCTCCCTCTCCCTCTCCCTCTCCCTCTCCCTCTCCCTCTCCCTCTCCTCTCCCTCTCTCTCCCTCTCTCTCTCCCTCTCCCTCTTCCTCTCTCTCCCTCTCTCTCTCCCTCCCGCTCTCTCTCCCTCTCTCTCTCCCTCCCTCTCTCCCTATTTCTCTCCCTCTCCCCTCCCTCTCTCTCCCTCTCTCTCCCTCCCGCTCTCTCTCCCTCTCTCTCTCCCTCCCTCTCTCCTATTTCTCTCCCTCTCCCCTCCTCTCTCTCCCTCTCTCTCCCTCCCACTCTCTCTCCTCTCTCTCTCCCCCCCTCTCTCCCTATTTCTCTCCCTCTCCCCTCCCTCTCTCTCCCTCTCTCTCCCTCTCTCTCCTCCCTCTCTCTCCCTCCCACTCTCTCTCCCTCTCTCTCTCCCCCCCTCTCTCCCTATTTCTCTCCCTCTCCCCTCCCTCTCTCTCCTCTCTCTCCCTCTCTCTC